>JAJNNY010000033.1:0-391296 GCA_022453515.1 Astrocystis sublimbata | reverse complement strand
GCTATTGACAAGACTTACTCTGGACGCTCTCTGGGCCACCAGGTACACAAGATTAACACATTCTGTAGACATCGCTCTGCTTTTTATCCCATATTTAATTACAATGCAAATGGAGAAATCTAAGGTGCTTCGTGAACCTAGATGAAGCCCAATGCAAGGCTGATGCATTGCCTAATGTCGTATAGAATTGGCGAACTACTTAATAATGCAGACCCGGCGATTCTTCTACAGATGGCAAATTGGATGCAAGAGGTACGCGGATATGTTGCGGCATCATCAAAGCATGAAGCACACATTGTTACAAACAACTGATACCGAGACATATGATGGTTAATCAGTAGCGTTCAATAATATAACACAGCAACGGAAAAGTATCTCATAAACCACAATAGGATGATGCAAGGATACCAGACTGAGAGGGCGGTGGCTTTGGGCTGGGGCTCCATATCGATAATACTCAGGCACCCACAGGAAGATGAGGCGCCTACTCAAGAGACAGAGGCTGATGTCATTACCAAGATTGGCAGCACACTGCATAAACGAAGCTTATCTTAATCACGTGCTCTTTTCAACGTCAGTTGTTGTGTAACTGTTGCTATTATCTACCAAGCTACCTAGCCTGAAACCATGTCTCCTAGTCCCTGTACAAGCCCAACTACTGAAGCAGCTCAATAGTCTATGGTGGACCTTTTGAGATCTGGCAGTCATCATTTGAATTCAAGAGCATCATGTGTACACTCGTGGACGCAGACATCTGTGCAATTTGATAATCAGTGATGTCTCAGATTGAATCAGATTGATATGATTCCCAGCCAACTTTACATGACACTCCTCTCCCCATTTAATGCTCAGGTAGCTTGTGTAATATTGCCTTTCTTACTGATGCGTTCTGTATAGAAAAACTCGGTGTTCGAACTTGGGGAATAATTGGTGAGATTGTAATAGTGGGCAATCCGTCAAGGTGCCAACTATTCCCCCCCTTTGTCCACTCGCTTTGTAGAGCCTCTGTTAACGTACATTTGACCAGCACTACATCGCAAAGGAGCCGAAACTCGCAACTGCTAGAAATGATGTGTATTTGGTAGTGCCATAAGATGTGCCGTTCATGTTTGGCTTGGCTGAGGTTGCAATTGTGGATAATATAATACCGAAGTTCAAGTATGACGAGCCAAGCGCCTGGTTGTGTCTTTTCAAGCAATAAAGCTTGTCCATGTACCAGCTTCATATTGATTCTCATTGTATACAAGTGCAATATTAAATCTCTGATCATCCACAGACTAACATATTAAAACATAACAGAGCCAAATGCGTGCCTGCTGCCCTGCGATTTAATCGAATAGACGAACTACGACTTGGCCCCCTTTCGTCTCCTTTGTGTTTTTCCTTCTCCATCTTGACTCTCACAGACAGAACAAGGCATACCAAAGCAGCTGCAGTCCAGGAGAGGAAATGGCCATTGTCAGGTCCCACGCATCGTAAAACCAATACAACTCTATCACGCTTCTAGAATAGGGCATGCAAACGTCACCGTTCAGTCCTGCGTGCCATTTGCCAACTGATTTGCAAGAATTTCACCTATGAACACCAGTTCTACCAACTGGCTTGGTCTAGATGTATGCTACCTTTGACAGACCAAACACATTGCTCTTCATCTTACCTAGATACAGTCACATTCTCAAACCTTGTGAACATAGAGCCCACAGGCATGGTGACTGGGTAGGTAGGGGTGCTACACGCAGGCCGTATTACGGAACTCTATACTTGCTCTAGGCTCTCCTGCTATGACCTAATCATATTTGTTCACGCAGAAGGGCGTACTTTGATCTGGTGAAGGTTTCCTGCGTTCGTGTCAATGTTTGTTGCATCGTGGCTCAGGCTGAATGAAGGGCTTCGCCGTGCTCTGATGTGTGGGTGCCTTCAAGTGTACTGAATCTGCCGAGATCGTGAGGTACATGGCCATAATCATTACCAGGACGACATCATAAGGTTCCGCTTTTCACCAGGCAGCTCCCGCCCTTTTCAGAAGCCAGAGGATGGCAAAGACGCCCCTGCAGAGGCCTCACGATGTATATTGCGGGTGTTCCGCTTTTTCCCATAGTGACGATACAGTGATCGGATACTGCCGCGAGCCCCTGGAATACTCACGATCCCAATAGACGCGGGTACCTTTAGGGAAGCCATGTGACCTATGGCAAGGCTCACTCCTTCCTTCCTTGATAGATTTCGAGCAGATACCCACGAAATTCAAACAGGGCGGGTGCAGACGCTTACCCATCCTGCCACTCCCATATCCCCAGGCCCCTCGTTCCTCTGCTCTCGCCTTTCTTCCCAGCTACAACCCATCCTTCCTTCACCCCAGTGTGTGAACCAAGTGTGGCATCCATCTATCTTCTCAAGCAATTCCAACACAACTTCTTCACAACACACACTACCACATCATTTTCTTCAAAAAATTACATTGAAACGCTCTACTCTACTCTTGTCATCTCCAGCACTCCAAGATTTGTCAAGAAAACCGCTTGTTGTGCATGCAGACTAGTCAACACACACAGCTGGGTCTACCATCTGTCCTGCCTGAGCACCTCCAAGCATCACACCCACACAATCCTTTCCCATCACACATCTACAACAGTCTTTTCTTCATCAAAAAGTACATTGCAACGCACTGTTCTACTCTTTTGTCTCCAGGATTCCAAGATTTGGCAAGAAACCGCTTGTTGTACGTGCAGGTTGCTCACATACGCAGCTGGGGTTTACCCTCTATCCTACCCGGGCCTCCCCCAGCATCACTTGCACTGCCAGCCAGCAGAATCTCTCTCTTTTGTCCTGTCATTTTTCACTTTCCTATCACTGCAATTTGTTTTTCACTCTCACAAAGGGTTTCCGTGAGATACCTCATCATTTGTACACCCGCCTCAAGGTACTTGGTGCAGCCCCAGTTGTGCAAGCGGTCACACAGACACTCGCAAGTCATCAGACACTTGCAGATCAGCAGACAGGTGATTCCTCACGTGTCTCCAATCAAGTTGTTTTGGTCAAAAACAAAAGTTGGTAAGTAGCTTCTCTACACTTTTCTACCTTTTTCAGACGATGGACACGTAGTTGAATCCTCCCTGGCGAATGGTTGATGTGTGCAGTTACTTCCTTTTACCTTATTATCTTGTCATCTTACCAACCACTACAATCCCATCTCCATACCCCCTCCTCCTCCTCCTCCGTCTTGATCCCCAGGATCCTTCATGTTCAGTCCTATGGTTATGATCATCTACATCTTCATGTTCCCAGCCAACTCTATTTCTGTATCCATGTTGAAAATCCCACCTATTTCCAATTTCGTGTCCATATCCCTCCTCATATTCTCATGTTATTCCGATGGTGGCTACTTTGTCTTTTGCCCCAACTATCATCGCCCCTTTTCCCTCCTTATTCAGGTTGCATCAGTATGTGGCCGCCAGCTAAATTGTAACAGTCCAAGTCAACAGTATAGATACTGGAATTGAGTTTCTGAGTTTGAATCAAGAACCGTAAACAGGTAAGACTTCAACTTTTTCCTTGTTTCTATACAGCTGGAAACTGACACCAATTAGTACCTCCCACAACAAGGGGCAATTATGATTGCCACTGGGTCTAATCGAGATACTACAAGTCAAGATACGTGGCTCTGAACAAGATTCTCTCAAACGCCTGATCCATCAGTTGATCACCTTATGAAGTCGGACTTCTTTGCAATTTCAGCAGGTAATGAAGTTCTGTTGGAGCTGATCTAAGGTAACTAGCTGTGTCACTGGCGAAACATTTAGGCTGTCTCAACAATGGCCCCTCTCAATCTTACTTCAACAGACTTCGAAAGTCTTACGCCGAGAAAGCTTACCAAGGGTCAGGCTACTGTAGCCATAGCAGGCGGCATTCTTGCTTTTGTCGTCCTCTGTTGCATTGGTTGTTGTGCTACCATGATCGGCTCGGACAAACGTCGCGACAGGCGACTCAGGGACGCTGAGAACATGGGCTCACCCATTCCCTTGCAGGATCTTCCACCTGTAAATGAGGACGCCCTGGTAAGTGAAGATAGATTCCTTTGCCAAGCGAGCTTCTTCCAAAGCCTATGCAGATTCCAGAATGCCTATTTAACAAGTACAATAGAGACTCCACGCCCTCCTCCCGCCCGCTCGACGTCCTCGACCCGCGAACATGGACTGAGTATGGTCGCGGACTCTGGTCGAACCCTCCATCGCTGGCTGATCTTGCCACGGCTGCCGGAGTATGGAATTCGAGGACCACAGATGAGCAGCGTAATGTGGAAGGTAATGCCATCACGTTGCAGCCTCCTCCTCCTGCTGTAATAGCTTCAGCCTCGAGTTCCCTCGGGGTCGAGACCCAAGCGCGTCCCCGCCGTCAGAGTATTCAGCGCTTCGAGGACAATAGACGTCATGGTCAAGTGTTCGATACCGATGATGGAGTGCATGTTATCCAGCTAATTGGCCGGCCCAAGCTGAATCTCCACCGTCAGGCTCTGGAACCGGGACCACGGCTGAGATTCTGGACCCCTTCCATCATCAGTTCTTGCCCTCAAACTCAGAAATCTTCCCCCCTAGCACAATAGCCGAGGAGAGCGATATGGAGGTGGCTCGAGCTACGACCAACAGCCCCCGTAGCCGCGAGGCTGACAGTATTATGCGCGGCATCGGTACAGAGCTTACTGGTGAGTCTCTTCCACTCCGGTTCAGATATAGATGTAGGCACGATGCTGACGTGCGTGCTCAAGAAAACGCATCACCTTTCGCAGCTGGACAGAGATCCGGTAGTCGCAGGCCTTCGGCATTCGATGACGAGACTTATGACCCTGAAGACAGTGAAGAGCCCTGGGCTGTCGGACTACATGGCGCCAAGAACACTCCTGGATCTCATGCTTAGGAGGCAGAGAAGAAGGTTCAGACACCCATTGATGATTTCAAGTCCGACACAAGCCCCAGCTTCCGCTTGGATATGGAACGAGAGTTCACAAACGCATCCATGGTCCCCCCACCACTCCAAGTCGGCGGAACAAAGCCTGCCCATGGGCCCTCGTCGCCTACCACGGCTTCGAAATCTGCCGGTACCACTCATGCACAAGCGGTGTCCCGACCGGCGTCAGAGCTAATTGCCAGCTCGCCTACCGATGTTCAATCGGGTCCTCGTCGCGAGCGTCCGATCTCTTTTCTATCCAATTATCACCTACCCCGGCCGCGCACAAATGTCTCGATGCAAGATAGACTGGCGGCACAAGCACGACGGCAGATGTCTTCCATGTCTCCTGCGGAAGACATAATCGAGCGATCTCGGCTTATTCACGAGCAGAGACATGGGAAGAAGAATACCGAAGATGTCGTGATGAAACAGGCCAGGGATGCTGATGAGGACAGCCTTTCCGACGAGGAAGTGGCCAGAACGCCGTTGTACACGCTGGAGCCGACGACATTCCAAGCCTCGACACAGCCGGCACAGCCCACGCGAGCCCGCGAGTCGGGAGGCGAAGGCTCACGCACCGGTGGTATCCGCACCCAGCGCACTGCTAGCTGCCGTAGTGCTCTGCCTAGGTCCCAGGACCCTTTTGCTGCCGGGTACGTTGGTGGCCACCGTGGAGGTCGACTCGAACAGTCATTGGCGTCTTCGGGGGTGTTCCCACCACTACCGCGTGAGGAGAGCGCCAGCTCTATCGAGGCACAAGCCGGTTCCCGCAGTGGTTCACCGCCTCCGCTCCCTCCTCGTACCTCTGGGCCCCGCCGAAGCCTACGTCACACAGCTCGAGGTCTTGGACCTGGCGCAAACCGTCCCAAGCCAGTAGGGCGCAGAAGGTGTGAAGTTGCGGCGTGCAACCCAAGCACGATCGGAGAACGCGGGAAACGGAAGAACAGAACAGAAAAGAAAACAAACAGGAAAGGAAAGGAAAGGAAAGGAAAACGATGAGGAACGACGAATGAAAATGAAAATCGAAAAAAAAACCTGAATTGCGAAGAGCCAAGCACAGCAGAGAAGAACAAGGTGCAGAGCGAATGGAAGTGTGGAAGAAGTCACATCGTGCGTGGGTGTCATCATTGATGCTGCCATTGATCTTGTGCTGCGGAAGGGGGGGCCGAGCAAGGTCTCTCTCTCCCTAGGTATTCCACAACTTCGACTCCTGTGTTTGGCACCTTCGACTCTATTACTGCGCAGTGCTTTCCTCGCCTAAATTCTTCTTGCTCGTCACATGCTACTTGTTCTGTGAGAGGACGGAACCAAAACGCACCTCGGCAGATACGTCCTGAAAGAGATTCGGGAAGAACACCTGTTGTCCTGCTCGAAAGGATGGGTGGCAAGAAAGGGATGGATCTCAGATGGGTGCTGGAGGAAGGTGATGAGAATGCCCGGATTGATTTTGCCACGTTGCAGGTTCTTAATGTGTAATGTACTTGGGGGTGATGTGTGGTTGTCTGCTTCGATCTCTGAGCCTGGAGGCACCTGGCATGGCAAATGATACTGACCAGTGGTGCTTGTTCATGTGAGCTTCTGTACCTACTGCTAAATAAATGAAATCTCCCCTCAACCCTCTGGTCCATGTTCTAGTTTGTCTCGTAAGAACCAACACATAACCTTAAGTGATCGTTCTAAATATTTCAAAGGGCACATGCATTTGCATTTCACATCACGGGCGACTATTACCTGGGCAGACGGTGGTGGCCTACTTCAAGACTTGCCGCGGGTGATCAGTACCTACCCGTACGTACGCACGTACGACCTAGGCGGAACATATCATGGTTGTCAGTGCCATGGACGATGCACGGTGGCAAGGTTGAAAAGGTCAAGTGCTATGATGCGGTCTCATCATCAGTCTTCTTTGTACATCTGCATTAGGCTACACATGCCCCCAAATTTGAACCACCAAGTTATCGTACAATACCGTAGCAAAATAGGTGCTTTTACATGATGAACGCCGGTGTTGATGCATGATATCCGTCACCGCCGTAACCCAGCCTGGAGGGTCCATTGCCATGTCCATGTCCGTGACTGTCCCCCTTCCCCATTTTGATAGTGTAGAAAACGCGTATAGTATAACAAAAAAAAGAAGCATTTTAACTGATCGTTGGTCAATATCTGGTATCGCAGTGTTGGCTCATTCACAATCCGAACCCCGGCCCTTTCCATGTCCGCGGCGGCATCTTTTCGAATTCCCATGCATCCCTTCCAAAGTTGGAATGAGAAGGGAATTTTGCTTCAAACGGTTCATACATGTGAGGTATCAGTTCGGCCTGGGAGCTGTACGGTTTTATTTTCCTCGCTCGTGGTTTGCGCGGCACACTGCTCGTAGACGACCCACTACCTGATGACTTCTTGTGATCCTTTAGGATATCGCGGAGTTCTTGATCATTGTTCGTGATCTGAGCTTTCAAGAAACCGAGATCTTTGGGGTCGTAGCCCATGGCCAGGGACTGCATCACAGGGATTCGTGGAGTGTATGATATGTCTTTGAGCTTAGGAACGTGGTTTGCGGGAACGATAGCAGGGTCGAGGAACGCTTCAGTTCCCTTCTCGAGTAGTTGTTGTATATCCAAGCTTTCGCCAACAGGAATGGGAGTTGAATGACTCGGTGTAACGCAGTCCATATCCACCTCTTTACGAAGGACGTGGTCAATGTCGACGGCGGAGAAGTAGGCACACGCTTGAGGAAGATCGTCGATCCCCACTTGTTGAGCAAACATGGCTCGTGTCCAGAGGTTAGATACTTGAAGTGCCATGGCGGCTCGGTACTTATCCTCATCTTTGACGAGATATCGAATCTCGTCGTGGACGGAGATGGCTATCCGGGCATCGATGTTGAACCGTCTGACAAGGTAATCCATCGACACAATAAGCAGATGCAGATAGTCAACGCCGGAAGACTGGATAGCCCAGTTGATGCGTGAGGTAAGATAGGCACCTTTACTGATGAACCTGCACATTAGGGCTTCGGTGATGCCAGCCCCAAGCACAGGAGTTCGTGGTTGTTCCTGTTCTGCAAATTCCTCCAGCTTGTTGAAAACGAACGACTCTGTGCCCCCTCTCCAGAATGGCCGCTTGTGCAACGCCTTGCGATTGGTTTTGGAGCCTTTTGTGCTGGAGTAAAGCTTGCCGGCAACCTCGAGAGTCTCCTCTTCTGACAGACTGGTGTTGAACTGCCTCAGCAAAGTGGCAGCAAATTTGATTCCAGCGCCATATATCCGCCCATAGTTGAAAACCTTGGCGTCATTTCGCGTGATGTTCAAGATGGAAGCAGTGCGGGAGTGCAAGTCCGTTCCCGCGGCTTTAGTGCCTTCCAATGTCATGAAACCGATAGCATTACCTCCATGGAGCTTGAAGGTAGCGTCACCAATAACACTGGCAATCCAAAGCTCTTCGGAGTCCACGTCGGCACCCACGAATGAATATCCAGGGGGCGCTTTGACCATTGCTTTGAGTTCCGAGCCAACCCGATTCTTCTTTGCGTTGCTTGCCGTTAGCCATGTGTTCTCAACAGCTCTTCTCGTGATGGTTCCCATGGGGATAATTTGCGGCAAGATATATCCATGCTGGTGGGATGTAGGGTTCGAAGTTTTGTCTGATTCGTAGACCACCATTTGTGAGATGATTCGATCCCGAGCACTGATCCAGTAGGAACAAGAGGCATTCATGTCAAGTGCTTCTTTGGCATAAGTATATTCGGATGAGAGAGTCCCCTTTTCGAAATAGGAGAGATAACTTTTTGCCAAGGGATTGGCGCATCTTGCAGTCGGCCCATCTTTATGCGGCAACTTCATGTAAAATCCTCCTTGGTCGTCCTTCAGACTCTCGATAGGCTCGTCCGAAAGATCACACCGAACAAGCTGAGTGGACGCGTACTTGGGTGCATCTTCGAGCGGCACCCTAAATGTCCAGCCATATTTGTCGGACCAATATAATGGGTAGCCGTCCCATGCTAATCGGAGTAGCAGAGGGGCTATACGGGTCCTGACCGACAGATTCATTTGCGCTTTCTCTGGAATATCCATTTGCAATTTCTTTTGAAACAACCCTTTGTACCACTTTGGCATGCCCGGCATCTTCTGCCGGAGGGCTGGCCGTTCGGGGTCACCTTTCTTCTTACCTTTGACCATCTTGATCTCCTGGCCAGACCAGTCCAGTTGTTTCAACCAGGGATCTGTACTCCACTTTTTTTCATTGTCCTTGATCTCCAACGCCTTCTCTGTGAGGCCTACCAATCGCTCTTGAATGGCATCGGATAATTTGTGATATGTTGCTTCGGCGTTCTTGATATAGTCATCCCAAGACTTGTCGACGGGCAAGATGACGGAGGAGAGGTGCCGCAGCGCAGCGAAGCTCACAGGGTGAGGGCAAACCGCTAGGAAATTTGGAAACACGATCTTGTACACGCGGTGAGTGACAGCTACATCGGCAGCGCAATAGTCCAGTAGTTGGTCCAGCTTGTCGACGATACCGTTGCGATCCAACTCGCCGAAGTCATTTCGTACAGCTTTGTCGATAGTGAGGTCGAGGTGAAACTTGGCCACATCCCGAAGTGAGTTGATGGAGCTGCGCTCGACCCAGAGCTCTTCCTCCTCGTCGCGCAGGCTGTTGCTCGCTAGGAGATTTGCAAGATCTAGGTCTTGGGTTTCTCTGGCGATCTTGTCGCGGAGTTCCCGGTTTTTCTTGTGTTTCATCCACGTTGGCCGTTGCTGAGAGCACATGCCGTTCACAGCGACATGGAGCGACATGGTATCTAAGAAGGAGTTCCTCGTCTGCTTAAGATCGTATTCTTCAAGGATGCGAGCGCGATCGTAGCCAATGTTGTGGCCGACAATGATCCGGTCGCGGGTGGGATCGCCCAAGGGGATCAGGTGCTTGTCAGAGTCCGATTCACCCAGCAGCCAAGGCGAAAGCCAAGCATACCACGCAGTCGGGCTCATGGCGCAAGCCATGACGGCGTAGGAGCTTTCCTTCCACATAACCTCGACGTCGAAGCACAGCATGTGCTCGTCTGGGGCAGCGACTGCCTTCGGCTTGGACCCATCCGTGGGGTACTTGGTCCAACCGCTCCGCCGTTTCCATTTCTTCGGGCGGGGGGGCGCATTCTCTAGGGCAAACTGCTTCGCATAGCCGAGGAATGGCTCTGCAGAATCAGTTCCGAGTTTGTGGAAATGTTCGTCCAACGTGCGCCCTTGGATTTGTGGCACATCGAATGCGATGGGGGCGGTGTTGTCGGTGTTCTTGCCGAGTAGATTATGGCGGAGCAAGTGGTCTTTGGATAGAGCGACGAGCTCCTGGGGCGGCGCTGTCTTCTCTTGCAGGAAGACTTGCTCGTGCATGTGGGAGCTGAGGTGCTGCACCCCAATCTCATTGAATCGGGCATTGGAGGGGACTGGGATGTTTTAGACACAGATCAACGATCAACGCGGCAGGATCTGGGAACTGACTGGCTAGACTCCTGGACGCTACACGAGACGGCGCATCGTACGGTTCCTGGGTCGCAGCCGCGGCTGCACTCGTCTGCCATCGTCTATGCGACAGCCAGGGCTGGGGGGGTCGCTGGCAGAGGGCGCGATGCTTCGCGAGGCGCACAAAGGTCGGGGTCGATGCGCCTTTCATGTGATTGCTAGCATGGTGTAGCATTGCTACCGCAGAGACAGAACCATGGCGGGTTGGGTCGGGGTGGGCAGGAGATGGCGACAGCGACGACAATAGAGCGTGCAGGTGATGAAGAACGGCAGACGCCGACAATGCATGACGGTGACATGCTTAATTTTCGCCGGCTTCTAGACCAGCTCCGGCTGCGGTGGGGCCGGTCTCTATCTAGGAGGTGCCTGTCCAGGCACTTACGTACCTATGTAGGTACCTACACAGGGCTACCTCCCTCGTGACAGCTGCATAGCAGCTGGCAAAGATCCTTCGACGAGCGTAGGTGCCCCCCACCAGCTCGCCACCCACCCCGCCAACGACTCGCTCCCGATACCTTCACTTCGCCACGACGCCGCCTTGGCCCCTGGCATGCCTGGTGGCTCTAACCTCAATTGACTCTCCAAGCAGGGATTGCACGTTCATCAACAAATCGATAGATCTGCTCTCACTTTCCCAACGGTGCCAACGCGTATTTTCTCTCTCCAATACCGGTACCACTTCTGCCGCCCAATGTCTGGGATCGGGTAAGACGTCTAGGCCTCGTGTCTCCTCGCTGTGTGCCCCGATGGTCTAGATAAGCTACAAACCCCTGAGCAAATCATTTCCCTGGCGATCAGACATATCTCAAAGGTAATCACCTGGTTGCACTCATTCTAAGCCTCAAAGCTAGATCTCATCATCCAGCTCTGGCCTTGCCCTTGCACATTCGCTTAGATACGATGTTCCTGTAACCTATGAATCAAAATAATAGCCAGAGAAATCGTCACGGTGTGCTCATAAGCCTCATCTTGGTAACTATGGCCTTGCCTTGCATGCCTTCCGAAGCGAGTTGATCCGATGCCAGGCATAGAAGTTTGAACCAACCTGGAAGGCTGACCACTACGGCAACCTTCCCGGTTGCCACGGTAAGTCTCAAACACTACTGTAAAGACGCGCGACATTGCCGACGCCCCGCTGCTGAACCGAAACGATCTATCGAAGTGTTCCCGAAACCAACCTTCAGCTGCTACGACTTCAACCTTCCCGGCTTGTTCATATTCATACGCATGGTGGCAGGTTTCTTTCTTATATAAAAGGCTCAATAATAATAAAGCACCTCAATTACCGGAGGTTTTGATTTCCTATTTTAGATAAGTCTTAGTTTTAAAAATATGTTTTAAAGGTTTATTTTAAAAGTTTATATATTTAAATAGACCTAAACTAGCTAAACCTAAAATAAATAGCTATTAATAGCTAGTTAATAGTTAAATAATTATTATTTAGCTAGCTTAATCCTAAGTATTTATTTAAAATATATAACTAAAATATTTTAGTTATATATTTAAATAAATACTTAGGATTAAGCTAGCTAAATAATAATTATTTAACTATTAACTAGCTATTAATAGCTATTTATTTTAGGTTTAGCTAGTTTAGGTCTATTTAAATATATAAACTTTTAAAATAAACCTTTAAAACATATTTTTAAAACTAAGACTTATCTAAAATAGGAAATCAAAACCTCCGGTAATTGAGGTGCTTTATTATTATTGAGCCTTTTATATAAGAAAGAAACCTGCCACCATGCGTATGAATATGAACAAGCCGGGAAGGTTGAAGTCGTAGCAGCTGAAGGTTGGTTTCGGGAACACTTCGATAGATCGTTTCGGTTCAGCAGCGGGGCGTCGGCAATGTCGCGCGTCTTTACAGTAGTGTTTGAGACTTACCGTGGCAACCGGGAAGGTTGCCGTAGTGGTCAGCCTTCCAGGTTGGTTCAAACTTCTATGCCTGGCATCGGATCAACTCGCTTCGGAAGGCATGCAAGGCAAGGCCATAGTTACCAAGATGAGGCTTATGAGCACACCGTGACGATTTCTCTGGCTATTATTTTGATTCATAGGTTACAGGAACATCGTATCTAAGCGAATGTGCAAGGGCAAGGCCAGAGCTGGATGATGAGATCTAGCTTTGAGGCTTAGAATGAGTGCAACCAGGTGATTACCTTTGAGATATGTCTGATCGCCAGGGAAATGATTTGCTCAGGGGTTTGTAGCTTATCTAGACCATCGGGGCACACAGCGAGGAGACACGAGGCCTAGACGTCTTACCCGATCCCAGACATTGGGCGGCAGAAGTGGTACCGGTATTGGAGAGAGAAAATACGCGTTGGCACCGTTGGGAAAGTGAGAGCAGATCTATCGATTTGTTGATGAACGTGCAATCCCTGCTTGGAGAGTCAATTGAGGTTAGAGCCACCAGGCATGCCAGGGGCCAAGGCGGCGTCGTGGCGAAGTGAAGGTATCGGGAGCGAGTCGTTGGCGGGGTGGGTGGCGAGCTGGTGGGGGGCACCTACGCTCGTCGAAGGATCTTTGCCAGCTGCTATGCAGCTGTCACGAGGGAGGTAGCCCTGTGTAGGTACCTACATAGGTACGTAAGTGCCTGGACAGGCACCTCCTAGATAGAGACCGGCCCCACCGCAGCCGGAGCTGGTCTAGAAGCCGGCGAAAATTAAGCATGTCACCGTCATGCATTGTCGGCGTCTGCCGTTCTTCATCACCTGCACGCTCTATTGTCGTCGCTGTCGCCATCTCCTGCCCACCCCGACCCAACCCGCCATGGTTCTGTCTCTGCGGTAGCAATGCTACACCATGCTAGCAATCACATGAAAGGCGCATCGACCCCGACCTTTGTGCGCCTCGCGAAGCATCGCGCCCTCTGCCAGCGACCCCCCCAGCCCTGGCTGTCGCATAGACGATGGCAGACGAGTGCAGCCGCGGCTGCGACCCAGGAACCGTACGATGCGCCGTCTCGTGTAGCGTCCAGGAGTCTAGCCAGTCAGTTCCCAGATCCTGCCGCGTTGATCGTTGATCTGTGTCTAAAACATCCCAGTCCCCTCCAATGCCCGATTCAATGAGATTGGGGTGCAGCACCTCAGCTCCCACATGCACGAGCAAGTCTTCCTGCAAGAGAAGACAGCGCCGCCCCAGGAGCTCGTCGCTCTATCCAAAGACCACTTGCTCCGCCATAATCTACTCGGCAAGAACACCGACAACACCGCCCCCATCGCATTCGATGTGCCACAAATCCAAGGGCGCACGTTGGACGAACATTTCCACAAACTCGGAACTGATTCTGCAGAGCCATTCCTCGGCTATGCGAAGCAGTTTGCCCTAGAGAATGCGCCCCCCCGCCCGAAGAAATGGAAACGGCGGAGCGGTTGGACCAAGTACCCCACGGATGGGTCCAAGCCGAAGGCAGTCGCTGCCCCAGACGAGCACATGCTGTGCTTCGACGTCGAGGTTATGTGGAAGGAAAGCTCCTACGCCGTCATGGCTTGCGCCATGAGCCCGACTGCGTGGTATGCTTGGCTTTCGCCTTGGCTGCTGGGTGAATCGGACTCTGACAAGCACCTGATCCCCTTGGGCGATCCCACCCGCGACCGGATCATTGTCGGCCACAACATTGGCTACGATCGCGCTCGCATCCTTGAAGAATACGATCTTAAGCAGACGAGGAACTCCTTCTTAGATACCATGTCGCTCCATGTCGCTGTGAACGGCATGTGCTCTCAGCAACGGCCAACGTGGATGAAACACAAGAAAAACCGGGAACTCCGCGACAAGATCGCCAGAGAAACCCAAGACCTAGATCTTGCAAATCTCCTAGCGAGCAACAGCCTGCGCGACGAGGAGGAAGAGCTCTGGGTCGAGCGCAGCTCCATCAACTCACTTCGGGATGTGGCCAAGTTTCACCTCGACCTCACTATCGACAAAGCTGTACGAAATGACTTCGGCGAGTTGGATCGCAACGGTATCGTCGACAAGCTGGACCAACTACTGGACTATTGCGCTGCCGATGTAGCTGTCACTCACCGCGTGTACAAGATCGTGTTTCCAAATTTCCTAGCGGTTTGCCCTCACCCTGTGAGCTTCGCTGCGCTGCGGCACCTCTCCTCCGTCATCTTGCCCGTCGACAAGTCTTGGGATGACTATATCAAGAACGCCGAAGCAACATATCACAAATTATCCGATGCCATTCAAGAGCGATTGGTAGGCCTCACAGAGAAGGCGTTGGAGATCAAGGACAATGAAAAAAAGTGGAGTACAGATCCCTGGTTGAAACAACTGGACTGGTCTGGCCAGGAGATCAAGATGGTCAAAGGTAAGAAGAAAGGTGACCCCGAACGGCCAGCCCTCCGGCAGAAGATGCCGGGCATGCCAAAGTGGTACAAAGGGTTGTTTCAAAAGAAATTGCAAATGGATATTCCAGAGAAAGCGCAAATGAATCTGTCGGTCAGGACCCGTATAGCCCCTCTGCTACTCCGATTAGCATGGGACGGCTACCCATTATATTGGTCCGACAAATATGGCTGGACATTTAGGGTGCCGCTCGAAGATGCACCCAAGTACGCGTCCACTCAGCTTGTTCGGTGTGATCTTTCGGACGAGCCTATCGAGAGTCTGAAGGACGACCAAGGAGGATTTTACATGAAGTTGCCGCATAAAGATGGGCCGACTGCAAGATGCGCCAATCCCTTGGCAAAAAGTTATCTCTCCTATTTCGAAAAGGGGACTCTCTCATCCGAATATACTTATGCCAAAGAAGCACTTGACATGAATGCCTCTTGTTCCTACTGGATCAGTGCTCGGGATCGAATCATCTCACAAATGGTGGTCTACGAATCAGACAAAACTTCGAACCCTACATCCCACCAGCATGGATATATCTTGCCGCAAATTATCCCCATGGGAACCATCACGAGAAGAGCTGTTGAGAACACATGGCTAACGGCAAGCAACGCAAAGAAGAATCGGGTTGGCTCGGAACTCAAAGCAATGGTCAAAGCGCCCCCTGGATATTCATTCGTGGGTGCCGACGTGGACTCCGAAGAGCTTTGGATTGCCAGTGTTATTGGTGACGCTACCTTCAAGCTCCATGGAGGTAATGCTATCGGTTTCATGACATTGGAAGGCACTAAAGCCGCGGGAACGGACTTGCACTCCCGCACTGCTTCCATCTTGAACATCACGCGAAATGACGCCAAGGTTTTCAACTATGGGCGGATATATGGCGCTGGAATCAAATTTGCTGCCACTTTGCTGAGGCAGTTCAACACCAGTCTGTCAGAAGAGGAGACTCTCGAGGTTGCCGGCAAGCTTTACTCCAGCACAAAAGGCTCCAAAACCAATCGCAAGGCGTTGCACAAGCGGCCATTCTGGAGAGGGGGCACAGAGTCGTTCGTTTTCAACAAGCTGGAGGAATTTGCAGAACAGGAACAACCACGAACTCCTGTGCTTGGGGCTGGCATCACCGAAGCCCTAATGTGCAGGTTCATCAGTAAAGGTGCCTATCTTACCTCACGCATCAACTGGGCTATCCAGTCTTCCGGCGTTGACTATCTGCATCTGCTTATTGTGTCGATGGATTACCTTGTCAGACGGTTCAACATCGATGCCCGGATAGCCATCTCCGTCCACGACGAGATTCGATATCTCGTCAAAGATGAGGATAAGTACCGAGCCGCCATGGCACTTCAAGTATCTAACCTCTGGACACGAGCCATGTTTGCTCAACAAGTGGGGATCGACGATCTTCCTCAAGCGTGTGCCTACTTCTCCGCCGTCGACATTGACCACGTCCTTCGTAAAGAGGTGGATATGGACTGCGTTACACCGAGTCATTCAACTCCCATTCCTGTTGGCGAAAGCTTGGATATACAACAACTACTCGAGAAGGGAACTGAAGCGTTCCTCGACCCTGCTATCGTTCCCGCAAACCACGTTCCTAAGCTCAAAGACATATCATACACTCCACGAATCCCTGTGATGCAGTCCCTGGCCATGGGCTACGACCCCAAAGATCTCGGTTTCTTGAAAGCTCAGATCACGAACAATGATCAAGAACTCCGCGATATCCTAAAGGATCACAAGAAGTCATCAGGTAGTGGGTCGTCTACGAGCAGTGTGCCGCGCAAACCACGAGCGAGGAAAATAAAACCGTACAGCTCCCAGGCCGAACTGATACCTCACATGTATGAACCGTTTGAAGCAAAATTCCCTTCTCATTCCAACTTTGGAAGGGATGCATGGGAATTCGAAAAGATGCCGCCGCGGACATGGAAAGGGCCGGGGTTCGGATTGTGAATGAGCCAACACTGCGATACCAGATATTGACCAACGATCAGTTAAAATGCTTCTTTTTTTTGTTATACTATACGCGTTTTCTACACTATCAAAATGGGGAAGGGGGACAGTCACGGACATGGACATGGCAATGGACCCTCCAGGCTGGGTTACGGCGGTGACGGATATCATGCATCAACACCGGCGTTCATCATGTAAAAGCACCTATTTTGCTACGGTATTGTACGATAACTTGGTGGTTCAAATTTGGGGGCATGTGTAGCCTAATGCAGATGTACAAAGAAGACTGATGATGAGACCGCATCATAGCACTTGACCTTTTCAACCTTGCCACCGTGCATCGTCCATGGCACTGACAACCATGATATGTTCCGCCTAGGTCGTACGTGCGTACGTACGGGTAGGTACTGATCACCCGCGGCAAGTCTTGAAGTAGGCCACCACCGTCTGCCCAGGTAATAGTCGCCCGTGATGTGAAATGCAAATGCATGTGCCCTTTGAAATATTTAGAACGATCACTTAAGGTTATGTGTTGGTTCTTACGAGACAAACTAGAACATGGACCAGAGGGTTGAGGGGAGATTTCATTTATTTAGCAGTAGGTACAGAAGCTCACATGAACAAGCACCACTGGTCAGTATCATTTGCCATGCCAGGTGCCTCCAGGCTCAGAGATCGAAGCAGACAACCACACATCACCCCCCAAGTACATTACACATTAAGAACCTGCAACGTGGCAAAATCAATCCGGGCATTCTCATCACCTTCCTCCAGCACCCATCTGAGATCCATCCCTTTCTTGCCACCCATCCTTTCGAGCAGGACAACAGGTGTTCTTCCCGAATCTCTTTCAGGACGTATCTGCCGAGGTGCGTTTTGGTTCCGTCCTCTCACAGAACAAGTAGCATGTGACGAGCAAGAAGAATTTAGGCGAGGAAAGCACTGCGCAGTAATAGAGTCGAAGGTGCCAAACACAGGAGTCGAAGTTGTGGAATACCTAGGGAGAGAGAGACCTTGCTCGGCCCCCCCTTCCGCAGCACAAGATCAATGGCAGCATCAATGATGACACCCACGCACGATGTGACTTCTTCCACACTTCCATTCGCTCTGCACCTTGTTCTTCTCTGCTGTGCTTGGCTCTTCGCAATTCAGGTTTTTTTTTTCGATTTTCATTTTCATTCGTCGTTCCTCATCGTTTTCCTTTCCTTTCCTTTCCTTTCCTGTTTGTTTTCTTTTCTGTTCTGTTCTTCCGTTTCCCGCGTTCTCCGATCGTGCTTGGGTTGCACGCCGCAACTTCACACCTTCTGCGCCCTACTGGCTTGGACGGTTTGCGCCAGGTCCAAGACCTCGAGCTGTGTGACGTAGGCTTCGGCGGGGCCCAGAGGTACGAGGAGGGAGCGGAGGCGGTGAACCACTGCGGGAACCGGCTTGTGCCTCGATAGAGCTGGCGCTCTCCTCACGCGGTAGTGGTGGGAACACCCCCGAAGACGCCAATGACTGTTCGAGTCGACCTCCACGGTGGCCACCAACGTACCCGGCAGCAAAAGGGTCCTGGGACCTAGGCAGAGCACTACGGCAGCTAGCAGTGCGCTGGGTGCGGATACCACCGGTGCGTGAGCCTTCGCCTCCCGACTCGCGGGCTCGCGTGGGCTGTGCCGGCTGTGTCGAGGCTTGGAATGTCGTCGGCTCCAGCGTGTACAACGGCGTTCTGGCCACTTCCTCGTCGGAAAGGCTGTCCTCATCAGCATCCCTGGCCTGTTTCATCACGACATCTTCGGTATTCTTCTTCCCATGTCTCTGCTCGTGAATAAGCCGAGATCGCTCGATTATGTCTTCCGCAGGAGACATGGAAGACATCTGCCGTCGTGCTTGTGCCGCCAGTCTATCTTGCATCGAGACATTTGTGCGCGGCCGGGGTAGGTGATAATTGGATAGAAAAGAGATCGGACGCTCGCGACGAGGACCCGATTGAACATCGGTAGGCGAGCTGGCAATTAGCTCTGACGCCGGTCGGGACACCGCTTGTGCATGAGTGGTACCGGCAGATTTCGAAGCCGTGGTAGGCGACGAGGGCCCATGGGCAGGCTTTGTTCCGCCGACTTGGAGTGGTGGGGGGACCATGGATGCGTTTGTGAACTCTCGTTCCATATCCAAGCGGAAGCTGGGGCTTGTGTCGGACTTGAAATCATCAATGGGTGTCTGAACCTTCTTCTCTGCCTCCTAAGCATGAGATCCAGGAGTGTTCTTGGCGCCATGTAGTCCGACAGCCCAGGGCTCTTCACTGTCTTCAGGGTCATAAGTCTCGTCATCGAATGCCGAAGGCCTGCGACTACCGGATCTCTGTCCAGCTGCGAAAGGTGATGCGTTTTCTTGAGCACGCACGTCAGCATCGTGCCTACATCTATATCTGAACCGGAGTGGAAGAGACTCACCAGTAAGCTCTGTACCGATGCCGCGCATAATACTGTCAGCCTCGCGGCTACGGGGGCTGTTGGTCGTAGCTCGAGCCACCTCCATATCGCTCTCCTCGGCTATTGTGCTAGGGGGGAAGATTTCTGAGTTTGAGGGCAAGAACTGATGATGGAAGGGGTCCAGAATCTCAGCCGTGGTCCCGGTTCCAGAGCCTGACGGTGGAGATTCAGCTTGGGCCGGCCAATTAGCTGGGATAACATGCACTCCATCATCGGTATCGAACACTTGACCATGACGTCTATTGTCCTCGAAGCGCTGAATACTCTGACGGCGGGGACGCGCTTGGGTCTCGACCCCGAGGGAACTCGAGGCTGAAGCTATTACAGCAGGAGGAGGAGGCTGCAACGTGATGGCATTACCTTCCACATTACGCTGCTCATCTGTGGTCCTCGAATTCCATACTCCGGCAGCCGTGGCAAGATCAGCCAGCGATGGAGGGTTCGACCAGAGTCCGCGACCATACTCAGTCCATGTTCGCGGTCGAGGACGTCGAGCGGGCGGAGGAGGGCGTGGAGTCTCTATTGTACTTGTTAAATAGGCATTCTGGAATCTGCATAGGCTTTGGAAGAAGCTCGCTTGGCAAAGGAATCTATCTTCACTTACCAGGGCGGTCCTCATTTACAGGTGGAAGATCCTGCAAGGGAATGGGTGAGCCCATGTTCTCAGCGTCCCTGAGTCGCCTGTCGCGACGTTTGTCCGAGCCGATCATGGTAGCACAACAACCAATGCAACAGAGGACGACAAAAGCAAGAATGCCGCCTGCTATGGCTACAGTAGCCTGACCCTTGGTAAGCTTTCTCGGCGTAAGACTTTCGAAGTCTGTTGAAGTAAGATTGAGAGGGGCCATTGTTGAGACAGCCTAAATGTTTCGCCAGTGACACAGCTAGTTACCTTAGATCAGCTCCAACAGAACTTCATTACCTGCTGAAATTGCAAAGAAGTCCGACTTCATAAGGTGATCAACTGATGGATCAGGCGTTTGAGAGAATCTTGTTCAGAGCCACGTATCTTGACTTGTAGTATCTCGATTAGACCCAGTGGCAATCATAATTGCCCCTTGTTGTGGGAGGTACTAATTGGTGTCAGTTTCCAGCTGTATAGAAACAAGGAAAAAGTTGAAGTCTTACCTGTTTACGGTTCTTGATTCAAACTCAGAAACTCAATTCCAGTATCTATACTGTTGACTTGGACTGTTACAATTTAGCTGGCGGCCACATACTGATGCAACCTGAATAAGGAGGGAAAAGGGGCGATGATAGTTGGGGCAAAAGACAAAGTAGCCACCATCGGAATAACATGAGAATATGAGGAGGGATATGGACACGAAATTGGAAATAGGTGGGATTTTCAACATGGATACAGAAATAGAGTTGGCTGGGAACATGAAGATGTAGATGATCATAACCATAGGACTGAACATGAAGGATCCTGGGGATCAAGACGGAGGAGGAGGAGGAGGGGGGTATGGAGATGGGATTGTAGTGGTTGGTAAGATGACAAGATAATAAGGTAAAAGGAAGTAACTGCACACATCAACCATTCGCCAGGGAGGATTCAACTACGTGTCCATCGTCTGAAAAAGGTAGAAAAGTGTAGAGAAGCTACTTACCAACTTTTGTTTTTGACCAAAACAACTTGATTGGAGACACGTGAGGAATCACCTGTCTGCTGATCTGCAAGTGTCTGATGACTTGCGAGTGTCTGTGTGACCGCTTGCACAACTGGGGCTGCACCAAGTACCTTGAGGCGGGTGTACAAATGATGAGGTATCTCACGGAAACCCTTTGTGAGAGTGAAAAACAAATTGCAGTGATAGGAAAGTGAAAAATGACAGGACAAAAGAGAGAGATTCTGCTGGCTGGCAGTGCAAGTGATGCTGGGGGAGGCCCGGGTAGGATAGAGGGTAAACCCCAGCTGCGTATGTGAGCAACCTGCACGTACAACAAGCGGTTTCTTGCCAAATCTTGGAATCCTGGAGACAAAAAGAGTAGAACAGTGCGTTGCAATGTACTTTTTGATGAAGAAAAGACTGTTGTAGATGTGTGATGGGAAAGGATTGTGTGGGTGTGATGCTTGGAGGTGCTCAGGCAGGACAGATGGTAGACCCAGCTGTGTGTGTTGACTAGTCTGCATGCACAACAAGCGGTTTTCTTGACAAATCTTGGAGTGCTGGAGATGACAAGAGTAGAGTAGAGCGTTTCAATGTAATTTTTTGAAGAAAATGATGTGGTAGGTGTGTGTTGTGAAGAAGTTGTGTTGGAATTGCTTGAGAAGATAGATGGATGCCACACTTGGTTCACACACTGGGGTGAAGGAAGGATGGGTTGTAGCTGGGAAGAAAGGCGAGAGCAGAGGAACGAGGGGCCTGGGGATATGGGAGTGGCAGGATGGGTAAGCGTCTGCACCCGCCCTGTTTGAATTTCGTGGGTATCTGCTCGAAATCTATCAAGGAAGGAAGGAGTGAGCCTTGCCATAGGTCACATGGCTTCCCTAAAGGTACCCGCGTCTATTGGGATCGTGAGTATTCCAGGGGCTCGCGGCAGTATCCGATCACTGTATCGTCACTATGGGAAAAAGCGGAACACCCGCAATATACATCGTGAGCCTCTGCAGGGGCGTCTTTGCCATCCTCTGGCTTCTGAAAAGGGCGGGAGCTGCCTGGTGAAAAGCGGAACCTTATGATGTCGTCCTGGTAATGATTATGGCCATGTACCTCACGATCTCGGCAGATTCAGTACACTTGAAGGCACCCACACATCAGAGCACGGCGAAGCCCTTCATTCAGCCTGAGCCACGATGCAACCAAACATTGACACGAACGCAGGAAACCTTCACCAGATCAAAGTACGCCCTTCTGCGTGAACAAATATGATTAGGTCATAGCAGGAGAGCCTAGAGCAAGTATAGAGTTCCGTAATACGGCCTGCGTGTAGCACCCCTACCTACCCAGTCACCATGCCTGTGGGCTCTATGTTCACAAGGTTTGAGAAGGTGACTGTATCTAGGTAAGATGAAGAGCAATGTGTTTGGTCTGTCAAAGGTAGCATACATCTAGACCAAGCCAGTTGGTAGAACTGGTGTTCATAGGTGAAATTCTTGCAAATCAGTTGGCAAATGGCACGCAGGACTGAACGGTGACGTTTGCATGCCATATTCTAGAAGCGTGATAGAGTTGTATTGGTTTTACGATGCGTGGGACCTGACAATGGCCATTTCCTCTCCTGGACTGCAGCTGCTTTTGGTATGCCTTGTTCTGTCTGTGAGAGTCAAGATGGAGAAGGAAAAACACAAAGGAGACGAAAGGGGGCCAAGTCGTAGTTCGTCTATTCGATTAAATCGCAGGGCAGCAGGCACGCATTTGGCTCTGTTATGTTTTAATATGTTAGTCTGTGGATGATCAGAGATTTAATATTGCACTTGTATACAATGAGAATCAATATGAAGCTGGTACATGGACAAGCTTTATTGCTTGAAAAGACACAACCAGGCGCTTGGCTCGTCATACTTGAACTTCGGTATTATATTATCCACAATTGCAACCTCAGCCAAGCCAAACATGAACGGCACATCTTATGGCACTACCAAATACACATCATTTCTAGCAGTTGCGAGTTTCGGCTCCTTTGCGATGTAGTGCTGGTCAAATGTACGTTAACAGAGGCTCTACAAAGCGAGTGGACAAAGGGGGGGAATAGTTGGCACCTTGACGGATTGCCCACTATTACAATCTCACCAATTATTCCCCAAGTTCGAACACCGAGTTTTTCTATACAGAACGCATCAGTAAGAAAGGCAATATTACACAAGCTACCTGAGCATTAAATGGGGAGAGGAGTGTGTCATGTAAAGTTGGCTGGGAATCATATCAATCTGATTCAATCTGAGACATCACTGATTATCAAATTGCACAGATGTCTGCGTCCACGAGTGTACACATGATGCTCTTGAATTCAAATGATGACTGCCAGATCTCAAAAGGTCCACCATAGACTATTGAGCTGCTTCAGTAGTTGGGCTTGTACAGGGACTAGGAGAACATGGTTTCAGGCTAGGTAGCTTGGTAGATAATAGCAACAGTTACACAACAACTGACGTTGAAAAGAGCACGTGATTAAGATAAGCTTCGTTTATGCAGTGTGCTGCCAATCTTGGTAATGACATCAGCCTCTGTCTCTTGAGTAGGCGCCTCATCTTCCTGTGGGTGCCTGAGTATTATCGATATGGAGCCCCAGCCCAAAGCCACCGCCCTCTCAGTCTGGTATCCTTGCATCATCCTATTGTGGTTTATGAGATACTTTTCCGTTGCTGTGTTATATTATTGAACGCTACTGATTAACCATCATATGTCTCGGTATCAGTTGTTTGTAACAATGTGTGCTTCATGCTTTGATGATGCCGCAACATATCCGCGTACCTCTTGCATCCAATTTGCCATCTGTAGAAGAATCGCCGGGTCTGCATTATTAAGTAGTTCGCCAATTCTATACGACATTAGGCAATGCATCAGCCTTGCATTGGGCTTCATCTAGGTTCACGAAGCACCTTAGATTTCTCCATTTGCATTGTAATTAAATATGGGATAAAAAGCAGAGCGATGTCTACAGAATGTGTTAATCTTGTGTACCTGGTGGCCCAGAGAGCGTCCAGAGTAAGTCTTGTCAATAGCACATGCACCCTTGGTGGGACCCTGTGTGGCAACAGCGATCCGCCGCAGTTGTGGTTGAAGTTCATCAATCTTCTAACGGGCATCGGCCGCGATACCTCAGGTTGTGTTGGGAGGGCGTGTTATGGAAAGAAAATCTCTGATCTTTTTAACTTGGCTTACAAATAATAATAGATCAGAATTCTATTGACGAAAAGAGGCGATGAAGTGGTGACCATCATCATAAAACGAGTTACCTCCTTACCTCAATCTGGGGCTTGAGACTGGTCTAGATTGGTCCGGCCTGGCTTGTCCTGATTGGGTTTTCAGCTGGTTCCAGACTGTCTACTGTCTCGACTGTCTCGATTATCACCGTCCAGCAATGCAACAGATGGCAAACTAACTGCTTGGCAAGATAGCGCTACCACCCCAAGCGCATACAAGCGTCCCAGCTGAGCGGAACGCTACGACCAACTTGGTATTCAATGGTGTGCGCCTAGTTCCTCGCCTGACCCCATTGGGTTCTGGATCGATCAGGTTGCGATGCTCGAGTTGGCTGGAGAAGACGAAGGAGGCATGAGAGCATCTGATTTGAGGTCCGTGAAGCCGGGGAATATACTATAATTATAATATATGCACGTCCAGCTACCTAGTCTAGAGCAATGGGTAGTCGCATTGTGGGGGGCCTTTTGCCACAAGACCTTCTTTATCCCGTGTTGAGCTTGAAGTAATACTTTAAAGGGAGTCTTCCAACCTTGCTTGCTGACGGGAAGTGCAGCAGCTCAACTTGTTGCTACTAGCAAACACATACACAACATGGAGTCCAACTGCTCAGTTTGCGCATCAAACTACCTTCGCGGTTCCATCAAGAAGCGGCTCATTGTCTGCTGTGATGGCACGTTCAGCGGTGTTGATAAGGGAGATGATCAATACTCTAGCAATGTTGCCAGACTAAGCCGGTCAATTTCCAAGGTGGGTATGACTGCTGAGGGCGAAAAAGTATCTCAGGTCATATATTACCAAGGTGGTGTAGGTACCGGCTCGTTGACGGTGATCAACAAGGCACGTCAAGGTACGGAAAATGCTTCCCCCCTTTGCAGATGAGTATGTGTTGACGAAACTAGGTGCTGTTGGTGAAAGTCTGGCGGAGAAGGTCTGCGAAGCATACAACTACCTGGCCAACAACTGGGGTCCTGGCGATGAGATTTTCATCTTTGGGTTTTCTAGGGGAGCTTACACTGCACGTTCCCTTGCTGGCTTTATCTGCGAGGTTGGTCTTTTGACCCCTTTGATGCTCGACCACTTCTATGAGATCTACCAAGCGTATAGAAGTAGAGGTTCAAAGAGATTGGAAGAGACCGATTGGGCCAAGACGCCCTTGACGGCTGGCGAGCTAGGGACTGTGCCCCCACGCAGCGGTGATCCCAAGCGGGAATTAGGCACTCGCTGGGATTTCCTCAGGAAGTCCGCTCACCACCATATCAAGATCAAGGTAGTCGGCGTATGGGATACTGTTGGCAGCTTGGGTGCCACGAATTGGTTCGGCCAAGCTGGAGCCGATAAGTACTACCACAGCACGAAGCTGAGTCCTAGTATGTTCACCCTTGACCAATCTTTGTTGTCGCCATGCTAACGGATATAGAAATTGAGAATGCGTTCCATGCCCTAGCTATCGACGAAACACGTGGGAACTTCCCCCCCACGCTTTGGCACCTGGACTCTTCGTGCATAGATGAGAACAACAACCCCAAGGTCAACCTGAGGCAGTGCTGGTTCCCCGGTTACCATTCCGACGTAGGTGGGCACAGCAAAGGCGATATAGACACGAACAGCGTCGACGAGATCGCTTTTGCGTGGATGTGCGATCAGCTTTTCGGTCTATTGCAGCTAAGTGGCACCGCCCTGCAGAAGTACATCCTCTTCAGGATAGGGGATCTGAAACTCGACACCAAGAATAAAAACATCCGGGATCTGAACGCAGCATGGTCGACAATCAAGTGGAGTGACGGGACTCTCAATGACACAAACGGCTGGACCGACTGGTGGTGGCTGCCATCTCTTGTGTCTACAAGGTCGGCATCGTACAAGCGTATCCCGGGCGAAACTCCCGCGTCGGAAGTCGTCAATGGCAAGAAACTGGACATCGACTATAAGTGGTTCAGTGAAGAGATCCACCCCTGTGTCCGTCATCGGATGCTGAATGCCGAGGGTCAGCCATACGTACCCGCTGGCCTCAAGGAAGAGAATGGCTGGGGCTACGTGGAGGCCTCGGCAGAGACTCCCGCGCAATGGGTAAAGAAAGTGAAGGGCAAGGATATCGTACTAAATGAGTACATAATTCCCAAACTGAGCAAGCCATTTCAGGCGGGGTCGGGCTACGACTTTTGGCAGGGAAGTTTGGAAAGGACCTTTGCCCCGAAGGACACTCTGGCCACTCAAGATGCACATATCAGGGAAGACATGTCCTGTCCCTAGTCGAGGTGCTGCGGGTTCAGTGAGCACATACCGACAGAGGGCCAATGTGCATAGTTACACTACCTAGGTAGATAACAGCGCCAGAGCACATGTATAGGTATTGATAGGTGTGGTTGCAAATCTCGATTCGGTTACGTGATCTTGAGCGCGAGCGCGTGCGTTTGAGGACGCTTGGGGGTGAGGGTGCCTGGCCGAGCAACAGTTCGTATGTCAATTCCGACAGTGTAAGTGACGTGGCGGACAATCTATCGGCTTCGTGTGTTGACTGTGTTGATGGCAAAAACACATATCAGTAACGTAGGTTGAAATCGAGTCCCGACTTCATTGTCAAATCATAAGATTGTGCTGGGCAGCGTACATACCGAACGCGACAAGTCAAGTGACTCGGGGAAGTAGAGCGAGCTGGTAGAGGCAGAAGGAGCATGTGAGGGCACATTGTTGGCTGGCGTGCCCTTTGTCCTCGGACGAAGAGACGAGGGAGTCACATTCACTATTTCAAAGTCAACAGCATGCTTACAACGTCGCTGGAAGATTATATACACGGAGGTGGCAGTGGTAGAGACGTAACTCTTGAGTGCAATGCACTGCGTTGCCTTCTTGAATAGCCGGTATTCTGCGCTTAGTTACATTTTTTTTTACCTGCATGGTACCTCCATGGCGACCGATACTGCCTTGGAACGAAAAGAGGGACCGGTCCTGTGAAGGTAGTATAAGTTCGACTTGGTCAAGATTGACTCGTAGGTTAGTCCGAGCCGTACAGATACGCAGCTGGGACGCAGAAGCATGTCAGCAGGCCATCTTGTAACAACGTCTAGCATTCTTGCCATTTGAGGTATCACAATTATCCGCCTCACCAACATGAATTATATGAGAATGAAAGCAGTGGATAAATGTATCAAGTTTCAGTTACTCTCAATACCTTACCCTGACCGCATGGGGCTTGAAGTTGCGGGGTTTTTGCTGATCTTTGGTGAGACTTGCCTAACTCATAGCAACAATGAGAGAATGAGTACCTCCGTAGTTTCGACATGCAAAAGTCTCTGTCTTGTTCTCTCACTTCGATGCATACTTCTCGAAAGGGTGGAGTAGTTGAGATAAATCAAGTTGCATCCGATTCATACCTGGGATAACCCGGTCAGCTTGAGCAAGCCAACGAACAGGTTCCCGAGTGATTTGACGAAACATAACAGTTTGCGATGAACACTACCGGTCCAAGACGACTCAACAAGTGCACTAAGTACTTGCTGTTAGCTTTTTTCGGTATGTCATGGGCCTAGATGCTGGCCATCAAGGTACTCAGCCAAGCAACTCTCTCTTGGCTGGTGGGGGCAAGTAACAATGTGGTGATAATCTGGCCAGCATCTTTTTCACTAGGACCTCTACATATCCGCAATATATATTGATTTTTTGGAACTGGAGAACCTTGATGGTTTTCCTAAAAGGTCGGTGCTCATTGGACTATCTTGGCTTGCGCTGAAAATGGGGTGGCCTCGAAGTTCGTCGTCCTTGGCGCGAGTCCGCGGGGCTGAGAAGCCTCTTTCTCTCTGCCAAGAAGAAAGAATATGACAACAAGGTCGGAGGTTGGGGTGGATGGGGGGTATCTCTGGATCAACATGTAGGTGACAAGCCGGTGTATATAAACTCAATAAAGATCTGTTTGTTGTTACCTCCCAGCAAGCAACACCCTCACTCCGCTTCAGCGCCTCTGGACCTTTATTATTACGCTTTCCATTCCAGCTGCCCTCAATGCTCTCTCGCCAGATCCCTCTCTTTGTTGCCCTTCTGGGCTTCAATGCATTCTCAGCCGAGGGAAGCAGACTGCGGCCTCGACAGGATGCTGTGACTGTCACCCACACCATACTCTCACCCACCCCTGAGCCGTCTGTGTATGACTGGGCAGCCGGTGCTACTACTTCGTACCCTATACACAGCTCCTGCAATGCAACACAAAGAGCTCTCCTTTCAAGGGGCTTGAATGAAGCCATTACCCTTGCCGCACATGCGAAGGATCATATTCTCCGTTTTGGTAACAGTTCCGACTACTACCAGAAGTACTTCGGGTCCTCGCCCACGGCAGAAGTCATCGGGTGGTACGACCGGATCGTGAGCGCTGATCGTACTGGTATCTGGTTTCGATGCGACGACATCGACCGAAACTGCCATCAGGAAGGTGAGGCTGAGACTCACTTACCTACTTAAACTTGAGAGATCGTCCTAACTCGATCTTAACATAGGTTGGGGTGGTCACTGGCGCGGAGAAAATGCTACACAGGAGACAGTCATCTGTGAACTCTCGTACACTACGCGCATGCCGCTTGAGGGACTCTGTGGTTACGGTTACTCTGTTGCTAGCGGTGCGCTCAACTTCTACTTCGGCGCGGATCTGGTTCATCGTTTATACCATCTTCCCAAGATTGGCGAAGGCATCGTCGAGCATTATGCAGACACATACAGCGAGTGTCTCGAGCTGGCGCTTGATGATCCAGCACTAGCAGCTCGCAACTCTCACACATTGCAGTACTTCGCCTTGGACGTGTATGCCTTCGACGTTTCACTTCCCGGGGAGGGATGCACCGGTCATCCTTCTGAGTCTGAGGGTTCCGAGACACCTGATACGACGGCGACGGAGACCGCAACGCCATCAGCCACTTCAAGTGCCGCAACTGTAAGCCCAACCATAGTCAAACTCAGATAGTGTATATTGACCTTTACTCTAGGAATGTCACACACATGCAGACGGTACCGAACACTGCTCCTAAAGGAGGTCTATACCATTTTACCACCATACATACAAGCTGGGATTTCCAAGGGCGTCTAACCCCTACCAAGGTGTAACCAACGAGGTGTAACCAACGTGTAACCAATGATGATGACAGCTTCCAGGTCGGAAAAGTAAAACAACAAGCTATACAACATAATTATCAAGATGGACATAAACCAATGTCATTGGAGTAATTAATTACTATGTTAATTCAAACGACTTATATGATCACACCTACAGCCTTGTATTTATCCAAAAGCCTATAAACGAGTGATGAGCATTGTCTTAGTCTTGACACAGCATGCACCGGAAAGTTTGACACTGACGAATTCATCGAGTGAACCCAGAAACCATTACTACTACGTTATTGCTCATTGCTTCAGATAAGACATATATGGTAGCTTTTCAAACACTTTGTCATTGTACTTGCGCTGCCTGTATGGAGTCAATGCAGATGGTTCACGGTTGGGATTACTAAATAAAGGGCTAGAACCCGTATCACATGAGGCCTTACTCTTATTACAATTGGACCTTGTTACTATATATTCTCATCTGATATCCCCTTCATCCTCGTTGTAGCCATCGATAAACGTTGCCCCAAACTTACTAAATCGAAGGCGTTGCAGCCACCTTACAGTGTGTGCCTTACAGAAAGGTTTATGCCTTTCTATCCAATCCAGCCTGGCAATATTTACCACAATAGAAAGGTGCATGACAGGCTGCGCAGGCACCTAGTTGGTTTTGAGGAAGCATTCAAACCCTTGTATAGTAGAAGGTGTAAATAATACTGTTCGATATAGAATATGACAAGTCTATGTCTTATCACTCACGTCTTTATTGCTGCATAGCATATGGGACTGCTCTGTGCCTTAAGTCGCACGTCGCGAGCATCTCCAAAGCGACCCTGCGCCTCTCTTGGTGCGCACACATTTTCTCTCGTGGCGGCAGCGTCAAGGGCTGGTCCCTCTAGTTGACGTGTCTCTTAGCCCTTATAGAGAACCTCGTCAGTCTCTTCAAGTCTGCCCACCTTGAGGAGAGCTTCGCCTAGCCCATTGTACGTGATCGCAGCCTGGATTGAGTGATCGAGATATTATGCCTTGAGCTTGATCTCCATTACTTCTCGGTGTAGTGAAATAGATTTCTCAAACTGCCCAAGCTGCATAGCATGTGAAGCGGCACGGCATTGGATTTGGAAACGGCAATGGTGGCGGCTCTGGTGAGCGCTGTGGCCAAATATCCTCTCTATGTTCAAGTGACAGTGGGTGTATTCAGGGGTAGTTCGAGTCAATCAGGGGTCGCCTGTCAACATATGAGATAAGTGGGACTAGATTGGAGCATCATGTCCCCCTTGATGTCTAACAGCCCTGTCATTATGTATACATGTATAGAAATTGTTGAAACCCCTGATACTTTTCAATCAATATATTTTCGTGCCCATCAACTGTGTTCTATTGTTACATGATGTACCAGTAGCTCTGGAAAGGACAATGTTTCATAGTTGGCCGGATCCAGCTGGATAAGTAGTCGCGTGGGCCAAGATCTGACATGGGAATTTGTGCTTTCATATAGGCAGTTATCTTGTTGCTGCTGATTTTCCAAACCCGTGTGCATTACTGATACAGAATTAAAATTTACAGTAATTCAATAAGTCTATACTTGCCCCGGCCTTACTTAATTCTAAGCTTGAAAACCCCCAATTTCATTTGTGGCCCAGCAGATACCCCCAACTTGATTCAAGACCCCATGTCACGCAAGATCACTAATATGGCGAAAAGTGACAGAGCAGATGGTAAGTACCGCGATTCATGCCCTTAGAAGGTCAGCTACGGGCGAAGTATGTTGCTGTTTCTCTGCGTGGAATTTCCTCGACCCTCCCTGTGTACATGTCATATAAGCAGGCCGTTCGTTGGGGGCTGGGTACATGGAACAGGAAACAAACCCCCCATGCCAGCCAAGGCCGATTTACATGGTAATCTCTTGCAATTTGAAGGGACGGTGCATATACACGAACGTGGGGTGTTTGGGGGTACCTTTTATGGAGCGGTATGAGAAGTAAGTTGCTCGGGTGGCTACAGAAGTCTCGCCGAGCTGCAGATCACGTATTACGAGTGATGCTCTTGTGTGAGCTGTACACGCAGCATAGACTGGGCAGCGCCTTGTGACACAAACGATCACTAGGATCCTGTCAGTCTATCGATATGACAAGTTAAGGATATCTTTGCCCTTCCCCCCCAGTTCCGGGGTTCCCCAGGACACGGAAGGCCATCCGCCAATGCAGGCCCTCTGAGCCGTAGTGTGATCCTGCGACTCTCGATGATCCGGGGATCGGCAAGCAACCCGTGTGGGTATGAGATACAGTATGCGGACTTTCAGCAGCCATGATAACATTACACTACATCTGCTGGTGATTTTGGACTCGTCTCCTGTCAGGGCCTACATCATTTCTCGCGCGCGCATACCCCTGCCGGTGCAGTGACACGGTTCTTCCGGCTGTATTGGGCCGGGTCAGTGTGATAGGATAGAGTTTTCCGTTGATAACGAACCCCACGAAACTTTTCTTTTCTCAATATACCGCATGGTAACTCGCTGATGATGTGGATCGAACACGACTAATATCATTGAAGGATGCAGGAGACTGATTATTATGGATTACTGATGTAGAAGACATCATGCCCCAGATGATCCCTTGAATGTATCTCAGTATTTGTCCTGGGTGTCATGGGACAATATACTTGAGCGTTCGCCAACACGGTCTTCTCGAGCTCCACACCCCACTTGGTTATTACAGAGCCCAATCAGAAGTTATATTATTGTTCAGTTTTCATCCGCTACACACCTTGTAAAAAGAAACAGGGTTTGATTGTCGTTATTAAACCAGATTGAAACGAACGGATCGAACTTCACATCTGACCCCCAATATTCTTTCACCTGGTCTGTATTTTCCAAACACGAAGGGTGTACAGCGTTACGCGTTGTAGGCGACAAAATGTTACCAACTAGGTGTGAGCTAGATTATTCATCAATGATAGGTAGGGCTACGAAGAACACGTTTGCAAGAATCTAATGGTGAGACGAGCACGATCAGACTTAGGCCTCGATACGTTGTACCCATGTTATTATGTGTGTTGTGGACGTATGCCCAGTCGCAATCAAGAGATGCGTCGTGACGGGTATCATAAATGCATACAATGTGATAATGGTATCTTCTGGCATTGCTCCCCTGCTCCATTCCTCCAACATTTCATATGCCCGGTATTCCAGTAAGTGCTCGTATTGCCGGTATCCACCTCGGAAGGATATAGATTGCGTACACAGCCACGAAGGCGATGAGTAAACCGGTGAGCTATGTCCAGTGTTAGCAATATTCATTCGTTCACTGGTGTCTTCTCAGACCGACCTTCTCAAACCATGTGTGGAAGTAGACAGCAGTCATGAGCAGCATCCAAAACGACAAGCCCACGGTCCCCAACGCAATCCTGCCGCCGATAGCCAAATGTGTCTCATGCGGCGCGACTGCACGTTCGGCCTCGACGCCAGCGCCCTTGACGGCACCGTCGCCCATAACGATAGATCTGTCGTCTCCTCTGCCTAGGAACCTCGAGCCGGCCCTCAGGGCGACCCCGATAACCTCTTGAGCAAGGAAGCAGCTTCCTAGTACAAGCAGGAACACGTGTCCAGAGATATCATGCCCGCCGCTCCAGCTCCCGCCCGCGGTGCGACACGCCGCGGCCGTGACGAATTCCTTGGCGTCGGCTGTGCCCATCTCGACGGCGTCCATGGCGACCTCGCACTTGCCCCCCGTGATCCTGAAGCCTCGGTCGATGAGGGGCGGGCCGAAGCACCACTGCGTGACGAGGACCCACCAGCCCGTGACGAGAGCCCAGCGGGTGGCGGCGCGCGTGGCCATGCGGCTGTTCTGGGAGAGGACTGGATGTGTGGCGACGAAGGCAACAAAGGCGACCGTGATCCACAGCCACCCGCGCTTGACGAAGAGGACATTGAACAGGTTGTCCTTGCGGGCGAAGTAGGACGGTGCCTGGGCCTGCACGTGCGACTGCCTCACAGCGTCGTAAGGGGCCGCTCGCGTCTCGGGCGACAGGGCCGAGAAGAGCGTGCCGAAGACGAGGATGACGGGATACACGGCAAAGAGGATGGTTTCGAGGGACGTAGGCAGAAACGGCGACGAACGTGTAGTCGCAGTCGAGTTCGGGCTCGGGTTCGGGTTCGGGGACACCGCTGCCCTGGAGAGCAGCGTAGAGGGTGCGCCGTTGTGCTTGTTGCCGGCGCCCATCGTGTGTTCTCGCGACCTGAGAGCGCCGCCGTCTTCAGACATCACCACCAGAGAGCAACTTAGATACAGTTGTGCAGGATCGTGTGGGAAGGCTTCAGGCTTCAGGAGGAGGTGGAGGAGAGAGTCGGACAAAAGGAAGTGGTTTCGAGGAGCTTGCAATCGGGCGAAGAGATCGGGCGAAGAGCTGGAGGGCCGGCGATGCTCAAGTGTGATGGTGATGTGGACTCATTGTCAGTTCTGTAATTTCGCGTGTTCGTCTCTAGACTTCTGCTTCGACCGATGACGTACTTAGTTGATGTTAGGGCCTACAGGCTACAGGCTACAGCAAGAATAGCCTACCTACACGGTGTGCGAGTTACTGTACGGTGCTGGAGCGCCACAGGTGGCTGCGTAGAGGGGCTGTTCGAGTATCTAGGTATTGCCCCCCACTGCAATGGAAACTTCTACAGTGTGGCTTTTGCTCTAGATCAAAGTCGGTTTTCACGAAACTGCCCCAACCTCACTGTCAAGTCAATAGTGTCGGGCAAATTAGGTGAATACGAACGTATTGGGTTTATATCTCCAGCCTGTAGAAGCGGACTATCTAACGCAGCCTGCGTACTTAGGTAGCTAAGCTAACTTGGAACCCAGCACTTGGCGACACAATATGTGACGGCTATCTCGCAGCCTGGAAAAAGTATCACACAAATCTAAACCGAACTCCCTGACGCCGAGGCCAACACCCCGAATTATCACCACCGTGACTTTCCCAGTGTTACAATGGTGGCCAATGCCACCGGGGCCATTGAAGAAGTGAAATGCAACTATAGGGATAGATCCTCCATCGATGCAAGCACAGGTATATCAGAGTCTAGGTAGTGCCCTCAGCTAAAATCGTGACTTTCACCGCCGCCGTTGTTCCGTTGCAAGTTGCGGGAGCGGCGATGAACACCGTCATAGCTACCATACACATCTGGTTTGCGCTGGTCATCCCGTCCTAGGGTGTTTGGCAGGTAACAGCAGCTGTCACTGTCTCCGTGACGGTAACGGTTACTGGGGAGTTGGCATCGCCACCAGCGCCGGCACTTGAACTGGACGCCGCCCCCACACTGGTGGGCAAAGTGCTGGACGGCTGCGAGTTACCGCCACTCGGTCCACCAAATATGGTTGTTTCCGCGGGCACGGAGCTCACACCAGTCGCCGTGGTCACGCTTCCCCCAGGCTGACCATTTTCTCCCGTTGTGGATGCGGATTGAGAAACCGTTGTCCGGGTTGGGCTATCGGCGGCATCACTGCTCGAAGAACCTGCGCTTGAGCCCGGTCCCAATCCACTTCCAGTGGTCACACTAGATGAATGTGCTGAGGTCGTGGAAGAGGTAGTGGACGAGGCAGTTGAGGCTGGCAAGCTGCTCGAACTAGATCCCGATCCATAACCGGGCCCAGAGCCACCCGCGCTGCCACTGTCATACTTTGCAATAGCAGCGCAGTATGTATTGCGGTTGTCCTGGTCCTTTGCGACGACTTTGGAATCCACTGTGAGCATGTTTATGGAAGCTTTGGTGCTGATACCATACATGTGAACCTGAGAGTCCTCGATGCTGATCATGTTGTCTTGGCAGTCCTCGCCCTTGACGCACTGCTGAGCGTAGTTGTTGAAGAAGCTGTACAGGCCCGCGCCCATCACATAGACGTCTGAAGAGTTGGTGATGCGCATGCCCCATGTTCTCGCGCACTTGTCGGATGAGCCATTGCATGTCTCCTTGAACTGAGGATCAAAGTAACCTTCCATCACCGTAACACCCTGGGTCGCATCAGGGTTGCCTTGCATGTAGGCCGTTTCACTCTGAGCAAGGCCAATGAAGGTGTTCCTGGCGTTGGAAATCTGGTAGTTGTACAGAACACTATGCTCCGATGCAGTCCCCCACAACCAGACCGGCTTCTGTGACTCGATCAGTACACCACGCCCATTCCAAATGTTGATCTGGTTATGGTCATCGCGATCGAGTTCGTGGTCGGCAACCCAGAACCAGCAATTTTCGACGTAAGCTGAAGCAGTTTGGGTGAGGTGTAGCATCAAAAAAGTACCCTTGCACTTGTCGTCTACTGTAGTGGTTGCATTGGGATCCTTGCTGCAATGATCAGATTGAAGCTCAGTCCCGGCTGTACCACCAACACGGAAATGAACGTCCCACATGCCCGCAGCACCGTTCTCGGATCCAGCTAGGTTCCACTGCACAAGGATGGCGCCAGGAAGGGCGCCTTTAGTCTCGATGATCAGGTCAGACATCTCCACGGTGCCGACATCACCAGGCTTGCCAACTTCGAACACAGCAACTGGGTTGGCCTCATCTGTAAACTTGGTACCGGTGGCCATCAATAGAGGCCACATTTCTCCAGTGATTTTGATGTTCTTGGGAACATGGACTGTGTCGGAGATCAGGTATGCACCGTGGTCAAAGTAGACGACTTCTCCGTCCTTCGCACTGTCGAATACTTTCTGGATGGCAGCAGTATCATCCGTTTTACCATCACCCATAGCTCCGGCTGACTTGACACTGATAAACTGGCTGCTCGACACAGACTCGTATTGGGGCTTAGTGCGTGTGAACACCTTTCCGTCACTGGCCAAAAGACCATCAGGCTTGTCAATCTTGTTTTGAGCCGTCTGGATAGCTTCGCCTTTTCCAGTGCTATAATCTTTACCCTGAACCCACCCCTCTATGACCTTGTTTCCTTCCAGTAAAGAACTTCCGTCCTTCGCGTACTGGATGGCAACAGGAACGCCCTCGCTCATGTCGACGTTGTCCAGAATGAGCGTGTTGTTGGTGTCTCTTTGATTGGGCTTGTAGAGAGTGCTGATACCGACAGGGACGTTTGAAATCTTGCTGTCAAGAAGCAGCAGAGATCCAACCTTGATCTCTTCCAGACTGTCGCTAGTCATGTTGATACCAACCTGGCCGCCGTTGATGGTCACACCTTGCATCAGCCAGAGCCAGTTCCAGATCATGTGGACTGCGTTATTGCAGTTGTTGAAGGTCAGATTTCGAGTAGTGTACTGTTGACTGCCAAAGTCGGCGCCGATGCCCCCTTCATTGAAAGTGAGGTCTGCCATAAAGCCTCCAGATCCATTTTCAATGAAGAGACCTTTCTGGTGGTTGTCAGGGCTTGCAGGGCTCATGTTGAAGACAATGTTCTGCAAACTTGTGGCCTGGGACACCTGCCAGTGTATCCCAGCGCTCGCTTTACCGTAAGCAGTTGGCATATCTGTCATATCAATGATGAAATTGCGAATCTGACGAAAGAAGTTATTCTGGTTGATGTACCAATTAGGCGGCGGATCTTGGTTTTTGGTATAGTCATAAGGGTTCGCATCGATCACGCCCATGCCGTCAAAGTCAGAAGATCCCTTGATGGTGGGTACGTTGAGAGCATCGCCCACGAATTGGGTGTAGTAAGTCTGAACGATAGGCTTCTTGACCAGATAGGTACCCGAGGGGAAATAGACGATAGCTGGATGAGTAGTGCGTGAATCGCACTTGTCGATACACCGGCCAGGGCCATCTGTGACAGCCTTGTTGATGGCATCCGTGTCATCGGTTGTGCCATCTCCCTTGGCGCCGTAGTCTCTGACATTGCGGAAAACTTTGTAGTCGGGTTCACTGGCGTAAGCAGCAATACCTTGGCGTTTGATAGTCGAGAACCAGTATTGGGAGCCGACCGAATCTGCTCGTTGGTGCAACGCACCAGCAGAGGCGGCGGCGGTCCCTTGGGTGGCAAGCTGCAGCACCGCTGCAGCTGCCATGAGGATCTTGAAAAGACCCATGGTGACGCTAGAACCAGCTAACAAATTCTTGAAACAGAAATGGGGATAGTAGTGATGACTGAGGTCTGTATTTCTCCCTATTAGTTCGGTCGGTTGTCCAGCAATAACCGTGCAAAGTAGCAAAGATGCGTTTTCCCTCAGCCAATAAATGAACGGCAGTCTGTCGAATATGATTTTTCATAGGAAAAGGTACGCTATAGTACCTGAAAGAAAGACTCGATGCGCATGAGCAGAAGAAGGAAGGGAAAAAATAAAAAGAGGTAAGATGGAAAATGCAACCAGCATCACAGAGACTGGAGAAAACCATGTATTAAAGACATGTTGATAGAAAGAGAAGGGCAAGGCAATGGGGCTCCATAGCCGCTGGAACTAAGGCATTCCTATTCCTGGCTTTGTGGTAGTGATGGATTGGCTGTCGTTGTTCCTCGAGGGTGGAGATTGCGCCACACGTTGCTGGAAGGGCGCCAAATGAAAGGAGCCGCAGAAGAAAGGGAAGGGTGAAAGGAACCACCAAGGGAACAACCGCCAAGATTACGTATGAGGAGAAAGTCTGGGAGGGCTCACATGGTAAATTTGATCAACACGCATCTGCAGGGATTGAGGCCGCCCTGCCTCTCCTTGCGATCGGGATCTGTGCTTCGGTGCTCCGGTTCCTCGTCCTGAGGCTGGAGGTAGGGTTGAAGAAAAAGCGGATGCGGATGTATAGATTGGCATAGGTCTGTCCAGGGTGTAGGTAGGTGTGTAGTCATAAAGACGGCAAAGGCCAAAGGAGGGATTGAGAATCAGAAGAATCGAATATGTGTGTCCAGATGACAGAATAGTCACCTCTGGTCAGGTTGGGTAGGTACGAAATCCAGGGTCGGGGGATGCTGTCAACCACAGTGGCAGACTTACTATTTGTGCAGGTGCGAATCAACAAGGGAAAGGAACGGGGTTGTTTGGAACTTGTAAAGGACGACTTCCCTACCTACACAACAACCGAGTACCTTAGGCGAAGGAGGGACGCAAACCTGGAAAGCAAACATCAGGTACCTACATGCACGCAAGCTAGGGCATTTTTATATACAAACATGCCCACCTTAGGGAAGTACCTTCATAGCAAAGCTCGCCTGTTAAGTGCCTGCGCATCACCTCTCGCCATCATCACCTATCTACATGTAGGTACCACAAGGTGCAATTCTGTAATTTCTCTCCAGTTCAACATACCTAGGTACCACGAACAAGAGGCAAGGCAGTTAAGGTTGGTAGGTAGATAGATACCTACCAATTCTTGGGCCAATCGAATGGGGTGGTGCAACAAAGTCATCTAAGTTGCCTCACACAGAATGGTGGTGTATTTGCCTCCCTGTGCAATGTGAAGCATTTATTTGCTGCGAAACTCAACCTCGGATTGGGCTAGGATCTCAAAGGCCCGATGGTCGCCCAATGCACAAATTCACCGTGTTAGCGCTGCTTCGGCTGTTTAACCACGCCAGCAACAAGAATTCGAGCACCAGCCAGCCAATATCTGCTATAAGTCCGCAATGACGTATTGGGAAATTGCCATCTGTGGGCTTCGGTGCTTTTTCTGAGGCAGAGGCTATTGTGAATGAGGGCGTTCCATCTGAATTTTGCACTGGCTGATCGCCTCAGGCACATGGATGGCTACCTATGGTGTCCTGGCCTGCCCGGGGGCTGGCTCCTCCCGCTGCTAGCCCCACCCCCACTTTGGTATGAAAGGTACGTGACTACCTAGTAGAACATGCCTCCAGCCAGGGGGCTAGGCACGATTTATCCTTACCTAGGTAATCTGTGGGCATTTGAAAATCATGAGAATCACCAATAGATGGTACCTACCAGGTATTAGTCTTCAATCTGATCGTCATCTACTACTTGTGTTCCGTGTATGAATTAAGGATAATTACACTCACCCAACAAGAGACCAATTTGGTTCCTGTAGATGGATCACTTCATCACTAGTGCTGTCGTTTGTAATGTGGAATCTGAAACACGCGAACAGTCAAAGGGAGGCGGCGGGGTGGGTTTCAATCGGTAATGAAAGTCGAGCTTGATTGGCTGGTAGTAAAAACGCGGGACAGGTGCCGGACCCAAGAGAAGGGTACAGTTTACAGAACTCAGACACGTCAGGTACAGTAATCATATCGGGGTTCAAGATAGGATACAAGGTACGGTACCTCAGCTAGGAACTTGAACCCATATTATGCAGGAACGGCGCATGTTGAGTAAAACTTGACCTAGTGACCTAGGATGTCCCCATGGTCAGACTTGTTCCCGTTGTACCGTCATGGTCATACCTTGACACCCTGCAGCAAATGAGCGAGTTCGATGAGAGGCGGATGTTGATTGATGTGATTGATCACTGACACGGTAATACCTGTACCACACACAACCAAGCTTTCCGATCTTACAGACACCTTACAGACACCGTTGCTCCGATGCGCTTTCACGGCTCTACTCAGGGGTATTATTTCAGGTCACCGTACTTCTAATTGTGATCATCCCGCATTTTAGTACTGTGTTGCTGAGGGCTACCAACTTTCTTGAAGTCATAGCGACCAACCGTCTTGAACCGAACGCCCGGTTTGAAACATGAGATGCTCGCACTCGTGCACCACGGGAGTTCGTGTTGGAGGTTTGTGTACTCCGCAGTACTGTACAGCGAGAAACCCAGCACACACAATGTCACACATATGTGACGTGTCAATCATGCCTCTGCACTCACTCAGGTACCCGGCGTTGGGTAGAGCGTTGTCCACTATGGCAGATCTATCTACCTAGGCGAACCGACCGGGCTGGTTGGGCTGGCTTAAGACCCGATTTTGTACAATTGATGGGGAAGGAATGATGAAGTTGCAGTGGTTTGAGATGGGCCCATGCAGCCTCAATGTTTGGACAGGCCGACTGACAGGGTTCTTAAAAGACCGTCAGATTATGGAGCCCTGGTGCAAATCAATCCGGGGGCTCGGGGTTGCATGCATAAGGTTGGAGCCGACGTCAATGGCACCCTGGCATGCCTGGCTCGCCTGGTTGCTTACCCTGGCCCCCTGGTTCCTGGGAGCCTGGAGCTCCTTCATCGGCCCTGCAAGCACAGCGGGCTGGCGGCATCCCAACTCCACAGCACCTAGCACCACCTGACTACTGCTGACATCTGCGCAACCTCAGCCCAACCTTCCGAGCTCCCTCGCCTCTCTCGAACAGCCCGTCCCATTTAGCGCTGGTGTGCCGAACATACTTGACAGTAGGTACCGCCTCATCGCAATCACGCGGTGGCCAATCAAGTCTACTTACCTAGATACTACCTTAACTACAGTGGTAGGAAACGTGAAGTATGCCACCGCCAATCGTGCCCGCCAACCTGCCTAACTTGGTCAGAGAGGCATTCACGAAAGCGCAAGCCAGCGGGGATTTGAGCTACTACCCTACCCAGGTCGCCATCCTGACCGTCGGGTCGCTTCCTGTGAGTGTTGCGCGCATACCGCCGAGGTCGGGATCACCACGACGTCTGACCCTTCGTCCTCAACCCAGTTCCAGCTCCGCTATGCGCCCTCCCTCGCGCAGAAGCCGACGCCTCCAAAGCCGGTTGACCCAGATGCCAAGCCCTTCAATCCTTTCGAGCACCCCTCTCCCGCCATGCTTGTTGCACACCTCCCGCCCTCCCACAGCTTGATACTGAACAAGTTCGCCATCGTCCCAGAGCACTTCATCCTGGCCACCAAGCACTTCAAGCCTCAGACGCATCTTCTCGCCATAGACGATGTAGATGCTGCATATGCATGTATACAAGCATACCGTCGCGAGGAGAAGGAGTTGTATGTCTTTTTCAACTCGGGAGAGCACTCGGGCGCGAGCCAACCCCACAGACACCTTCAGCTTCTCCCCGTCGAGGGCATGAGGGATGGTCTCGCAAGCGCCGAGCACGGAGGGGAATGGGATGTCCTCGCAGATAGACTCCGTGCCACAGGGGACACACTACCATTCACTGTCTTCACATCACCCCTCAGTGCTGACATGAGTGCTGCGGAGAAGCATCTTACTTATCTGTCGCTATACAAGCGCGCGGTTCATGCGGCTATGCCTAATGTAGAGGTGGTTGAGCAAGGTGAGGCGCAGATTAGCTACAACCTCGCCATGACGAGCACTTGCATGGCTCTCTGCCCGCGAACGGCAGAGGGCGCGTGTGTGGAGGACGATGCTGGTAATAATATCGGAACTGTCGCCCTCAATGGCACAGTATTAGCCGGCACAGCCCTTGTCAAAAACAAATCGGAGTGGGATGCCTTGCGAACGAATGACACAATGTTGCCTCGTGTCCTAGGAACTATCGGAGTAGCCCCTACTGATCAATGAGCAAGGAGGGTTTCGGATTTGGAAAACGTTCTGTTCTCTTCATAGTACCCACATGTGATAGAACTTGCTATTTGTATACCATAGACATTAAACTAGAAATTACAATTCAGTATTGATTTGAACAATGTAAGTACAGACAGACTATCCCCGACTCCGATTACCACAGTACTGCAAACCAAGGCCTGCCTCCCTTTTTTACCTCATATCTTACACTCTAAGGTCCTCGTCTTCCTTGGACTATTATACCTGCACATCTTCAATATTCTGGGATCTCATGCAGGTGAGTAGTCAGGATAGGCTTCCAGCCCCCTCTTTCACCAGGTCATCCCACTTCTTGCGGCATGTCGCGTTGCCGAAATGATATGAACCACCGTGGTTGAATATATATGTCGCAACTTGCTTCCACGGCACCCTGGGGGTGGGCTTGTCGTCCCTCGCGAGCTTTGCGACTGCCTTCTTGAGCAAGCGGATCTGTTTTCCAATCATAGGTTGTTGTTAGTCCAAGAGTTTGATGTGTTAGATATCAGCTGGCCTCTTGTGTGACATGGCCATAGAGCTCGAAAATGTATTGATATTACTCACATCCTTTTCCTGCCACTCAGGCTTTCTCACACGTTGGTCTTTGTCCTTGGTCAAGGTGCGGAACCGTCCGCGAAGGGTCGACTCGGCTTCGGTGAACCCTCCCAGACGGCGGATCTCGCGGTACGTCATGCCCTTGCGCTTGTTCTCCACTAGGAATCGGTTCTTGCTCTCACGTTCCGCGTCGGCGGGGTCTGTGGGCATGGCATCCATCTCGTCCTCCTCGTCGTCTTCTTCTTCTTCGTCCTCTTCCTCGTCATACTCTATCTTCGCCAGGCGGTCCTTGGACAACGGTCGCAGCGGCGAGTGGCGTCGATCTTGCCTCGCTTGTATCTTCGCCCTGCCCTTCGACGAGGCAGGGGCGCGAGGCAGTAGGATGGAGGTGGGTGCGGGTCGGGGCTTGTTGGGCTTGGTAGGCAGCTGTTTGCGCGCCTTGTGGGCAAACACCTCATGGGCGAGAGCCTCGATATCCTCCTCGGCAGATGGAGTAGGCTCTAGACCACCACAACTGGTTGCTGCTAACGCTGTCTGAAATGACTCGGACGAGGAGAATGGCGGTGTTGGGGACGGGTTGATTCTCAGCATCTTGGGAGATATTGTGGTGGGACAGCTCCCTACCCAACTCTGTTCTTGGATACCCAGAGGGCTTGCGTCATGGTTGCTTTGGAACTCCATCAGTGGCATACGGTCTGATTGAGATCCTGGCCTGTTGGTCATGAATGATGTTCTCCCGGGCACGGTTGGAGAGTCAGCTGAAGAAGTGAAAGTATTGCTCAGCATGGCTGGGTTGACATGATTGTGATTGAGTCGTTCTGCAAGGGATGGCATAGTAGAAAGAAGCTCGCTGGATGGTGGCAACCCATGCTGGAAGTCGATTCCAGTGCTTGGATTCAGGTTGCCACTTGAATTGTAGAATGGGGACTGTAACTGTTGCTGGTTGTTGTAACTACTAGTCCAGTCGTGAGTGAATGCGTTTGCTGTGGGGTGGTTTGAGAAAAACATCTGCTCATTTCCCAGGGCCGTTTTTTTACTGTATTGAGATTGACTCGGACCAACATCCCTTCCGCAATTAGCAAGTGAGACAGCTTGAGCGGTCGTTTGTTCCCCAATGTTTGGCAGACCTGTACCGACCATGGAAAAGCTCTCGGGAAAGTAGTCGTTGAGCTGCTAGAACCGATGTCAGTTTGTGCGTTGCTGCATATGCTAGGGAATGTGATGGATAGAAGGGGTGCTATACTGAACTATTGTCCTCGCCGCCTTCAAAATCAGGTTGATACATCTGACTGTTCATGATTCGCTGCAGATACTGCTGAGACAGTGACTCGTCGCAAAGGGCTTGATCGATTTGACATCCAGCTGTGCCGACCACTCTGCGCTGGAAAACCGCAAGTTCGCCGCTGCTATATCTCTGGAGATGAGACTCGTCCGGTAAACAATCACAGTGGAGTGACCAGACACATTGAAAATGCGGGGGGGTTGTTGGCTTCATATCAAGCATCTTTGGTGTCTTGTCTTGACTTCTGGATATGTCGCCTCCGACCTAGCTTCGACAGCTCTTTTCTACTGGTCTTCGTTGCGGATGTGTCCAGTGAAGCCGCCGTCGACCCCGCTTGAACTCTGTCACTAATAGGATCGTTGGGTACGCTTGCAGGAAAGACCTAGCGGTCAAGAACCAATGCTCTTGATGATGCAGTATTGTGTGACCCCCCGATGATGACTCAAGAACTGCAGACGAACTTGCGATATCCGACCACAGAAACGAGTTCGTTGGGAGAGCTGTAATAGAGGCGAGAGAAACGAGTACTCGATGTCGATGAACTTGTATGTCTCAATTGTGGAGAGCGTTTGATACAAATATATGAATGTCGATTTAAAGGGTATTTTTGAAGATTTGAGTTTCAGACGAAGTGAAGTGCTCGCCAATTAGAGGATATAGGAATAACGTTCCAATATATGAATGAACAGTTTAAGAGCCAAAAAGCCTATCGTTATATTTACTGCAGATCAGAAGCAAGATAGTAATGATACGATCACGGAAAACCCTCGCATCGGCGCCAGGACGGCATTCCTGTAATAACTAATGTTGTAGGTGGCGCCCTCGGTCTCTCTTCCCTTCGATCACATATTACATACTTGCCTGGCTACTGTCTACGGAAGTTAACCTAGCTGCCATGCTCTGTTAACATGAAATCGGCTCCGTTGAATTGTGTGGAGCAATAAGGAATGAAAGTGGAGGTTCGGGAAGGCAAGCGTCTCGAAACTGAAGAAGAATCTCCTAAAATGATCAAGAGTACGTCGAGGGGTTCGTCTTAGCGTGGTTTTTTAACTTCTTGATATAGTTGCACTGTGAAGGATGCCGTTGTCAGAGTCTAGGGGCGCCCTCTCTATGCAATTATAATGCCGCTCACTCTCATCACATGCAGAAGGCTGCTTAAAGAGCTCACCGACAAACACTCCCACCAAGTGCAGACTGGAAGATCGCCCTGGCAAGTATATCTCGATTGGTACAATGAGTGACAAATATCACCGCTGAACAGATAGATGAGCTATCTATCTTAGGCAGTAGATTAGTGGTTGATTACACAATAACCTGTCACCTGACATACCAACTCTCAGGTACTCGATTCAAACCTAAAGAAGTTGGGTCGGACAATACACGACCCTAAGGTAAAATGATGGTGGCTGTTTGACCACTAAATGTAATCCCTAATCATCAACTTGTGCAGAAAACAAGTAATCAGGTGCCGTGGAGTCGTATGGCATAGACTAGGTATTCTCATGTTTCCCGCTATTTCAGTGCCTGTGCATTTGCAAGCCCAGTCCTTATTGATGACAACATCGTTAACGCCCGATCCAAGCTTAGCTTTAGACTTATCACTTGTACACGAGTATCATGAGGACTGGGAGGGTATGATTGTTATGCAAGGATGATTATTCTGGGCGACGAAACGGTGACGGCTGTCCGCATGGACCAGCCTCGCGCTATTCAACCCCACGGCCGACCTAACGGCCTGTTGCTGAGAAAGACAACCCGGCCCAGTCTACCGATCCCTGTCAAGATCCCCAGATGACGATCGATAGTCGGGGCAGTATCTAGATCTCCAGGCGCGTGGTACAACGGGCCTGATTGCTGAAAGGAACTTGGCGAATCAAATCCAGACAACTAATCAGGTGCATGCTTGAAAATTAATTCGTTGACGAGTCTAAGTACTACAGATCAGATACCCCTGATTACCTGATTCCCCGGACCCATGTGTTCTTCAGCTTCTGATCATCAAATCTTATAGACTTATTCACGATGGGAAACTCTGTGGTACAGTTGAGGGTTCCGGGTTGCAGGTGGCGATATACCAGCCAACCTGTGCAAAGACGCGATGTGAGGATTTAACCCTTTGCAGACATTGTTGCACAATTGTCACTCACGAGTCTCGAAACATATAATGTTGCTACGAGGTATTTCTATCTAGGGCTGTTGTCAACATATCACTTGCTATAATCACGAGTCTGCTTGGGGGTGTGGGGGCCAGCAACGATAGCAGAGGAATTGAGCCGCTTCCGAGCCGATTATGCCAACGGCGACGCCACAGACACCACCGTGACTACCTACTCCTACACCGTGGCATGCTGCAAACGTCCACAGCATGCGAAATCTGACGTAGCGGTGCGCAGATTCGCCGACGTATCTCGTTTCCAGGTCTGTATGTCTTTGGTTTCTGAGGGTTGGCCTTTCGGGTGGTTGCCTTGTAGGGGTTACGCACAACTTATTCTAAGTATTTTGGAACCAGTTCTATACCACCTAAGAATTCACTCTTTCCACGACCCGGGCTGGTGGTATTAAGCGTTCGGCGGTGGCTAATACGAGCACGCGGTGCAACACGTTCGACCTGCATGTATTTCCTAACTTGGCGTCTATCAAATCACGAAGTCGCCCAAGTAACTTTACAGCTCCCTGCAGAAGGCACTATGGTCGGAACGATGACCCTGCATTTCCGGATGACCAACCAAGCTGAGGATATATGAAGCTCCGTTGGCTCATCACTGTTTTCCCCACCGTTTGCTTGCCTCTGGCAGACCAGGAGGCTGAAAAGAAGCGTCAGGTGGCGCCCTATAGACCCCTCTTATCTGATTTTCCAACGTTGAAGAAAGTTATCTGTCCAATAACAGCGCGTCTCTCTCCTGTGCAAAGAAGAAGAAGGTGATATCGGCTATTCTTTCGTTTTGCTTTTGCCTTGCTACAATGACCTTGTATGTACGACAATGCCAATAGCACCCAGCTGATAGCACCACTAAACGCATCCGCAATTGGCAGAGTCACTCCTATTACATGCAATTGAATTGGGTCACAAGATGTATTTTCGGTGTAATGACTGGACGAAGGTGGAAAGGAAACCAAAGCAAGAGTAAAACATACATGACAAGTGGAAAGAAACGATCACCCTGGCTACAGGACCATGGCAATCCGAACTCGGATCTATCTGACTGAGAGGTAAATTACGGTAGAAGTCAACGGTTCTGTCTCCGAACAGCAGAGCCTTACTTCAGTTCTGATCTGCTCCAACGGGCTAGAGACGACAACGGCACCTACCTACTTAGCCAAACGAAGAACTCGTACAAACGACTCACGAGAGCATTCGCCACTTGACCATGTCAACAAACCGGGAAGGTTAAAATGACGCTGTGCTTCAAGGAGCAAAGTGAGGTGAAGTGAGCTGTGGACAGATCCACCGTCTACACCCACAGATTCCTCTAGCTACTTACCTACGGAGGAGCAACAACTGACTGGTAAACAACAGAGGCATCGTCCATGCCCGTTGGGATTTAATTAAACTTGCAGCATCCTTTGACAGGTACCCAGTACCCCAGATACTTTTCAGTACTATTCCAGGAGGCGCGTGTGCCGATACTGGAGCTCTGGAGCTACGTCAGCAGGTTGCGGCCTGTACTAATCGGGTTGCAAGTGCTCTAGCGGCCGGGCAACGTTTCCGTCGATCAGCGGTTTTATTTTGGCGTTTCGACGTTTTTTTTTCTTGTTGGGCGCATGGTGTCTCACCTAATATCTGCATGGCTGTAAGTGGCGGACACGCTACCCAAGTACCTAGCGGGCTAGCTCAGTCACTCCCGTATTGGCAGCTAAAAGGTAAAAGACTATTCGTACCTGGATGCAGGCGGGCGAGGCGGGGCAGACGAGCAGGAAATGACGGCAGGAAAGGAGGCACTTATCCCCCATGACAGATGCAGCTACTTTTTCTCTAACAGCTACGCTTCTGCTCATTTTCAGCCGCTCAGATCCTTGCTGTTTCCACCCTTGCGCTTCACACCACTGCCTAGTAGTAGGTTGTACCGAGGTACCTCTTAGTATCTCCTCTTAATATGGTACCTGTATGGTTAACTTGTACTATTCGGGGCATGAGTACCTATTTAGGCACTTACCTGCTTGGGGAGCTTCCCGCAAGAAGACTACTAGGAGGTACACTACCGAGGGAGGGGGGTTCTGTGACATGGTGTCGGGCATGGTCACAGGCTCTGTGACTGTCCCCTAAAATCTAGGACTATGTCTAAGCTTCGTAACAGTCTCCGTGACTGTCACGTACTAGGGACTATTTTTTAGCTAGAAATAGTGTCCCGTACGCTATGGGCTATAGCCCGAGACCGTCCCCGAGCCAATCACAGCCCAGAGACTATTACAGGGTCTGGAGATCATGTTGGATTCTGGAGACCGTCTCCTACCCACGTAGCCTACTAGGCACGCTAGGTAGCCTCTTACACGGAAGGCACGCACGAAGAAATAACCAAAGAAACAGAAGGCACGTCGAACTTAGAGACGAGTAGAGACTGGATTGAAGCCGTGACTCTATTTTCTCTTTACACACACACACACACACACACACCTACTGGACTGGATTGGAGCCTACCCCCTAGGACTGGATCGGAGCCTACCCCCTAGGACTGGATTGGAGCTCTCCGTCTGGATTGGATTGGACTGGCGTACTCGTAGGGACTGGCGAGACTGGCGAGCGAGGCGAGGACTGGTAGGCTACCTATAGGTGTGGGCAGGTGGGTGTGGGTAGGTGGGCGTGGGTAAATAGGTACGTACTGTGAAAAAAGTAGTACATTCGTATAAATGAATATTTCTTTAGACGTGTATAGCCGTAGCCCGAGATCACGTCGAGTGTGACATCGTATTAAAGCTCCGTGATCGTCTCGAACCTGACATTATCTCGAGTAGGAAGTCGTCAAAAGCTGTTCACCAATCTGAGATCATGTCAGAGACCTAAGATCATGCCCGGCATTATGTCACAGGACCCCCCTCCCACGCTAGTGTAGGTACTTACAAGACGGGTACTTCCATCTGAGTGGGTTCATCTAGTCCGTACCTAATTAGTTCCCCGTGTTTCAACATCTTCTACCCAAATCAACAATTGCCATCGCCAAACAGATCCAACAAGCTGAACGCGTCGAGGGTTTTTGTTAGGCCTTCAACGCCACAGCCTGCCCTCGGCACTGTCTTCAACAGACAGTGTCAATCCAACCTGCTGTGCATACGAGTAGTAGGGTGCCAGATGGATTCGCACTTTACCCACCCGGCTCCCATTCTGCACGCCAATGCCGGTACCACGCCAGCCATCACGTTGCAGTCGCATGCGCCTGCCAGGCCACCGTCCGGCGCCCAAGATGGACTCACCTCGGCCGCCGCCGGGCGTGTGATGGCTGAGCCAGATGCGGAACCAGGTGCCCTCCGCATTGCCATCCTGCTCAACTCGTACCGCTCGCGCTTCCTGCCAGCCATCAGAGGCTCGTACCAACGTACTATTGGTGCCGTGGCGCCTCGCGCACAGCTCGCATTCTACGAGCCTGCCAACCGCCCTGGCGAGTTTCCCAATCCGGATTACTTCGACTGCATCGTCCTTGGCGGCAGTAATGTCGACCCCCGCAAGCGCCATCCCTGGATCCTCGAGATCCACGACTTCGTGCGCCGCCTTGTGAGGGATTACCCGCGCAAGAAACTGCTGGGTATCTGCTGGGGCCACCAGACTATCAGTGCCATCTACGGCGGCACCGTTGCGGATGCCCCGGTTCCTGAGGTCGGCCATTCTATCTATATTCATGCCCCCATCTCCTAGCCCCGAGCGAGTGCGAAGACTAAACACGCACTATCACAGTCGTTGGAGAAATCATGAGAAAGCTAACTAACGCGACACAGATGGGGGTCGCATCCGTGGACCTGACAACCCAGGGCCGGGAATTCTTTCACGAAGCTGCAGATCTAGGCTCATTCATGCTGCAGCAACACCATCGAAGGGAGGTTGTTGCCGGGCCACATGGATTCACGGCACTCGCTCACAGAAACCAGTGCTTCCTCAACGAGACCAACACAGTCCTCACGTTCCAGGGACATCCCGAGAAGGATTCCGAGACCGCGCGTCTAAGGCTACATGACTCCGTTCGTTGGTTTGGCTTCGATGCTGTAAGTGACGAAAAGGCCTGGGCCCAATTGGAATTGCTGATAAACACTCCTCACGATGGCGAGATGGTCTGGAGACGGATCCTCGAGTGGATCTTGGAACCCCCCTCAGAGCCAAATTCTGGTCAGCAGGGAGCGGCGCTCACGTTGACAGAAAAGCCGAGTAAAATATGACACAATCGGATACAGTCACACTCGAATGCGGTCGACTCGCTGCCTAGCGTGTTAATATCATCTCTCCAATCTACCCGATAATCTAGTGCGACACTGTAGATAGTTTGAGCAGGCCTCAATCATTGGTGGGCAGGTGTTTAGGAATACACCAGACCATGTATAATACTATAAGCTATCGGCAAGCCAGTGTATTTGAGTGCTGGCATTTCGTTAACAAACAAAGATCTAATTATTTCTACGCTACATCCTTGAAGATCCTCAAAGGTACCATCCCCATTTTGATGTGTAACCATTCTTGTCATTGGTTTTGAACATCGCTTTTCACAGGATGATGAAAATTTCCGAACATACGTCTATATAAATCGAGTCTTAATTGATTGAGTACCAACTTAGTAGAGACAGAGATTCTGTCGCCGTGTCATCGGCAAGTGCAGAATTACGTCGCACAGCCCGTGCCCGAGCAACCATCATCGGGGCCTCCTCCCCTTTCAGTCCGCTCATAGTGAAGACTAATGCTTGCCAATGACGAAGTAAGCATTGCTACAGCTTCGGATCATCACTGCCGTAAGCTTGACTTCTTCTTTATGCCGAAAGACTGCATGTTCTATTTCAACCTTATTGTCTCTGCCCGTCGCAGGCTAGACCTTAACACATTCTTCGCCACAACAGCTGGACACGACTCATAGCTGTTGATTTAGCCACCGTCTGCAATCGGCTTGAAACTATAATTTCTAAATGACGTAGTTTTGCAACATTCGAATCGCTGTGAGAAAAGTGCATGCTAATAAGCTTTCTGACGATGGCAAACAAATCCAGGAGAATGACAAGACAAGGTTTCTTTCTCAGGTATTGAGACGCAATCCCTGAGTTAGCATTGAGCCCTTTTCCATCATGGTTTCAGATACCAACGGACAAGAGACTACGCCCAGTACTGTGGACCCTTGATAGTTACAGGCCGTGTTTTCCTAGGGGGTACTGGTAAAACATCTCACAAGACACATTCCCAATTTGAGCAGGATACGCAAGCACTTTCACCGCATCGGCAGACCTGTCGCGGCTCGAGTTCTTACACCAACGAGACTAGCAGGTAATCTGTCGGGTCTTATTCCCTCCAAGTCTACAACAAGATTCCCCAGAGAAGGAAGTATGAGGATATATACTACGAATCCATCTCTGTCTCACGTAGATTCGAGACTTCACTGCTTCTTGCGATAGCCGTGTCCCTCCACTTTTCAATTGAAGAAAAGGGGCGTGATGCGTGAGAACCTTGCAAGGGCTGAGCGGTGGATTTGAGAACAGAAAATCGTAGGCTTACGGGTCTTTGTGATGTCATCGACAACGCAATTATCCTGATACATGTTGTCAGCCATAGAGACGACCGTGTCTGTGATTCAGGGTAGAATATGTTTTCTGAAGTGAAACTTCCATTGTATATGGGAGTGAGGCGAAATCATTATATCTTCGCATTACGGGCGCAGCTATTTCGCTGGACAGTTCCTCCGTCACTTGTGAAAGCACGTGCAGGACACGTGGGAATAGGAATCTTCATGTCTCAGACATAGAGAGGCGATGAAGAGAGACGAGGGTGTTACTTAAGCAATAAGAAACTAGGGGTATCTTTTAATATCGTCGGAATTTGAGAACCCCTTTACACAGCTGAGAACTGGGCCACGTCGACTATGTGTCCTATCACTGAGTGTCATGCCTAGCACAGATCTTGGTGATCTACGGTAGAGAGCTTGTGCCGATCAACCTGATCCCCGATCTTGGAGTCATGGGAGGATGTCCTTAGATCCACACTATGTTATGTTGCCTTAGGCGTATGCATGCAACGCTGGACGAATGTCCGGGGAAGGAAGCTGGTTAAACACCCACTAAGGCGATGCTACTGTCCAAGACGGGGCCGAGGCGAGCTATTAATGTCCAGGTGTCAACCAGTCACTGTAAGGCTGACCACGTTGGGGAGCCATAGGCTGACCATTCCCGTGAAACCACCTTGAACTGAGTTGCGTAGCAGACTCGGCAGACACCCGCCGATGGCGCCTCGGGTGCCAGCCGTACATAGACCGCATCGGATCGTTGTATGATGTCGTGTAGGCACATGTTATAGGATCCAGCCGTTGCCTAAGTAGGAAGGCGGGCTTGCCTGCTGCATGTATGTTGGCGTGTCCTTGGAATTCCAAAATGCCAAGCTCGGTGCGCCTCACCATCGTGAGCCGGCCTAGAATTGCGGGGAGTGAGTGCATGAGGGCATCCCAAAGCCGCATAAAAGCAGCCGGCCCCAGGATGTGAGTGAGCAGCGACTGAGGTTGTTATCTCCAGCTTCCCATTCCCAAATTGCGATTAGGACCTGTTCTAGAATGCCTTCTTCCCGGAGTTTCGCGGCCACGGGCCTAGCTTTGCTCATGGCCACCGGGGCCGGTGCTTTGCCATTGCCATTCTCACTTGTGGCTCGCGACCCTCCGAAGGCTCTACCTCAGAAAGCGACCGCCAACGACCTAAAGTTCCAGCCTGCCATGGATTTCGACACAGACGGATGCTACAACACACCCGCCATTGGGCCTGGTGGCACCATCAACCCGGGCCTCCCCTACAAGAATACAGGGCTTGCCTCGGACTGCCACGATCTGTCTGACTTGCAGAATAACAATGTGTATTCACGAGCTCGCTGTAACAACGGCTGGTGCGCTTACGTATATGACTATTTCTTTGAGAAAGAGTATGTATCATCGAGTTGCACAGTACTATGTATGTACTTGAGGTTTCTATAAGCCCGCTAACTCTTGACTTTCATAGTGTTGTATTGTCTTATTCGCCATTTGACGTGGGTCATCGCAACGACTGGGAACACATCGTTGTCTGGGCACAGAATGGCGTGGCTAAGTACGTCGCGGCATCAGCCCATGGGGACTATGAGGTCAAGGCGGCGGCTGACGTCCGATGGGAGGGAACTCACCCGAAGATGGTCTATCACAAGGAGTAAGTCGATTGTTTCCCTTTGCCTGTCGATTCTTCCCTACCTATGTCATGTCCTGGATCGATAGCTTTACCATGCAAACGTTGACATGTTGTTGTTCGATAGTGGCATCGGCTCTCACGATTTCCGCTTTGGCAATCAACAGGACGACAACATCGAGAACCATACGGGAAAATGGTTTTACGGGGCTCTGGTGTCGTGGAATGGCTTTTCTTCCACATCTCTTCGAGACAAGCTGGTGGCGTACGACTTTGGCTCCGCCAGCTTGGCGCTCAAAGACTCGGGGTTCGCAGGGAATCTGGACAAGGCTCGCGGCAAATTTATACCTGAGTTCGATATCAACAAAGACGAGGGTTCGCCTGGCAACCCGTGAGCAGCGAGGTCAGATGCAGAATTACGTATTGTGACAAAGTTTCACATGTGGTGCAAGTATGTATGTCCTCAAATAGTCCCGCTGTCGCACTCAAGTCTACGACAGCAGGGTGGATCGGACGGGCTGTCTAGGCCCTTGGTTCTTTCTTCCACTACGAACGATATCAAAAATATGACTGACTACCTGCGCACTGAGAGTCGCAGGAAGGTGATATGTTGTGGCTTGGGGTCGACGCGCTCTGAGGTCACGACACAGCAGTGGACATCTGATGCGACAAGCAACAGTGCCAGGGAATCCAACTTTACATGGCGTCGCTCTTACCGTTGATTTCACTGTGCCTTGATCTATGGCAGTAAATATGCGCAAGGACAGCGATCGTTTCTCTCTTGACGCCGAATGTTTGGTCAAGAGGAAGGTTGCGAACATGAGAGGAGATTGAAGAAGAAAGTTTAGTGTACGAGTAATGACCATTTGTAGTGGACTGTAGCAAATTTGCTCCCCACTAATGCGGCCAGAATGGGCCTCATCACGTGACCCACACTGTAGAATAAGTTAGTGACAGAGCATCGCCAGTTTGGGTTGTTTTTCTCTTTTCCTTCTTTACACTATTTCATAATTGCACGATTAATCAACCGATCTTGATTCGCTCACTTACCATCGGTCATATTTGCGTGCTAGAGTAACCTGTGAATTGCCACCCTTTTACCAATTGTGATACCTTGCTTCAATATGAGCAGATCTTTACGTTTGCGGCGGCAGTCATACAAAAAAAAAAACAAGCCTACTTGCAGATGCTAGATGTCCGAGGATGCCCTCGGACAGCATGGACCAGCTGTATGCATACCTAATCTAATCCTCTTGTGAATTCCTCGAGAGTTCGTGTGTGTTATCTCAAAGGTGCTTGTGGTGAAGCATCAATGGTTGCATGCATGCTGTTGATCGGCTTCACCATCTCAGGCTCCATCATGGATGTTGCCTACATGCCTAAGTATATAATTCATTCAGATGTAATAACCCTGGAGACGGGATGCTGTACTTGAATGGCCCAATAAACCAGAGGGTGTTGAAGCGGCACCTACGTAACAGCTCCACTGGCCCCATCTAGCTTAGATGCTTAGGTACCTATCAGTAGTGTGCCGATTTACAATGGGTCGCATCTTATCGCACGCAGCACGCACTCTTAAACATCCCATGAGATCCCGTCCTCGTCGCCCTCATCCGTAGACCACACCAAGAGATACCGGTAGAAGAGGCCGCACAAACATGGGCATCTTGCGCACAGCCGTGTTGACCGGCCTCTTGGGCGTGGGCGGTGGCGTCGCCGGCGTGGGCGCGGGCATGGCCTATCTCAAGGCGGGGACCAGCTTCGTGCCTCTGACCAAGGACGATAAGATGTTCCAGACGAGGATATGGCGACGATACAACCCGAACAATGTCCCCGCCCTCAAAGATGATCTCGTCAAGGTCGTGCCCCTCAGCAAGATCCGCCCGGAGCTGCGTGACGATGAAGCCGCCCTCACCCTCGAGTTCTGCCGAGGTGTCTGGAGCCGGTGGGGTATGTATTAGAAACCGAGCCGATCCTTCATACTTATACAAAAGTCTGGCGTGCGGGCTGCTGACGACGTCGCAGCTTTCAAGGTCCACAGCCTCATCCAGGAGCGCTACGACAAGCCAGAGGGCACCGACGACAATCTCTGGAGCACGGCCGATCTGGCCGTCTCCAAATTCCAGAAGGGCTTGCGGTTCGTCAACCACTTCGAGGTTGTGGAGAACGGCGGTAGCGAGATCGCCGTCCGCTGTGGCGCGTCTCCCCTCGAGCGCGGCCTTCGCCCATCCGACGGCCTGATCTTTCTCAGCGCCAAGATCGACCGCGAGCAGGACATTGCCGTCTTCCATTTCAAGTCGGCCTTGTTCAGCAGCTCGGCGCCCCGGGAAAGGGGCGTCGTCACAAAACACCCCATTCCTGCCAAAGTGGAGTTTCTGCACCCTTGGTACATCCGCATGTTGACGCAGAGTGCCATGGGCAACGTCAAGGTATAAAGCTCGGTCTGCTCATGGAAACGAGGCTGGTTCGAGACCGCAGACCACGGCATAACCGCACATTTTGCCTTTGTTGGTTACCTACTCTGGCACTCAAACGGTTGAGCCGCGAAGTTTTGAATTGGCAGGATATAACTGTGTGAGGAAGGCTTACGGGTGGTTGAGCATCTTACTGTTATTCCCACCATGGCCTGAAAGCTTAGTCAGTTCATAGACAGTGACACAGTCACTACAACAACAGTGTCGCACTGCCAGTTGATGCAATTAGATGTTATGCACATGCAATGTTATAGTGCTGCGATCCTTCGAATATGGTGCATCGGTTTTTTTCCGTTGTAGATTAGCAGGACACGGATCCTCACTCCTCGACTCCTAATGGACTCCATTACAATCATACATCGTTCTGATAGTCATGCTGTTACCAAAGTGAACCTCTCAAATAGCATCACAACTAGGAGAACTTAGCAGCAGGACGACTGAGGAGGAATGAAGTATCATAATGTTCTTTGTTTGAATGTATCATACTCTATATATGTCTGGAATCGAGTCCCCTCCCCCTCAACCACGTTGAATGATGAAATCCAAAACTCCAACAACGCTCCATCTCGTATTAGGGTCCGAGTTCTCATTATCCACTTCAGGTTCGTAACATAACCCAATCGACAATCTCCAAGCTCAACTCGCTAGCGCTAATCTGCTTCGGCACGTGGCTCACAGTCTCGACAGTCGAGCATTGTAGTATAATACAGTATTTGCTTAATCGCGCTTGACACCAGCTCCAGCCGCGAGGTTGTCCACCAGCTCGCTGCCAAGCTCGTAGAGCATGTAGGTTGGGCCAATGAGCCAAGCACCGCTGTAGTAGATGAATCACGTCAGCGAGGCCACTCCAGATCCACTCCACCAACTCGGCGCGACTCGCTTGGGGTAACGGAAGTGCGCAGGAGACTCACTTGGGAATGATCCAGAGGAAGATCAAGTCGCGCAGGCTGTTGTGGCCAATGTTGTCGTAGCCGGAGTAATACTCGCAAAGCCCTGTGGAAATTTACGGTCAGCACACGTCATGTTCTCGACACATCTATCCTTCAATTGTCCTCAATATTGCAGAAGATCCCCCGCTCATGCGCGCAGAACAGGACACCGCGCGAGTGACTAGAGGTAAGAAGTGGAAGGGGAGAAAGACTCACAGTACAGCACCGTCTTGCTGAGGGTCATGATACCGGCGCTGAAGGCGACAAGCACAGCGGTGGCAGCCTTGCGGCCGACGACGACCTTCCTGCCGCCAACGGGGACGGCGTTCTGGTACCAGACGAATGCGTAGTAGATGTACATCAGGGTCTCGACAACGTTTAGAAAGCCCTGGGCGCCAGTGAAGCCACTCTTGGCGTTGAAGGCCTTCCAGCCGTAGACGTAGTCGACCTCGCTGTAGATGGCGTAGGGCGTATATAGCGGCCAGTGCAGGTCGCCGCCGGGCATGGTGCGCGGCCGCAGCAGGACATAGCCGCAGTCCCAGGCCACGAGCGGCAGCGACACGGCGAGCCAGAAGAGCGTGAAGGCGCTCGGGGCATGGGCGTAGGCAGTCGGTGCGGCTGTAGATGAGCCAGCGCTACTCTTGGTGGAGGACCGCGTGGAAGGCATGTCTCTATGTCTCTCGGGGTCTGCTCTCGGCTGTTCTCGTTCGATCTGGGGTTCTGGGTGCTTCTTCCTCCCGGCTTCGTTGTCTCTGCGTTGCTGGCACGGGCTTCGCGCTTTTTTATATGCGCTTTCTCCTTGGTCTGCGCGAGGGCAATGCGAATTTCGGGTTATAATCCGGCTCTGGTGGCTGAAGTCGTCGCTCTTCGTCAGCGTTCGTGTTCGGTATGAATACGTTGGTGGGTGCGGGACGGGACGGAGCTGTGTCGAGCGGGAGGGCGATGTGAGGCAGAGAGCGGAAGATGGCTTGGGGCCCACGCTTTATATGACAATTACTAAAGTTACCTGCCCTACATATGCACATACACATACATAATACATAAGTAGTAGTGTGCTGTAGGATGGATGTATGGATGTAGGGGTTGTGGAGCGATGGCACATCAAGATTAGACCGCAAGCGATGCTTACTTGGCCTACCTAGGGCAGGCGAGGCTCGGGTGGGAATCCCGAGTATTTTAGACCTATACGGACCATACCGGTCTTGCCCTCGATGAGGTAACATTATGCATGGTTTCGGCAGCTGCTTCTCTGCCTACGAGTATGATCAATCAACAGGGCGAGCTCGAGGCAAGATTGTGGGGGTGTTTCCTCCGGCGTCTACCCGCCCGAAACAAACCTTAGATCCAGGGGCGAAACCAGTCCAACTACAGTAAGTACTTTACCCTAGCTCGCCCTCACTCGCCCTAGGTAGGTACAATGTACTTAAAAATCCAGAGGCAAACAGGGCCCCAAACAGGGCCCCCACTTGCCGAACCAATCCAAAGCTAAGGTTGTCTGATCAATCTACCTTACTATGTAGGAGCTACCCTAGGTACCTACCTACCTAGGTAGGCCCGCTAGGTACGTGAGCGAACTGAGCTACATCCCCAAGTTTGAGCATGGATCTTGGAATTCAATGTTCTCAGTTCTCATCAACCGGAAGCTCAGCTGAAGATCAAACAGCAGTCATGATTGAAATACATGGCCAATGATTCGAAAACACAAAGTGCATGCGGTGCAGCCAATCTGGCAATCCAGCGAATTTGGCTGAACCCCTGCCGACGTCACAGCTGATCTTAGGATTTGGAATGTTTTTTGTCTGAAGGCTCACGTAGTCGCCGCTCTCGCGGTGCTGATTGGCTCTCGAGCGCACCAAATCAGCGAATTCAAATAATCGTATTCGGGTTCTGGGATTTTTGGCAAACTCAAAGCTCTAAGTGCCTAGGCACATACAGTACCTAGGTATGACCTAGGCATTGTTCGGGGTTGTGTTGCATACGAGATGCAAGAAAGACATACCACACACATACCAACAATATGCCAAATCAGTGGTACTAGGTATGTATGTCGCCGTATTCGCCTCGCCTATTTATTATTATTGTTGTTGTTGACGGACGACTCGGCAGTCAGTCAAAACATGACGCCAGTCCTCTCAATCGGACTCAGCCGCGTTCCACCCACTTCCCCTTGGCGTCGCTACTCAAACGCGGTGGTGATGGCGGGGCCTGCGGCTGTCTACGAAAGCTCTCGTGATGTAGTCCGTTCGAGAGCCGCCGTCTCTGCGCTATTTGAACCCGCACACTCTCGTCACAGCTAGCCATATTACTCCCCCTCCCCCGGATCCGAGCTGCCCCGCCATAGTCGACCGAGTTGAGGCCTGGCGTCGCCGGCCACAACGACAAGCCCTTGATGCACTTAGCACCGTGGTGACTCTGACTTCTTGAAAGTTTAGGAGGCTGGTGTTCCCATGGCGTTCGGTGGGGAGGGAAATCCACGTCCGTGTCTGAGGTTTCCGACGTCCTGGCTTCGGAAATGATACTGGTACCGGTACCCCCTGAACTAGAAGCCCGCCCGCATGGGCCGCATGGGTCGTCTTGCGGTGTTGGTGCTGAATGGTCTACCAGCACCTGGTTTGCCAGCCTCATGTCCCCGCTCTCAATGGCCCCTGCAAAGTGCCTTCGATCCGCGGGTCTGCGGCGATGCTCTCGAGACGGCTTAGAACTTGATCTTTTGAGCTTATCCTTGAGAGCAAAGGTGTCGTTGAACGAGTGCCACACCGCTGATGATTGTCTAGACATAGAGTGTGGTCGGCGGCTATGAAAAATGGCATTGATTTGCATCGACGTCTCATCCCACCTGGCCCCCCGGTTCAACGACGTGTATTTGTCGTGATAAAAATCGAAGCCTGTTGCTGGCACTGCTGACGATTTAGAGCGCACTTGTGCGCAGTAACTCAACCGAGGCGGCGCCAACGAGCAGCCATTCGATTCTTTCCCCCATGGAGGCAACCCGGCCGTTGAGATACTAAGATGATATGGGACTCCCGCAGAATTCGTCACCTCTTTCGGTACCTCTGTTGCCTTTCGTAGAATTTGGTAGATTTCGTAGATCAATATCCACCGGATTTTGCGGCCGTCAACCGGTCCCACTCTCTTCAATTTGCCTGTTTTAGAAGGTGAACGAATCTGGGCCACTTCGAAGTCGCGATATGTGGAAACCAATCCGTTACCTGCCACCTCTGGACGGTTTGAATTGAACGGTTCAGATAAAGCAGAGAGCCTAGACAGCAACAACGCTAGGTCATCATCTTCTGTCGATCGGCCCATCTTTGCTTGCAGATTGGTCAAGAAAGAGCGACTTTTCCGTGGTGTCTTCAAAGTGGGGAGCAGTGGAAGCGAGTACGGAAGAGGTTCGAGGTCGTTATGCAGGTCAAACTCTTTGAGGGTTCGCAACGGGCTGATGCCATCATGTTTGATTGGAATTTGGAGCGTCGAAGCGATGTCCCGACTCCCGTCCTTCAGAGACTCGTACAGCGCTTCGAAGTCCCTTCGCATCACACGAAGCATTTCAGCATTGAAGACTGCTGCCCGGGGAGGGTACTGGCCAAATTGGACGGCGTAGTGTCTTTGCAGCAAAATTCGGAATAGTTTGAGGTGCTCGGCCGCTTCGGGGGGATAGCTCAAATCCAGGTGCTCTTCTTCCTCGAGGAATGTACTTAACAAAGGACCGACTTCTTCCAGCCTGGATTGCATCTCTGATGCTGTGCGTCGAATCAGGTCGCGAGTCGGCAGAGATACAAACTGAGCTCTCATCAGCGTGTGATAAGAAAGCATCGGGTGGTACGACGAACCGAATATTCATAAGTGAGGCACACGTGATCGATCATCCCGCAGCAATGGGCTAGAGCATTGATGTGCAAATCTCGGAACCGAAAAGTCTCCCCCAGGAGTAGCGCCGCAAGAGCGTAAGCCGGCTGATTGGCCAAGTCTAAATATCCTTCACAACTCATAAAAGTAATGAGATCCTCGTTGTTTGGGGCATCGGGCGTCCGGCACTGCTGTAGGTTATACATGAGGGTAATCAGAGCGTCCCCAAGGTCCTCGGCGACTAGTGATCTACGGAATATAAAAGCGAAGAGATTTCGCACCGCTAAATGATAGCCGTACGAATGGGATTTGTCGCGTTCCGCAGGTGCTGGAATAAAAACCTCGATCGGGCCGCTTTGATGTCCCTCGGTATAGTCTGTTGGGTGACTTCCGTTGTTTGCATTGTTTTCAATCCGTATAGGCCGAGATCTGATCATAAGTTTGTCAAGTAAAGGCCTAAACTTCATCTCCAGCAATGCTCTGCATGGGACGTTGAACGATGGTCCTCGGTAGCTTTGGTCTTCGCCATGGAGATAAACGTAGCAATCGCCGTCTGGAAACCAAAGATCGGGATCCTACACAATTTCATCAGTCAGAGGTCGCGTCAACAGTTGCCTGGATGCCAGAGCCTACCTTTCCGAGACTATCCCAAGTCTCCCTTGCTTTGGAGGTACCATCCCATTTCGCGACTCTATGCGATCTATTTGCGTTCCTCCTGTGCAGTGATACACGTTGGGCGCGTAGGTTCTCCATCTTGCAGTGCAACCCGATGAGCTAATGCGAGGACGGCACTCATGCTTAACTCGTAGCTTGGTTGTGTGTTACTGGGAGAGTTTAGTAATGTGCATACGCAGACAGCTGGTATAATTTTTCTTTGTCAGACTAGATTATCCACTGAGCCGGGAACGAGATTGAGACAGTCAAAGAGCCCAGGACCGACTTGACTGACAATAGGTACCCGACAAACAAGCACGTCCAGCCCTACCGGAATGCCATCGACCAATCGGCAACTGACATTGATTTACTGTGTGATGTCGGCCTTCCGGGGAGGCCGCCTTTGAGACCACCGCCAATTTACCCTTGTGATTCATCATGGCAACCTTGCGCAGGATATACCAACAGGAGATCTTGAACATTTCCATCACAATTATGTCGGGCGAGATAAAATCTTCTGGGGCCAACCTAAGGGCTGACTGATGGTGGCGGACCTCCTTATTTGCACATACTAGAAGGAGTCCGGCCAGGAACAAAGCCACGATATGCGTGCTTTGTACTTTTACCCAACACTGTGAGGGGAATCTCGTGGCAGACAAAGATGCTTCAACCACGCCGGGTCTCCACGTGGTTTGACAAGGTTGGGTATGTCGGTACAGAAAAAATGCCCCTCATACGCACCTATCATCCAAGTGTTTCTCATATGCCTGATACTGGACATATGCACATCGAACATACTGGGTACGGTGTCGGTCGTCATCTAGGACCACGCATCTGAAGTTTCCATAAGATGATTAGAACATTGATGATGTGGCCTGCGTACCTAATTATGGCGTTAATAGTGAAAAAGTTCATGATTGTACTCATAGTGCCTCTTGCTGAGCTCTTGTCTTCTGCAGTAGGCTCTAAGGGCAAAAGGGATTCTACGATGGTTATCCACACACGGAATATCGGCAGCTTGAGCACACAAGAGCTTCTCCCGACGCGTGTCCAAGCAACAGCAATAATGTACTGCGTCGTCATCAAGTACATCATCCACAAAAATCTGGGGCCTCATTGGATGCTTCGACAGCTTCAGCTACTGAATTACACTTTGGACTTGCAGTACCTGCTTTGGGACATAGATATTAGGCATTCAGTCTTCAGCTTTAGTGATTCTCACAGGCTCCCATACCTCCCAGCCTCTCTCTTCATCGGGCAATCGGGCGTTCAAACGCTCCGCTGAGAAGTCGGCCCCCCCTTTCCCAACATGCATAGCCATCCGATCCAGATTCCCATCATCCCGCCTCCGCACGAAGAACTTAAACTCCTCGGCAAGAACAGAGATATCCGCGCCATGCCCGCATAACATGCGCAGCATATCAAACTTCTCATATACCACGGCGTCGATAATTGGCGTCCAGTTGCTCTCGGTGCGTTTGTTCACGTCGAGCCCCGCATCAAGAAGCAGCTGAGCAATCTCGAGGCTACCTTTCCTCGCCGCAGCATGTAAGAGTTCTTCGTCGTCTTCGACGCGTGCACCAGCTTGAAATAGCTTTTCGACGGTTTGTTGGTGGCCGTAAGAGACTGCCATCTTCAGCGCGCTCCCTTCCCGGCACTTGGCGTTCACATCGGCACCGGCGTTGAGGAGAATATCTACAAGTTCCGGCTTATCTCCCACTCCCATGCAGAAGTGCAGTGGGGAGTAACCTTCGCGCGTTGTAGCGTTCACGTCTGCTCCCCCGTTGATGAGCATGTTGGCCATGTCTGCGTCGCTTTTGAGAAGACTGTGATGGAGTGGCCTGTGCCCACGTTGCGGGAAGATACGGTTAGGGTCTGCGCCATGAGCCAGAAATAGCTCCAGTACCTCGAGAGCGCCCCCTTCCACTGCGGCATGCAGGGGTGTACACCCATCACGGTTTTCTCTATCGATGGGTATCAGATTCTCGTCGAGAATCTTGCTTAGGAATTCTGCCTCGCCCCCTATGGCTGCTATATGAAGCATGTTACTTCCGTCTTCGAGTGTCAAATGCAGAAAGTCTCTTGGAAGTCGAACCAAACAACCTTTTGTCAAGTTCGTAAACAAGTCCTGATTGGCCGATTCCAATGATGCAGGTTGGGAGTGAAGTGGTAGGTCCGGCTCGTCCAGACTCAGGGCAGACAGATCAGGGCTATTAAGAGAGCCTGCATAGACAGGTTCCTCATCGAGTGCTCCATCTTTTCTGTCGTCAACTTCACCCCCACCGTTGTGTTGGCCTCTATAAAGAGCTGGCCTGGTATACGTGCATTCTCCAGTGATGCGGTTCATATACATGACTCGGCTACCGTCAAGCTCGCTGTCGTCCTCTGTAATACTCAAGCAATGCCAATCAGGTGGCAAACGCCATTCATGCCTTCTGATTTTGGCAGCTGTCCTGATCGACTGCAGATAGCCCTCTGGCGTGACTTGTTGCTCTTTCTCCTTTTTACTCGCCATCTCCTGTTTTTCTAGATGAGAGCGGATGATGTTGTGGAAAACTTCATCTCTCATCTCTGTATCGGCCAGTATGTCTTCTCTTGTGGTTTTGGGCTCGATCATCCTTGTCATCTCGGCGACTGGTTTGGGCCAAACACCTGACATGGCTTGCCCATGTCTGAAATACGCATTGCTGGAGAAGCGTGCTGAGTTTTTAGCTTCAGAGTGATCCATCATCACCTGCTTGATACCATCAAACACTTTGCTTGTAGCTCCTCTTTCTACGAGCAAATCCCTGATCTTTTCGAGATCACTTGTCCATTTCTGGACTTCAATGAAGCCACCTTCTGAGATCTCTTTGGGTATGGTGAACCCACCGAGTTTGAGATTAACTATATCAAGAGCTGTAGGTCGGTCTTTGCTGGGATCGAAAATGTGAATGGGAATGTCTTGTGGCAGTTCGCCTGTGTACTCCACGCCGATATTGGGATCAATTGCTTTGTCGAGAAGTATCTCCACTACCTTGAGATGGCCGTTCCAGACTGCATGGTGCAGTATTGTTTTGTTTTCCCATCTTTCGGTGCCTATCCTTCTGTGTGGCTCGACTGTGCCCAGAAGTAAGGTCACGAGCTCGGCATGCAGTCGTTGATCAGCTCCAGAGTAAGGTCTGAGCTGACCTACTACCGGATACCATGACGGTACGCCATCAGGACCAAACGGATGGATTCCGTTGTGTTCTGCAAGCCATTTGAAACTCTTGGATGTGCGTGTCCATGCCTGCAACGTTACACTACACTCCGCCAGAAGTTGAAAACAAACCGACCACCCATCAGCCCTCTTACTGAGGAGGACCGTGTGAAGTTCCTCGGTGGAGCAATAACGCGCTATGGCATTGGCAGCATCGACGTTTCCTTTTGCTAGGGCACGAAATAGGGGCGTCTGTCCTCGTTGATCCTTGAGCGTAGCATCTGCTCCGCATCGCAGAAGGGCTTCCACGAAGGCCACCCCACCCTCCATATGACAAGTCTCGTGGAGAAGTGTACTGCCAGACTCCGAGAAGGCATCCAGGGCAATACTCGGGTATCTTTGCAGAATGTATTCGAAACATTGGAAAGCGTTAGAGTGAAGGCAAACTTCCAAGGCTGTTATTCTTATCTCATGTTCTGTCGGGTCTTTGCGAATACTGTCAAGATTTGCCAAAAAAGGGATGATTCCAATGCCTTTTTTCTCGAGTACCTCGAGAAGACTCCGAACGGCGATCAGGTCGTCTAAACGAAGGTAGTTGACCAACATAGTCGTGCTCATCGAGCCATCAGACAAATCGGCTATGCGTTCAAGTAATAGCCTTAGCATTTTCTCGTAAGCTCCGGTGTAGTGCGGGCCAAGAAGTAGTCGTCTTTCCACCTCTGATTTGGGTGATCTGTCAGGGGTTGTGATGTCTAACAGCAACTCCGACAGTAAGCTTTCCGGGCTCGTGCGGAACTTCTCAGCTCGATTGCATAAATGTGGCTTGTTGTGGTAGAAGTAGAGTAGTGCATCAACAACTTCACATTGCAAATAGGTGCAGCTGAATGAGAGTGCCTCGTCAAAGTCGACGATGGGCTCGTCGCCGGAGGCTGTGTGTAATGCCAGTATCTCCAAAGCGAGTAACGGCTTTCCTCGCCGTATGGCTGCGGCCAATGGTGACAACAGCTTTTCATTTTGGGTGTCCAGTTGGAAGAAATCGTCTGCAGCGATGGCAGACCCAGCTGGCGCCATGAAAGATAAATTGGCACCTATACTGAATGCCTGTGGGACTAAAGGAGCAGCTTCTGACTCAGGCAGGGTAGAAAGTCCATGAAGTAGACCTTGGGTACACTCTTCGAAGTCATCAGGGACCACCGTCCCCTCCACCACTTGACGGACAACCGCAATTATGCCAAGATCCAGAGCCATTTTCAAAGTGAGTGGTCTCTTCAGAACAGGCTCTTGGCGATATGTCATCAAGGTTTCAAGCATGTACGGACTTGAGTCTGGCGATATCTGGGTCTTCGCCTTCTCAAACGCTGACGGCTTTGCTTTGATGATCTTCTGAACCATCTCGTAGTGCCTCGGCCAGCGGCTATGCAGCAGCTGTGCCGCATGATACGAGTGTGACAATGCAAGCATCGCAAGAAAGAAGCGGATCGGCATTTGTTCTTCTTTTGGGGTGTTGATGAACATAAGGGCTGCGAAGCACATCGTCACGCCATCCCCGGCCATGGCTGAAGTAAAGGTCATGTCCTCAAACGTCTTCTGGTTGGATGGCGATTTCGCTGCCGCCACCGAGGATAGACAGATATAACGTGACAAGGTCGCACGTCTGCCTTTGTCTGCCCAGCGTGATTCTGCCTCATGCGCACTCTCCCCTTGGTTATTTCCGAAGGCCAGTTGCTGGGCCACGTTAGCCAAGTTTTTGATATATTGAACCGGATTATAGTCCTCCGGTAACACCTCCAGCAAATCATCCAGAGAGACCATATCTCTTTCCGCAGGTTTCCTGTCATCAAGAGCTAGGGTCGCCTGTTCAACAAGGATGGAGAAGTAGTATTGCGATCTGGTCCAAGAAAACGGTCCGAGCTATATATTTGTCAGCTCCTAAACGTATACATAGATTGCTGTCGCTCTTACATTAGGTCTGCCGCGAATCTCCCTGTCCAAATGTGGTCGTGCCATCATTTCTTGCCTAGTCATTTATATCCATCAGTTAATCAGTCACACTAGATGGACGTATTCACGAACCTGACGTCACGCCCAACGTGATCTCCGAAACCAATCAAAGAATGCCCAAGGCCCAGGACGGTAGGCCTCGTCCAGAAATAGGCACTTAGAGATGGCCTTAGGATGCCCAGCAGTTCTGTTATCAGGTCATTGTTGTCGGACAACACGACTTTTAGCTTCTCACTGAGCAATAATGCGACACTCTGACTTGAGTCAATGTCGATGTTAGTCTTCATGTACCACTGCATGTCCTCTTCATCTCGTTTGGGCATTGTGCTTTGTGTGTATGCGGTCAGGAAGCAAGAGGTTGGCTTTTCTAGGCGGCCCGCCCCGAACCCGCCAATGTCATTGATACTACTCCACAGGCTGCCGAGGGCCAGGCCGTATGCATACACGTCGGCCCTTTCCCAGTCAATGTCTGGGTCATTGTTGAGAACCTCTGGAGCACACCACTAATGGACACAAGTTAGCCTGCATTTTTGACGAGCCGGATGGATTTCTATGAGTGTCAGGTACTGACCAACGGCGAGAAATGCACAGGCCGTCCACCTCCTTGGCTAACAGACGAAGCGCTCCCTCCAAAATCGGTCAACTTGGCGATAACTCTTCGGTCTTCGCCCCCATGGCTCATTACTAGGATATTCTCGGGCTTTAGATCACCATGAACATAGCCAGCTTGGTGTATAGCGAGCAAGCCCATCGCAATGTCGACCGTAATGTGCCGGCACGTCGATTCGACCTGAGCGCGGGAAAGGCCTGGCCAGGAGTTGCGGATGAGATAGTCCAACGACCCATGCGCGCCATGCTCCATGGCTAATGCTGGGAATATTTCACCTGCTCTCCAGCCGATGAAATGAAGTTGTACAATGCTCGGATGGCCAGCGATCAGGGGGTGGCATAAGATCTCAATCTCCCTCATAATGGCCTCGTAAATAGCCTGTCGTGCCCCCTTGGTGGCTGACGATTGGCGCGTAAAGGTCTTCAGTGCCACCACTTGACCTGCCAGCTGTTCTATAGGGTCGTCCTCCATCATGGCGTACTGTACCACATTCGAGGTCATCCCGCTACCGAGGACGATCGCCTGGCGCTCTGATTCTGACTGGGCTATATCCGCTACACGAAGTTCGATGGATGGGAGCCCTAGATCGATTGCGGTATTTAGAACCTTCATGAAGTCTAAATTTTGAGTCGAGCTGAGAGTTTCCGCTGCCGACGAGTCCTGTTCTTGCGCGTGGGAAAATGACCTCTCCGCCGGCATACTGGACGCTGTCGACGAAAGGCCACGCCTCGATCGCGGTAGCAATGATGTCGTTGACATGACGGGCCAGTATTTGAAAGACTAGAAGACAGAACCGATCTGAATGATACAAATAGCCAGCTATCGGACGATAATGAGCTGAATAAGGATTGCTCATATATCCAAGATGGGATATCATCAATCAATTGCGTCTAGAAGGGTATACATTTGGAACACACGAGGCGTGCCTTCTCGGTGCAGATGGCGACGAAAGATGCCGTCGCCATGTGTGACAAGGGGATTCGATGTTGTACGCATGCCAGCGCAGCTTAGCCTTGCTAGTTATTTTATTCCTTGGCTGGAGGATGAGCATTTGGTGATCGCCATCAACTAGGTAGGTACTAGGCCCCGCGTTAGCCCTGCTCTTCAGTTGCTTGTGTTCTGTCATCAGTGCCACCCAGCTTCACAACAAGCTGTGTAATTACAACAACAGAAATACATCGAGAGTCAGGAGATGACCCGGAACATGATAGCGCATATTTGGTATTGCGCAGAGAATTGCTATATTAGAGGACATTGTGAAATACACAAAAGGAAGCCCCCGTCAACATACCCTAAGTACTTAGGTAGAGTGTGAATACTGACTGACTTCAATGTTAGTACTTAATCGTCAGTAGCGCACTCTCGCCGCTGACGTCTACTTACATGAACTGCGCCACTACTATCGTAAAGGACTCTGCAACCTCCAATAGGAGGCGACCATCCGGCCTCCACCGTCTTGTGCCTTGCACATGGCACACAGCCAGGTTGGAATTATTACACAGAGCGTTTGGGCTTTCGAGTTGCATGGGAGAGGCCGGCGGTTATGCTAGTGACTTCGCCTTACCCCGCTTTACCTAGGTACCCTTCTTGATTGACGTGCATTCGTCGCATAATCATACTACCATGCCTCTCATACCGCCTGTCGCATTATTCATCAAGGCTCTGAATGTTCAACTGAAGCACGTGAAGTTTGGAGAGCAGATATCAGATATCAGATCACGATGAGCTTGGAAGTCGCAGGGTTTGTCGTCGGTGCGGTAAGCCTTCTGGCGGCTTTCAAAGGAGCATTAGACACCTGTCTCCTCATCGACAGCTTCTTCGATGATGCGAAAACAGGCTGCGGGTATCTGGCCCTACGCTATCACATCCAGAAGACGCGTCTGGATCTCTGGCGACAGGTATACAACATTAACGAGCCCGCAAATTGCCCTCTGCGTCACAGGCCGGCAGTCGTACAACAACTGGTGCTCAACATCCTGAGCGAGATCACGCGGCTGTTTGAGGATACGCAGAAGCTGGTCAAACGTCACGACATCAAGACGGCAGGATCAGTAAGACCAGAGCAGAAAGAGGGAGAGGTCTCAAAAACAAATGACGACAAGGTCAAGGCCCTGGCAAATATTGTCGTGAAGCCAAAGTCAAGGGTCATGTGGACAATAAAAGGGAAGGACGAGTTCAAAGAAAAGGTCTCGAGGATCAGGGAACTCGTCGACGACCTTCACGAGTTCACTACCAACGCGACCGAGTCGCAGTCGCTAGCCAGAGCTCTGCCTTCGATGAGTTTGAAAAACATCGCTAGTGTTGAGTTGCTGCAGACCCTGCAAGATCCTACAACCAAAGCGGATACGGCTCTGACGATGTCGGCTAGAGCCAAGCTGTTGCGAAAGAGGCTTGAAGAGAAAGCATCAGAGAAGTCGGTGACCCTACTCACAAATGACCAAATCAAATTCCTCAAAAATTCGTCCACCTTGGCGACTTTGAGATCACCCGCAATCGGCTTCGCCTCAGTCTGGATCGAATGGACCATCATCAACACAGGCACCGAGTCGGACGAGTACGTTCGACGCATCAAATCACTCGGCTATCTCCTCGAAGAAGCCGGCGACTCATCCCTTAGGATTCCCATTTGTTACGGCATCTTCGACGACCTCGCTTATGAAACAGAGAATGGGTCGCGACGACTAGGTTACGTCTTCGGGGCGCCACGCGTAGATCACCGTATCTCGATCCCGCAGCAGCTCCCCCTGCGTAAATACGAGGGTAATTTCCGCGACTATCCCCCACGCTCTTTGATAGATTTAATACGGGACTTTCCAGCCAAGCCCATACCACTGCTAGGTGATCGCTTCTCCCTCGCGTTCACGCTCGCGACAGCGTTCAGTAACTTCCACAGCGCTCGGTGGCTGCACAAGGGGTTTCACAGCGGCAACATCGTCTTCCTCAGCCATGAATCCTCAGCTGCCGGGCATGGCCCCATGATCTCCGTAACGGATCCGTTCATCACGGGATTCCAGTATTCGCGCCCCACGACAGCGTATTCGCTCTCGCGCGGCCCGTTGGAGCAGAGTGAGCTAGAGCACTACTACCACCCCGCCGCGGACAAGGGCTTCTCGCGGCGCACCGACTTGTACAGTCTCGGTGTGGTGTTATGCGAGGTGGGGCGATGGGAGTTGGTGGGCGATACCGTGTCGGAGCGGACGAGGCGGAAGATTGTATGTAGTTCGCTGGAGTTCTTTGTTCCCGTCTCTGGCAAGTCTCGGGAGCATAAATTACCCTACCCATTCCGAGACACCTGCAAACCCCCGTTCCACGAGCAATTTCTACTGCAACAGGCAATTACTGACTCCGGCGGTATAGGTCGATCGGAGAGGCTGGCGGGATTACATGGCCAACAAGGTGTTGGCGGATATAGGTTGGCGGATGGGGGAGAAATATCAGAGTGCAGTGCGGACGTTGCTGGAATGCCGTTTGCCAGATGATGAGGACGAGGATGAAGATGGTAGCAACGAAGGAGAGGGTGTTGGAAGTTTCTTTGAACAGCAGTACTTTGAGAAGGTCATACAGCCGCTCAGTGTATGTTCGGCTTGATCGCTACCTCGCACGGGCTAGGGGGCAACAACTCTGTTGCACATTTGTGACATGGGAAACGCAGTGTTACCTACCTACATGTAGTCTGGGTGCCGGGGTACAGTACTTAGGTACTTACCTATTTGAGCTTTTAGTTCTCGCCTGCCGAGCCTGCCAAGAAGATGATGGTGGGGTAAGGAGACAGGATCTCACACTAACCCACATTTTGCCTAGGTGCCTACCTAGGTAGATACCTACCCCGTAGTGCGCTCGCTCGCTCGGTGGCTGTCTCCCCTGTAATGCTGAGATGCATGGATGCTTCGATGAAGAGCAATCCCACCTGCAGCATTGAAGCTTAACGACTTGTTAACTTTTGCCTCACCCACCCGCCCCCCACATCGCATCGCGAATAACCACCCACACGGGACTTGGGGTACTGAGCCGCGTCGACGTCCAGGTGGCCGCTCTCGACCGTCGCGCCTGCTACGATGCAGCAGCTCGACACATCTCTAAATGGCATCATCCTTCGCACCCTACACCTACATCCAATGTCCCTGCCGTGATTCTTCCAACCAAACCCGCCCCGCCGACGAAGCATCGCCCACGGCCGCGCAGCAGTCGGGCGACAGCGACGATGACCACGCCTTCGATCCCCGCGCACAACGCTCGACCTTCAGTCTGTACCCCCTCGAGCATCTCCTCTACTGCGATGTCTGTCACCAGATCCGTTGTCCGCGCTGCGTCTCCGAGGAGGTCGTGACAATCTACTGTCCGAACTGTCTGTTTGAGGTCGGCAGTAGCAGTCTCAAGACCGAAGGGAACCGGTACGTTTTCCACCGTTCCCGCATATCTTGTACCGGCAGGCTAACATAGATCCTGTTCTAGCTGTACGCGCAGTTGTTTCCAATGTCCCATATGTATCGGGCCCCTGGCCGTCCAAGCCCTCGAGTCGCCCCCGGAACCCGCCCTTCTCTCAGCCGACAGCGCTGCCGCTCCGACCCCCGCGGGGCCTTGGATCCTGACCTGCTCGTATTGCCACTGGAACTCAGCTGAGATCGGTGTCAAGTTCGACAAGCCCCAGGGTATCTTCGGTCAGCTGCAGAAGCTTCGCTACGGGGACGAGCCGTCCAAACATGTCGTCAGCGGGGGAGACACGTCCCCCACCAAAGCCGACTCCATACCCGAGACCCAGAAGGCCAGGTTCACAGCCCTGAAGTCCTTCTATGGCTCTCAGACCGCCAGCGCCAACCCCGGCGCTGGGCTATCTGGCCTCGGAGACTACGGACTCGCTTCCCCTGGCGCTTTGACGCGCATCATGAGTATCTACTCGGGGAACAACATGAGCGGGCTCAAGCAGAAGAATAGATCCACCAACATGCGGGAGGCCGACTTGGCCCAAGAGGGTTTCCGAGTCAGCGACCTGGACGAGAGCGGCGCCATATCGCAGCTGCGACGAGAGGGGTGGGACGGCACCGTGACACGCGACCAGGCCCGGATGCAGGTGGAAGAGGGCGCGCGCTTCGCGGACGAGCTCTGGCCGATCCCGTACCTGCTACGGACCAAGCGTTCGAAGCGCTGCCCGGTCTGCCGCCACATCATCAGCAAGCCCGAGTCCAAGGTGAGCAACACGCGGTGGCGCATCCGGCTCGTCGCCAACAGCTTCGTGCCCTCCATCTCTGTCAAGCCCCTGCACCCTGCCCCGCCCGGGTCGGACGAGGCCCTACTCAAGCCGCTACAGCCCACACAGTTCCTCCTGACGTTCAAAAACGCTCTCTTCGACGACGTGAAGGTCACTCTTGGCACCCCGGCCATGACGCCGGGCCGCTTCGCGTCCAGGGTCACGGTGCTGTGTCCCGAGTTCCAGATTGACGCCAACCCAGACAACGACATGTATCTAGACGACGTTCTGCGCGATGGGGACAAGGAGGGCCAGCGCCGGAGGGGCGACGAGGGCATACACCAGGCCGAGGCGGGTAAGATCTGGGAGCGGGGGCGCAACTGGGTCAGTATCGTCGTGGAGGTGGTGCCTGCTTCGCTTCGCATAGAGCCACCACCCGCATTGCTGAGAAAAGAGGGCGACCCGGAGCCGGATCTCAGCCCGTTGAGGGAGGACGAGGACATATTGGAGATACCTATGTTTGTGCGGTTGGAATGGGAGGGCGAAGCCGCGCATGATCAGGTTGGGACAGCGACTGGCAAGGAAAAAGACGCCAGAGAAAAGAGAGAGCTGGCTTATTGGTGTGCCATCGGCATTGGACGCATCAGTCAGGAATAGACAAAAAGATTTACGATACCCCCGTCAGAAATGTTTGGTACCTAGTTTACGATGGTAACAGCGCGGAAGCACGAAGGAAGACAGAATCAAGGGATGTGGGCTCGGGAAACGAAGCTTGGTTCATTTCAATTGAATTCACAAGCTAGCCAGTCAGAACGCCGTGCCTTTTTAGAAATCGGCCCTTGAGAACCCATAGATGCCATCATTCATTCATGTAATGTAGCACATGCCAGTACCATGCCAAATGACTCGATCGTTTCCCAACCCTACTCATTCCATACCCCGTTTTGCCCTATTACCTCTGACTAACCCTAGTACTCAGTGGATCCGGACTGGGGGAACTCGAAGGTGACGCTGCGGCCTGTCAGGCGGCGGTAGACCTCAGAGTAGGTGTCGAGTCTGTAGTCGACACCGCCACGCTCCTTCTCGTCGAGGATGACCTTGAGGAGCTTGCTGTTGTCCTCCTTGACACGGACACGCTTGCCGACAATCTCGACGGGGTAGACGAGGTCGGTCAGGATGGCGTCGTGAACAGCAGTCAGAGTCCGCGAGCGAGGACGCTTCTGCTTGAGGGTGTTGCGCGAGCGGGCGGAACGCTTGGGGCGGGGCAAGATGCGGCGCGAGGCGAGGATCAGGACATGGCGGTCGGAGAACTTCTTCTCGAGCTCGCGGGTCAGGCTGGCGGGCGACGGTCAGCACAGGTTGGGTCAGACGGTATGAGGAGAATGACAGAGGAGGAAATGTATGCTTACCGCTGCTGGACCCGGTGGAAGCCCTGTAGGGATGGGACGGGGACAAAGATGACAATAGCCTTCTTGCCGTGGCCAACTTCGATCTAATTTCAGATGCAAGTCAGCCGGCGAGCTCCAGGACACGTTGACGATGTGTTCCTTGGACCGCTTCCCGTCCTATTCCACAGCCACTATTTCTCATGTATAGTATGTATCGCTGCGTCCCTCACACGGCGCGCGTCCCCGATGCGCAGTCGGCAAGCCGCGGACCGGCCGTGGCCGATGCGTGCGACGAACAATCGAGGGACGGGGCACGAGCGAGGTCGATGGGACAGAGCGGGTATGGAACAGGATTGAGCGCGGCCGTAGGGTACGCCATCGCGAGGGATTGGCTTGGGCGTCTTATCTCACCTCTCTGGCAGAGACGAACTGGAGGGGACGGAGGGCAGCCTTCAGGTCGGCGGTGTTGGTCTCGAGGTCGTAGAGAGCACCAGCAATGCTGGTCTCCAACTCGGACGGGTTGGCGCGCGACGGGCTGTTGGGGGCGATCTTGTTGACAGACATGGTTGCGGATGTCGGTTTTGGGCTTGTCAAGTGGGATGGTCAAAGTGAGGCAGTCGAAGATCCGAGACGGCCAAAAAGTTGGGTGGGAAAATGTCGACCACGGGAGTTTCGTGATTTGTGGGCGGTGTGCACGGGCCAACCAAGCAGGCTAGCGCAGCCGAGGTGCTCTGGTGCGCTAGCTAATCTCTCCAGCTGTCGCCAGCTGCTTCGATAAGATCGGTCTGTTAAGCATCAGGTACCTAGGTACTGGCATCTCCCCTACCTGCACGTACTATATGTAAACGCCAGCTCCCGAGATGCCGAGGTCGCAGGTATGTCATACAGCAGCAGCTCGAGCACCTTGATGGTCAGACTAGACTTGAGAGATATGTTCCCAGGAAAGAAATAACCCGGAGTCAGGTTTGCCATCTCTGTTTCTCTATCTTCATATATCTATATATATATTTGTTTTCATTACTTTTGTTCGTTTCTCGCCTGCGCCCGCAACGTCAACCTCAAACTCCCCATTACCCATTGTCAAATGGCAAGCAATATGGAATCATGTAATTTCATATCATACCTAGATCCACGCAACCTCTATTCCCATCTAATTATCTATGACAGGTACCAACCAACTTCAACGTTCGCCCGTCGTCGTTCTATCCTCCCCTCCAGCCAAAATGAAAGGCAACTATCGTCAGCCTAGACTTGTTCTCATGTTCAAGCCGCAAACTCCTTTTCGTAATCCACCATGGTAAATCGATATCTGATGTCGTTTTTGTTCAGCCTCTGTACTGTGGTGGACAGATTCTCCGCGCTAATCGGCACAGTCTCAACCCATGACTTGATGCCTTTATCAGCCGTCAGCTTCAGCATCGCAAGCATCTCTTTCCTGCTGCCTATGTGCGAGGCCCCGATCAAGCAACCGTTCGCCATGAAGCTCTGGGGCTTGATCGTGAGGTTCGCGTCGTTCGGTAGGCCCACCGATATCCATTTGCCGTGGATGTCTAGGAGGGCAAGATATGCATTGAGGTCGAAACCCTCGCCAAAATTGTTGGCTGTGCTGACGATCAAGTCAAACGTCATCAAATGATCCTTGTTCCATTCTTTGTCTTGGGTTGCCAAGAACCCGTCCGCGCCCATCTTCTTAGCATCCTCCTCTTTACTATGAGATCGAGAGATGACCCAGGTTTCGGCACCCAGGGCCTTGGCGAACAGGACACCGAAGTGTCCGAGACCCCCTAAACCAACTATGCCGACCTTTTTGCCCGGCCCAGCTCCATTGCGTACTAAGGGGCTATAGCTCGTGATGCCGGCGCACAACAGTGGTGCCGCGAGAGCACTGGGAATGGCGTCGGGAATCGGAAAAACCCTTTCACAATCCGTCAGAAATGTGAACCATCGTGACGGGTCCGTGGTGCGTGTCAACTCACCAATGCTCGTGTGTCCGCACATGTGACGAGAATCCACCCTGCGTGACAATACCCGTGTCTGGCCAAACAGCGCCAAACGTGTCCACTTGCTTCGGGCAGTAGGCTTCGTTATCGCTTTTACACTGGCGACATTCCATACAAGACCATGACTGGGCACCAACGCCAACTCGCTCGCCTTCCTTGATCAGAGTAACCTTTGGGCCGACGCGGATTGCTTTGCCGACAATCTCATGCCCGACTGCCAACGGAAAGTTTTGTTCGCCCCAACCACCGCTGATTGTGTGAACGTCGCTAGAGCAGACGCCGCAGCACTCGATCTTCACTTCAACATCGTGGTCGCCAAATGGCTTCACGTCGAACTTGTTCTTGTGAAAAGTAGTCCAGGTGGCAGCGGACTGGACTTGAAAGCCGGTGTATTGGTCGTGGCTAGACATAATTACGCGAATTATTGCAGGTGAGGATGTCAGGGCAACAGGAAACTGAGAAGAGACTAAGTTGCAGGTAAAAGACAAAGCAACGATTATGACAATTATTCTGCCGCGACTGGCAATGGAGGGGTACTTACTATCCCCCTCCCTACCATTAACAATATACTTACAGCGCCTGGGAAAGCAGCAACACTACCCCAGCTGCTCTAAGTAGACATGATAGCTCTGCTCCCCTCTGCCGCGAAGTGGTCCTTGGTCCACATCCACATCCACATCCACAGTATCGTTATGGTTGTGTTCTGGAGCTTCCAGCAGGTTTGTCGATGTTATTCCACCAATAAAAAGGCACTGGCAAGTCCCCAGTGGAGTCAAGGGTGCGCGATCGTACAAAGGAAGCGGGCTGATTTCATTCTCACGTACAAAAGCCGCAGGCTCAACAGATGGCATCCCAGATTGGGTGATTGGGTTTCTAGGCGTGGTCGACATGACTGCGCGGGGCCTCTGATGTCACAGCAGGCGGCATTCGCGGAATCAGGCCGCTGATGTCAAATACTGGAAGTAAAGAGTATTGTAGGTGACTGAGATAATCCTTTATTATGATTCCTTTCAACCTAAGCTAGGCCACGATGCTCGGCAGCTTGAAGTTGAAGGTAACCTCCCGTCAATCTAGTGGCCCCAGTTTCCCCGCCTCCCCAACCTCAACCTAGGAAGCCGATCACGCAGTCTTGCGGGGTGGTGTCTTTCCCCCACCTATGCCGATTCCACTCAGGAAAGCTATTCTCATGCTGGCGCCCAAATACACAAACGGAACATTCCCCCAATCGATCGCGTTCCACCGAGTGAAGTCCCAGTAGACCGATGCCCCACGTGCGCTTACCGAGAGCAGGTGGCCGAAGTCAGCTATGAGTAAGACAAGGAGTAATGCCTTCCAGACGGTGAGATCAGCCGTGCAGCGCAGTACCAGGGCCTCGTTCAACGCGAACAGCAGATACAAGTTCGCGAGCTGCGATAGGACAATGGAGGTCCCGAGCGGAATGGCTGAAGAGGGTGCTGAGCTGTCATCTGTTAGGCGTAGGTAGTCGTCCTGCCGGAAATGCGCGTAGTATGCCCCAACAAGCGCGGATATTGGCTCGATGACAAGGAAGAAGACGCGGTAGGCGAGTGGGAGGGTTGCTCTGCGGGGTGCCATCTTGTGAAGGTTGTGTAAAAACGGAGCTGGGTGTGGTCTGCAATTTTGCAAGTTGATGGGACTTTTCCTGTTGTTCAGAAATCAGGGTTTGTTCTTTGTTGCAGAGTAGGCGGACGGCAAATTTCGTATTTGACGTACTGCGGGAACGTGGGACAGTACGTGTCGACGCGATGCTTTACCAATATCAAATATCACAGTATTCGAATGAAAGTCGACGATCACTTCCGATTGCTCCTTTCACCCCCAAAACGTTTAGTTGGTTGAATCGTAGGGCGGTCAAAATCTCATTACACTGTTGCTTGTGTCTCTTCCCATTGCGCACGTCCATCTGACCTGTCAAAATTCGTGGAGTCGTGGCGGAACAACCTTCCACCGAAGCGCTAAACTGCTGGGCTATCATTCGACACACATTAAAGATTCGCGCATGAGAGGTTCAACTGTTTTCTCAATTGTGAAGTTTATAATAACAGAGCTATCCACGGTGATACAAGCAGATGGTGCATGATGAGTTGCATCTTCAACGCTCCTCGTAAGGTGTTGCGAGCCTGTAGACGTCTAGGTAAATCCTGGAGTAGTGGAATCCTTCGATTCCGCCCGCTCGTCTAAGTGCTTCGCTCGGACAATTGCCGTACAATTGTCAACCTACGTCAGTTGAATTAACGATGACTTCAAGCCCACATGTAAACGATGGTAGCAGTGTTATTCTGGGGCCTGAAATTGCAGGCGGAGGCTTTCAAAACTTCCTGTACCTTTGGAGCAGGCGTCTAGTACTAATCCCACCTCCTAGCTTTCGCTTTTTCTTTTCCGCGGTAATTGCTACCTCGGACATGCAACCACTATTCACGGAACTTCACTCTTTCCAGTATAAACATCTATTCAGGGGAGTCTCACGGATATGGAATGGTGTGCATTGTTCATATTGAGATCGAGCTTGACCGTGAGGACGCAGCGTTTGAAGTCTGCAATGCCTCTCAATCCCATACAACAGTAAAGTCCTTGAAGTCAACACTCAGCGGCGTCGTGGCGTCCTTCTCGGGCCGCGCAACCATAGGGCTGACATCCAGTACCCAGCCTTTACCCTCATCTTCCTCCTCATCCGCAAGAATCCAGCATACTTCGCGCAGCGCAATGCGCTCGGCCACCTCCCCCGTGGCCTCGTCAAGGATGAGCTGGTAGATCCAGATCGACCGGCCGTTCTCGTCGCCTTCGCGCCTGGCCTCAAGCGTCACGCCCCGCTTCGGGTCGACGGGCTTTGTTAACACGCCGACGCTCCAGTCCGCCCATCGGTCGCAGCCCACGGTGCTCAGCTGCGGCTCGTCGAGATAGTACTCGATGCCCGTCTTGAACCATTTGTCCGGCGCCTCCGTGGTCGGGGGCGATGAGGAAGCCCGTCGAGGCACTAGAGCTCGAAGTCAGGTAAGACTATCTTGGAACATGATTTATCTCGCCTCATGTGACACACTCGGATGGCGCAGTTGACAGATGGAGACTTCTAATCCAACCTATAAGGGTTGAAAAGACTGGGGCAAGTCCTTACCGAGAAGCAGACCGGCCTGGTCGTAGCGTTCAGTCCATGAGGCCCAGAATGTCACGCGTGCCGATTGGAACTTCTTCAGGAGGTTCGTAGAAGTATGGGATATGGGGGCTAGGAGGCGCGGTTAGTGGAAGAGGTGGTAAGGTGACGACAGCCCTGGTTATCGCATTGATGACAACATCTAGCATGCGTGACATGGAGTTGTAGACAACAAAGACAGATGTGTCACAATGGCTTACCATTGAACACATTTGTCGTAGGTGGCTTTCGCCAAATATCAGTGCCGGGGTTGGCTTGAAGCGTGAAAGAGGAGTTGCTGGTGCTCATTGTATCGAAGAAAGTAGAAATTCAACGAGTATATAGAAAGGGTCATAGAACGTCGAAGTCTCAAAAGATCTGGATAGCGCTGCAACGATAGACGACTCGTTGGAAATGTCTAATTATGAGAGAGACGTCAGGGTGGTCCCGACATAGAACCCTTTTATAATATCTTTATTCCCCTCTTGTGACCAGCATGTCGCGATCATGTACACACTAGTGGATGACCCCAATGGTCTAACTCCGCATTTGAACTGTGTCTTAAAGACCCTTCATTGTGTTTGCCAAGCGTAAGAAACTGTTGCAAAGTGATCAAATGAGCGGGATGACCTATTTTGCATTTTTAACTGGGGAGATATAATGGAGGCTTCATGTGATATTACATGATCTTTGCTTGAGGACATATCTTTTGAATTAAACGTCGTGGGTGAGATGGGTAGAGAAGTCGGAGCTACCGAAAAGGGAATGGTGCTGCGAATAGTTGACGTTCCACACTACTGCATGTAGCTCGTTCATTGACGTTAGGGGGCAATACAACCAAGTCTGAGCATTTTCAACATTTCCAGACTGGTCTGAAATGTGTCGCAGTAGAGTGATGCGCCAATAGACCACGAGCTTCGGATCATGTTTGGACAGACAACATAGAAACAACTTAATATATGTTGTAAGCGGTCAGCTTGCCAGCTTGGGACCTGGGTCAAGGTTCTAATTATTGCGCATGTGCACAAGGTTAGGTTAGAATATTCAATCGAGAAAAAAATCTATTTTAGCAGTAAATTGCTGTAATTACGCCAATGAAGAAGGAAAGGGGGAAGGACAAGGAACATGTCTACCTTCTTCTAAGTAAAATAGCATGTGATCTTGTTGCCCTCGCATATAATAGACACAGGAGCCTTCCCCCGTGTTGCGTTCACCCGTGCGACTGCGTCATCACTGTACTCGAACCCCCCAAAAGTTGCTTCTTCCTTGTCCCGTATTTCACAACTTATCAGGAATTCCCGTGCTTTGATGATCAGCTCGTCGGAATCCAAGTCGGCAGAGATGGTTGTGAAGCGATTTTTAACATCGTAAATTCGAATAGACTTAGACATGGTGTCAGATGTGAATGCTGTAATTAAGTAATCAATGGGGTTCTAGTCCTGCCATGTACACTAGTGCAACATGCGAACGTGTTGTTGAATAGGTTATTTTAGTATGCTTATTGGTTGTTGTAATTGTTAGAAAGTTGATTCGGTTTAGTTAAATCTAGGGTTTCGCTAGAATGTTATGAGTCTACGGGCTTGCAAGAAGGATCTATATAGTTACTTGTTGATCGGAGAACATCACTAACATCTAATTCCAAAGCCTTTCATATCCCTGCTCTCTTTATTTCTACCTCCATTGTTTCATGATAGGTCATGGTTTTTGTGGTATATTGATTCAGTAGCGAATCATGGTTGTTTGTTTGTGTGATGATTGTGGTCTAATCCAGTAACCTTGTTGTTTGATGCACTGCCAGTGCTGCCCTTAGAGTCCTCCCTAGCATGCCTAGGTAGCTTATAGGTGCACATACCAGATACCAAAGTTTAATAACTTCAGCCTTCTAATTCTTGTTGGTATTGGTTAGGTACCTAACTGCTTAAGTGTTATTGTCGCTATGATTGATTATCTAGGTTTTTACTATGTCCACCTAGCCATTTATGTATCCAGCTGTTGGAAATGGGTTTGTCCCATTATTTTTTTGCCCTCTTTTGAATCCAGCTACGACACTAAGCTTTCTTTCCATTTCACAATTATCTCTCGGTTTGTTGCATTAGTTGAGACCCCGCAATCTGTGTCAATTAATAGATTGGACTCTTGAGAGCCACTATTCTTCGAATTTGTCTGCGCGTGCAGCATCTATGAAATTGAACATCAGAGGGATAACTACTTAGAACTAGCCAAAAACTATCCCACTCTCATACAGCAACAACCTCAACTTATGAAACTGTCAAGGTGTAAGAGCGTGTTAGTTTCCATTAATAAGCCGTCAGTTTACTCCGCGTTTGATAATAGGTGAAAGAGCTTGAACCCATCATCCCGGGTCCTTTCGCTCCTCTCACTCTTTGTTGTAATCAGTCTTCGAGTTAAGGCCTTTGACGTTGTACTCGGCGAATTGATCTGACTTTCTCATTTGCTAAACCAGTAATACATTTACCGAAATCCATGGAGTACTCGTCTTTTCTAGCGTACATTCTCTCCCTGGCGAGCCGGTAGGTAGAGACTGGGATAATGGAACAAACCTTGAGGTGACGAGGGATCATTTGAGTTGCATGAACGAAGATTTTGCTATGAGAGATTCCGAGGAACTGTATAAGTTTCTTATATGTACTTTGATAGCAAACGGGCTCCGATGCAATCAAGCTATTACAGATACAGTAATATTTTGCTTGTAGTCAATCTAATCCCCGGGGAATGGGTAATACTAATACCCCACCAGTCTTGAGGTGGCCCGTTAGCGAAGCGACAAATCTTGTTGTGTCGATGGCCTTCGCGGACCATCCATTTTCACTACGCCGAGCTAGTTGGTGATTAACATCACGCAGTGCCCCCTTCAACCATCAGCTCTTCCCAATGATTGTTGATTGGCTGTGTCAGTGTGTTGTGATTGGCAATAGATAAATGTTACGAAGCTCAACTATGGCACTAAGCATTTGAGAGAGTGCCTAGCGAGTGAATCGTGCGTTGTGCATCGTGAATCTAGATCTTCAGTTCTAATACATAGGAACAACTTTTCAAATTAATGCCATGCAATTATAGCAAACTTAAGGCCGTTTGACTTTGTCAGGTGTCACGGTAGCAAGGGCATCACTATGACCTAGAAGCTCCGTAACCAGGGCCTCATTATGACCTAGGGGCTCCCCTGTAGGGGCTATCTGGGCTACTAGATCTGTGTATATAAGGACTGGGCGACTCCCACTATATGGGAGAGCCCAGGAATCAATAGAATTGACACCTGACCCCTATACTTCTACTTCACTACTAAGCCACTGCTATATTCCTTCACTCTGGTGCAAAAGCACTTGACAGACTTACTATCACATGGATTATCTCTAGTAACTAGCACTTATATCATCCCCTCGTATAGTTAATCATAAGACTTCTAACACAAGAAGGGATAAGTGATATCGACTGGGCAATATCGGAAGACGAGTAAGTGACCATGGATTGCTTCCTCAATTTGACCATCAGACAATAAGCATGAAACACAGTATGCTCATGCTTACCATATACAGTAATGCATGCACAGTGTCCAAAGTGGCGCACCAGCAGTATTGTGTCTCGTGTAGTATAAGGCAAACTGCATTTCCATCCAGTCGGCTCGATCCTCCGCTCACACCGTTCCTCGTACGAGTAGCTGTGGCTGACTTGACCGCCTCGGTATACTTAGGTGCATCTAGAGGTTGACATGATAAATCCAACAACAATTGCTATCTATCCAGTCCCCCTGACTCTTTTGATAATAATCATTCGAACTGGCCAGGGACCTTGAACAGGCGTTGGCGCCTCTCTCCGCCCACTGTCCGGCTGCTGACGCCATGGCATGGCTGTGGACTGCGTCCATACCACGCAAGAGACCAAGTCCTAGTTTTGGCCCCGGACATATCTTCCTTTGCTTGGCGTCTCCAACTCATTACTACCCACCTGCGTTAGGTAGCCAAATTGTGGCTGCCAAGCTCCATCGCTGAAGCATCCATTACGCTTTGCAGATAAGCAGAGACAGACCATAGAGAGAATAGGTAGATAGATTACTGCATAATATCGTTGAGGGTATAGTGGAGGCGATAGCGTGTGGGTGGTGGACATCAATTGTGCAAGTGTTCATGTTCCTCTTGATGCGCCACTCCCCCCCTCCCACCTGGCTTGCACCCAAACTGCGGTTCTAACATTTTTATTTTATTTCTTATTTCCCTTCCCGTCAGAGAACTGTCAGCAACGATTTGCAGGTATCCCGGAACAGGCCGTATCAGAGTTAGCTGACCCAACGCGCACCCTCTCCATCGTAGAACAGAGCATTATGCACATTGCACGATTGAAGACACGCCAGACCATAACCTCGCACCAACATCGATCTCTTTCGCATCATGGCGCAACGTGTGACAACACCACAGGGCACCAAGCGAAGGCATCCGGGGAACTTCTCCCCGCCAGGGTTACATGCAGATGAGTCCGAAAACCGAAGGCCCCAATACCCGCCTCCTCCCCCTCCGGGCGCCATGAGTGGTCTCCAAGCGCCTCAAATGGGCGTAGCTGTCCTGACCATAGACATGTTTCGCGAGTATCAAAGACAGGTAGCGACGAGTTTTGAGCGGCATGGCAGCCTGATTGCACAGCTCCAAGAGCGCGTTCAGACTATGGAAGGGCGCGTACAGTCATTGGAGGAAGCTGAAGACATGGCGATTGACGCAGTACGTCAGATCAGGAACACTATAATGCCTCGCGTTGATCAACACCAAGAGAGTCTCGATCAATTATCAACAGCTGTCACTCGTCAGAACACTATCATTGACACTTTCGCCGACCTGGGCCAAGAAATGCGTGCGACTCAGAATAGGGATGTTGCGCGCCCGAACCAGCTTGCCTGGCGCCCGGGACCTCTGGGAGGGCCCGGCGACCAGACCAAAAGCATCGTGGAAGACCTGAAAGCACAAATCACAAGGAGCTTTGCAAGCCTGGCAGAGCACGATGGGCGTCTGCGAGATACCGACACCCGGTTCGAAGCATACGATAGACACCTCTTAGGGCATGAAAGACGCATAGGAGAACACGATGCTCACCTGACAGCACATGATAGATACTTAGGTGATTTAAATACGCATTTTGCGGATTATAATGGGCGACTAGTAAATCACGTAACTGCCAGTAACGAGCGTCTGGAAGCATTACACAAGGGGAATGAGCAAGTAAGTCTTGACCAACAAGATTGACATCCACCAATAGCTTACTGACTGTTATGCCAGTTGACAGGTCGCGTGACGATTCTGGACCAAAGAACGGAGAACGGACTGAGCCCTGCACAGATTTCAGCAATCATGCAGAACCACCAGCAACGCCTGGAGTCTCTGGAACAGAACTTGCAGCAGCATATCAAAGACTTACAAGAAGCCCAAGCGAAGATGTCCAGTAGCCCTCATAGTCAAGAAAACCCGTCTCCTGCACAGAATTCGACTGCGGTGTTTCAATCGGGCCTAGAAAGTCAAGAACATGCAGATGAGGCGAACAAGGCGTTCGAAAACCCGCAAAGTCCAAATGGGCACGGAAAAGCTCCTCAGAACCAGGACAGATGTATAGACTATGATCCTGAATTTGAACGACTCGGTGGGCTGTTGGATGCGATGGACAAGCGAATAATTCCCTTGGAGCAACGAATGGATCTGGTAGAGAGAGATTTCGAGAAGTTCTCGCACTCGTCCAATACCCCCGAGAGCATACCCAAGGATCAAGCGCCCGAAGAAGAAAGCCAGTATGAGATAATGAGGCAGACTGATTTCCAACGACAGGAAGATCTCACAAGTCTGAGGTCCAACGAGGAATCTCAGCTGCTCATGCAGCTTTTCTCGGAGAAAGACAAGTGCGAAGACGCATGTTATACAGTGCAAAGAGCTTGTGTGCACATGTGGTCGTATCTCCTGTGCCGAAGTCGAAAGGACGAGAGACTAGCCTCGGATTTCTGGAAGAGAGACGACTGGCTGAATTATCCGACCATGCTGGAGCTGGACCGCAACGCCGCGATGCCAAAGGGCAGATACTTCCCTCGCTTCGTCTATGAGATTGGTGAGATCTTCAATAGAAAGGTAGTCACTAAATATAACGGACGACAAGCCACGCACCGCTCGACGGGGTATCATCTGGTCGTCGACGTCACCAAACCCGAGAAATCGCTCTGGCTCATATATCGATATCAAGAGGCCAGTGCCGACAGCCAAGGTCTGAGACAAAGTATAACGTATAAGCAAGACAGCTTCTGGCACCCGTTTGCAAGTGTGTGCGAGTACGATATCGCGATGCTTTTCGAGCGGTTCGAGGATTGGAAGGGGTCAGATACTCCGGTTGGCAGCTACACAAGCTCTAGAAAGCTAGTGAGACAAACTGCAGCATTGATCAGGCCTACGTTCATTGAGCCAGATCTACAGGAATTGAAGGACGCGATTCGCCGAGGTTGGGAGGCTGGTGGTAAGACGGGAGCGCTGCGGCGATAGCATCACTATTCGACCACGATAGGATGCAGAAGTCACGATGCGATGGAGCATGGGATGAGAATAAACCACCGAGCCTAGAGAAGCAAGCTAGCCACATATCATTCAGTGACCTAATTGTTCATGGAGGTGCTGGAACGGACGAGCTGCCTTACTAGAATAGAAGCAATGAGCGTTCTCGTATGCCGTCTCATTTCTATTCGGCGGGCCGTCCCACGTTTAAATCTTTGAGACTCCCGGTCACTCAGACTATCGCAGCACGTGTAACATTAACACCACGGTGGTCGTAGGTTTGGTCAGGTAAGTAGTTCAAGATCGATCCAGTGGATCCTCACACCCTGCAACATCCATCCCTTTGCTGCCTTGGCATTTGCTCTCTCTCTTGAGCCCACATCCGCAACCGGAACTAATACCTTCAAGGTTGACCAACCGAGACCACCAATGTCGAACTTTACCTTAAGTAGGTACTACCTACCCCGATACCCCTAGGTTAGGTAAGCAGCTCGGCAGGATTCTTTCTATTGGGGACAGTCCAGCACTCGACACTGGGTGATTGGTCGTCAGTCCTCCGTAAACCCAACATTCGATACCTACATCATGGTTGAAATCAATTGTGGAGCTGAGGCGCAAACAGCCCCGTTGCGGCATACGACTTGAAGTACCTACCTACTCAAGGTGAAGGTGCTCGTCATATGCATCTCGTGCATGCAGCCTCTTCCTTGTTCGGAGACATTGGCATGATCTTGAATCGGGCGTCCCGGTAATGCTTTTCCGCCTGAAAATGTACGTGCATGCAGGGACTGGATGTGGGAAGCTGCGGCTTGTGAGGTGCATCCTCTCGCCTGTCATGCCTGTACGCACACGATCAATTGAGTGTTCATGGATCTGGGAAGAGTACGAGTAGGTATGCTTCTTGATGATCAGATATTCCCCAGCCTCCCTTACCTAGAGAGGCAAGGCCCGATGTCGAGTGAGCATGGTTGATCCTAGTCACCGGTACTTTACCCCGCAAAAGCGGGATTTGTCAAGACAGTGGGAAGAAGTTGGCAAGGTTGGTGTTGCTGGCTCGCTGGGCTAATTCAATGATATCCCTGTCCCATTCTACCTACCTAGGTACCTACCGAGCCTACCTCGGTACCTACCTACTGTAAATGATAGCGCGAAAGCCATCGCGGATTTTCCACCTCCCGACTCATTCTATTTTTATCATTGTGTGAAATGAAACACGAACCCAATACTTGGGATATCGTTGTGTGGTATTAAGCCCCACAGCGCTGCCAATATATCATTACGAGTACAGTACCGGAGGCTCGCAAGGGATCGGTATCCGTAGAGGATACCTCTCAGTACTATGTAGATGCGATCAATGCTCGCAGGACCAAGACGAATAGTCAAAGGACCCATGGCGAATGAGGCGGCATCCCAGGCCGCCACGGCGCCGCAACGCTTACCCGTCATCGGCCCGTCTTCGTGTACTTTCCCTATTCCGACTAAAAGAGTATTGCGGTCAAGACCGTGTGGCGGTCTCTGCTCTACTGTACTGCTTATGTGCAGCAGAAAAATGAAAAGTTGAATCGAGCAGGGATAGTAGGAACGTGGGGATGAACATCAGCTTCTGATCAGATGATGGGTAGATATTTGTATTTTCCCCGCATCTCTTTGCCCTATTGCCGGCCAAATGTCTCTTTAGAATTAGGTAGTTTCTCCCGTATTATCTTTGGTCTAAACTAGTAGAGTGTTATGGCCCCAACAGAGATAGATGGTAGTTGATTCATTGCTACCTCTACGAGTATGAAATCTAGAGGGTCGACGATGTGACGATTTCGTGAGAGCTTTTATTTTACCTACATGCAAGGTGCAGCAAGGCCAACGTCAACGTGGTGGTGGAGCGATGCGGAGAGGCGAACGAGTTCTCGTGTTGGCCCGCTTTAGCGCAGGGATTATGATCTGGGTTACCCTAGCTTTGTATCTAGGAACATTGCCGCTTCCAGTACCGCCCACAAGGCTAAGAGGGGCCCAAAAGGGCTCACTGGGCGCATTCGGGGTCTACTCTAGCTTTAGCTTTAGCTTACTTACCGACCGAGCTACATAGCTTACCTAGCCATTCCACTGCCAACCTGCCCCGTGCCTACTAGCTCCGGCTGGTCGGGACAGCTGCATGCTCCCTTTGTTCGCAGTGAACCGGTGACGTTTGCCAATGGGCAGGAGACGGGCGCCGTCGTTGTCGCAGAGCTGCAAATGGATGTTTTTATTTTTTGCGACCACCTCAGCAGGCAATGGGCAATGCAGCCCGGTGTAGGACCAGGCGAGGTTACCTATGCGTATACCAAGCGGGCCTAGGTAGGTTAAGGTACCGGTAGCGAGTTGCGAGGGTAGGTCCATGTACCGTATGTACGTACATCTACCCAATGTACGCGCCTGCTTGACCGAGCAACAGGACCCATGGACACGGACATGGACCCCGATCATCATGAACATCATCATCATCATCACCTCCAGGCTTTGTCGGTGTGGATACCAGAACCCTGTATCCGTTACATAGCGGCAACCTTCCGACTGCATGCAACCTGCACAAAGCAACCTTGAAGCGCACAGAGACGACATTGAGCAAACATTACTACTAACGATGTTCACCTCGACTATCTACCTACCTACCCAATACGGACATATAAGATTCGCTTGCCGTCCGCCTCGTCCACCTGGGTGTTCACTCTCCCTCCCTTCCCGCCGGTCTGCGTCTCACCGTCTTGGCCCCCATGGAATAGTACAGTATAAGTACTTCAGCTTGCTCGTTACAACTTGCAAGTCTACACACAGGCCAACAAGATGCGTGCTTCACCTACATTGAGCGCCTTGCTGGCGGCTGCGTATAGCGCTTCCGCTTCCACCGTGTCGGTAAGTCGATGCCCCAAGCTTCCTCGACTTCTCATTTTCATTCCTACTTTCATTTTGCTCGCATTTTCTGTCAGCTCGGGGACAGCGGCTCTCAGCTTATTGTGGGATCGCCTCACCCTCCTTGGGCGGCTGCCAGCTAGTTTGCGTCTATTATGGGTGTAATGCGCAAACATGAATGGCTTACGTCCGTCGTCCGAGTAGCAACGAGACTATCCTACCCACGAGCTCGCTTACTCTGAGCCGCATTATCCATCTCCATGGATGAACCCACAGGCCATCGGCTGGGAAGAGGCCTATGTCAAGGCGAAGAAATTCGTCTCGCAACTGACTCTCGCTGAGAAAGTCAATATAACAACCGGCATTGGGTGAGCAGCCTTCCCATATTTTGCATTCTTTACTATCTCAAAACACCAGAGCATACAAGCTAAGTATACGGCATGATGCAGTTGGGAAAGCGGACAATGTGTCGGCGAGGTAGGCGGGGTCCCACGGTTGGGCCTTCGCCAGCTCTGCATGCAGGACTCACCCCTCGGTATCCGCTTCGGAGATTTCGCTTCTGCCTTTAGCTCTGGCCAAACCGTTGCCGCGTCCTTCGACAGGGGATTGATGTACCGCCGTGGCAAGGCAATGGGCGAGGAGCATAGAGACAAAGGCGTCAACGTCATCTTGGGCCCTGTCGCGGGACCCCTTGGCCGTGCACCAGAAGGTGGACGGAATTGGGAAGGCTTCTCGCCTGATCCATATCTAACAGGCGTTGGTATGAGTGAGACTGTCAAGGGCATTCAAGATGCGGGTGTTGTTGCTTGTGCAAAGCACTTCATCCTGAACGAGCAAGGTAATACACATTCGGCACAAATTTTCGTCTCAAACTAATTTGTATCGCTAGAACACTTTCGACAAGTCCCAGAATCGACGGGTCGAGGGTACAATATCTCAGAGACTCTTTCGTCCAACATTGACGACAAGACCTTACATGAGACGTATCTCTGGCCATTCGCGGATGCTGTCAGGGCGGGGGTTGGGTCTGTGATGTGCTCATACCAACAAGTGAACAACAGCTACGCTTGCCAGAATTCAAAGACACTGAACGGTCTTCTCAAGGGTGAACTAGGTTTCCAAGGCTTTGTCATGAGCGACTGGCAAGCCCAGCATGCTGGCGCCGCTACCGCAGTTGCCGGCATGGACATGGCTATGCCTGGTGATACCGAGTTCCAGACGGGTCTTTCTTTCTGGGGCGCCAATCTTACCGTAGCGGTACTCAATGGCACGGTCCCCGAATATCGCATCGATGACATGGCAATGAGGATCATGGCGGCCTTCTTTAAAGTCGGCCAGACCGTTGAAGGCTTGGAACCCGTCAACATGGACTCCTGGACTTTGGACACATATGGCTACCTCCATGCTGGTGTTCAGGATGGATACCAGCAGGTCAATTGGCACGTCGACGTACAACGTGATCACGGAAATCTTATCAGAGAGATTGCCGGTAAATCGACTGTCTTGCTAAAAAACGAGGGTGCCCTTCCTCTCAAAAAGCCAAAGTTCTTAGCTGTGGTTGGAGAGGACGCTGGCCCAAACCCATTAGGTCCCAATGGGTGTGTCGATCGAGGTTGTAATATGGGTACACTTGCAATGGGTTGGGGTTCAGGCACAGCAAACTTCCCTTATTTGATCACCCCTCTCGATGCCCTCAACCAACGGGCCGTTGATGATCACACTCGTATTGAGGCGGTGCTCAACAACTCGGCTACTGACATCATCGAATCTCTTGTAAAGCAAGAGAGTGTTACGTCTTTGGTGTTTGTGAATGCCGATTCTGGGGAGGGATACATCGACGTCGACGGCAACGAAGGCGACCGGAAGAACCTGACGCTGTGGGGCAATGGTGACCAACTGATCAAGACGGTCTCTTCCCTTTGCAACAACACTATTGTTGTCATCCACTCTGTCGGCCCTACTCTTGTCACTGACTGGTACGACTCTCCGAATATCACCGCGATTGTGTGGGCTGGTCTGCCTGGGCAAGAAAGCGGCCGCGGGCTTGTCGACGTGCTCTACGGCAAAGTGAACCCTGCAGCCCGCACGCCTTTTACTTGGGCCGCCAAGCGTGAAGATTATGGCGCCGACGTGCTCTACAAGCCAAACAACGGCAATGGTGCGCCGCAGCAGGATTTCACCGAAGGGAACTTCATCGACTATCGTGCATTGGATAAGGCCAAGATTAAGCCGATCTTTGAATTCGGCTTTGGTCTGTCATACACAAGCTTCAAATATTCAAACATCAAGGTTGAGAAGACCAACGCTGGCCTATACGAACCGACGAAGGGAAAGACTGCCAAAGCGCCTACCTTTGGCACAATTTCTAAGAACGTAGAGGATTACTCCTTCCCTAGCGCGGTTCGTTACATCCGGGAATTCATATACCCCTTCCTCAACACCACGTCATCGTTGAAGGAGGCATCTGCCGACCCTGAATATGGGCAAACGGCCAAGGAATTCTTGCCTCCTGGAGCGCTCGACTCGGCGGCCCAGGATCTCCAGCCTGCCGCACCCGCACTTACCGATGCACCTGGAGGTAACCGTCAATTGTGGGACGAGCTATACATTGTCACAGCCGAAGTTAGCAATACGGGTGATGTCGTGGGTGACGAGATTCCGCAACTCTACCTATCTCTTGGTGGCCATGATGACCCGGCCGTCGTCCTTCGTGGTTTCGACCGCATGCGAATCGAGCCCGGCCAGACCGTCACGTTCCGTGCGCCCCTCACTCGCCGCGACGTAAGTAACTGGGACACAGTCTCTCAGAACTGGGTCATTTCAGACCACACCAAGACTGTATACGTGGGCCCAAGCAGTCGCAACCTCCCACTTAAAGCCAAGCTACATTGAAGTGCAGGTCGGTGAACATGGTCCAAATGGTATAAGGACATCATTGAGCCTGAATAAGAGATTTGGAGAGCAAAGGGTGAAAGGGCATAATGAACTTTGTATTGTATATATAGTTGTAATCACTAATGAAGGGGTTTTAATGAAACTTAAAAACGGACAAAAAAACGATCCCTCATTTGACGAACAATTCTGTCACAAGGTTGGTTTAACGGTTCTATTGTTTTCAGATAAAGCCAAGAAGGACAGGATTCACAAGTTCAAAGTTGACTCTAGTAAGCTATAACTTGAACATCTTAGATGTTATGCCCTAGCACAACATGCATGATCATACCTATAAGCAGCGATGTAGGTACTTACCTAGCTGGGTATCTACATAACTTACCTACCTAGGCACCTACCTACATATGAACCTAGGTAGGTACTACCTACCTAGGTAATCAGTGATCTATCTGACTTGAAGCTACAAGGTTCCCTTGTCACCTCTCTGATTAAATCGTGATACCGGCACATACCTAGGTAGGCATGATAGGATATGTTCGGGGTAATGATTTCAATCGTGGACGTCTCATCCTCAGCCTCAGGTGTCTTTCGTATTATGCCAGCATTGCGACTGCCATGGTTGCGCGCGCGCCGTGTCCAAGCTCACTTCCTTTGGTAGTGTCTCTCTCTCTCTCGTTTCTCTCGTTTCCCTGGCGTATGCAATAATTAGGTGGCGTTCGCATTGGATGTGAAGCGAGCGCATCTGCAAACAGCAGCAACAGCGACGTCTCCTCGCGGATAAGGTTGTGGTAGGCAGGTACATACATTACTTTAGGTACCCACCTCAACACAGCTCCTTTGCCTCTCTCTCTCTCTCTCCCTCTCTCTCTCTACAACTCCCGTCCGTCACTTTGAGGCGTCCGATCAATACAGACTGCGGTACCGAATCATCCCTAGCCGAGAGCCTCGATTTCGTCACAGTGCCCGCCATGGACCGCAATGGCCCCGACCAGATCCAGTCCATCGACGAGCCAGGCCTGAGGGCCGAGGGCGAGCTCCTCTACAACATGCGCAAAGAGGTCGCCTCGCTCATCGGCCGATCGTCCCCCGGCTTCCCCGGCGCCCAGCCCGTCAGTTTTTCGCGAAAGCATCTCGAAGAGCTGCGCCACGAGGAGTAAGACTGCAGTCCTTCTCTCTATATCCAGTCCCAACCCTCCCTCGAGCACAAAGCTGACGCGCCGCCCATCTCTAGCTACTATGTCTGCGAGAAGTCGGACGGCATGCGATACCTGCTGTACATGACCGAGGACGAACAGGGTCAGGAGGTACACTACTTCATCGACCGCAAGAACGACTACTGGTTCATCGATCGTGGCACCCTCCACTTCCCCCTCCCCGCCGACCGCCTCAAGTTCCACACCAGCACCGTCCTCGACGGCGAGCTGGTCATCGACACTCTCAGCGACGGCCGCAAAGAACCCCGCTATCTCGTCTTCGACTGCCTCGTCTTGGATTCCCAGGTCCTCATGAACCGCGAGCTCAGCAAACGTCTGGGCTATTTCCAGGAGCAGATATACAAGCCCTACCGCCAACTCCTCGAGGAATTCCCGAGCGAGCGCCAATACCAGCCCTTCTTTGTTGACCCAAAGTCGATGCAGTTTGCCTACGGCATCGAGATGATGTTCAACCAAGTCATCCGGAACTTGAAGCACGGCAACGACGGCCTGATCTTCACCTGCCTCAAGACCGACTACAAGCCCGGTACCGATCCGCACATTCTCAAGTGGAAGGAGGCTGACGAGAATACCGTGGATTTTGTTTGGAAGTTGAACTTTCCTACCGTCGAATCCACCGACGAAGAGCGCGCTGAAGGCTTCCCGGACCGCTTCGTCGACTATGACTCCGTGCCGCCCATCACGCTGCTTGCCAACCACGGCGGCGGCTGGCCCAACGGCTACAGGCCATTTGCACAACTACATCTCGAGGAAAGCGAATGGGACATTCTCAAATCCCTCGGCGATCCCCTCGACGAGCGTGTTGTCGAGGTCTACATGGACGACCAGAAGCGGTGGCGCTTCTACCGCTTCCGCGACGATAAGCTTGACGGCAACCACATCAACGTTGTGAACAGCGTTATTGAAAGCATTCGCGATGCCGTTACCAGAGAGGACTTGCTCGCCGCCGCTAAGGGCATACGCGACAATTGGAAGGCTCGAGCACAGCATCAAGCACAGCGCTGAGTAGATGCTTGGTTATTTTGTTGTGCCCCTTAAAGGCAGATATAACCGAACCAGCATCTCACTCGTACGAGATTCCCATAAACCACCCGAGCCCGCCGAGTTGGATGGACAACCAACACACTATTATTATTTTTCTACTACCATTGCTCCTGCCAAGTAAGACGCTCGGCGTAGAGTATGCCAACGGTAGATGACATGAGTTTGACGACGGAGAATGGAGTTTAGGCAGGTCAGTCGGTAGGCTTCCGGCGTCAATACAAAGAAAGGACATGTACGGTGGCGATCGCGCGTCGGGCTTTTTGTATCATAGCATCCCAGCAGTATGGACATTCATATTCACAACTTGTACGCCTCTCCTTTGATGTGTGTGACAGATAGGGATGGAAAGCGTAGCACAACCAGCACTGCTCATCACATACGTAGCCAAAAACCCAAAAATGTGTGTGTGTGTGTGTGTGTGTGTTGGAGAGGGGACAGCCGAAGAGGTCGATGTTGGTGATGATAAATGACATTGGCATTTCATTCCATGATACGAATTGTAGGATAGATGAACACCTAGTACGGTATATATGTACATACACTTGATGTGCAGTAGCTACATAGGTAGGTAGATATCTTGTAGGAGGAGGCATCCCGTGCCCAGGACTAGGAAATGGGGACACACTCTCTCTCCCTCTCTCTAGGGTAATAAATAAGCTCAAGAATGATAACGGCGGAGGAACAGACAACAACAAAATCGCAAACATCATCAGACTCAATTATCTCGTCAAAAACACACCAACTTCATTCCTCGCCCTACCAATACCACTACCACTACCATAACCCTACTCTTTTGGTGCCGCATATTCCCAGGCCAGTGAGCCAATGCCCACCTGATATTCTAGATTACAGTCTGGCGGGACATCCAGTGCGATACCTCACGTCTCTCACTCGGAATCCTCGTCTGCTTCGTCTTCCTCAGCAGCTGCTCTTCTAGATCTCGTCGCTCGAGTGCTGGCTCTAGGCGCCGGTCTTGATTTTGCAGAACTGGCCGCCGCGGATTTGCCTTTCGGCGCCTTCTCATTCGCGGCTGGTCTGGATGGCAGAGCCTTCGGTTCGGCAGCAGCAGCGGAGCGACCTTTGCGCCCAGCTTTCTTCTCGGTCGGCGGCGGTGGCAGTGTTTCTTCTTCTCCATCTTCCTCTTCCTCTACGCCTGCCTCTGCATCTGCGTCATCTAGCTTGTCGTCTATGTCGCTCAACTCGGAGTCTTCGTTGTTGTCTTCCATCGGCTTCGCTTCCTCATCCTTCTCCGCCTCATGATCATCGTCATCCATAGCTTCCACTTCGTCTTCGGGGAGATCAGATAGACTGGAGCCCTCTTCGTCCTCCCCGTCTTCTTCGTCTTCCTCCTCGTCATCATCTTGTGGGAGAGGATTGCCTTGCTTGTCATAATATTGCCATTTGGCCACTCCAGCCAGCATGTCATCATCATCTGCAGAGTCGTCTCGCTCTAAATACGAAGAGCTTTTCTTTGCACGACCACTCCGCCTCCGATCGGCTGCCTCTGGCCCGGGGGATGACGATGCTCTGGGCTTCTTAGACCGCGTGGAACTTTTGGGCTTGCCAGAGGCTTTGCCGGAAGCTTTGCTTGAAGACTTTGGAGGTCTAGGTGTTCTGACCTTGGGGGTCAACTTTTGTGCTGGGGCTCGGGCCTTTTTGTGAGCCGGCTGACCCTCAGCTCGCTCGTCGGCACCCTTGCGCTTCTAAGAATCATCTTGTCAATCCTGGTCGTGACTGGAACAGAAAGGAAAGCCAGTGAGACGGTTTATAGTGTGGACTTACCTTTTTCTTGTCAAGCGATCTCAATAATTCATCCAATAATTGATCGACTTCCTCCGGAAGGTACTGCTTCTCTGCAATTTCTTGCGCTGCCTGGTGACTTGGGAGCGCTGTATATAGACCAACGGGCAGCCCGACTTTATTGGCATAGGCCTGGAAGCTCCAATTCTTGCGTTCTTGCCACTTGCGAAGCAAGCTCTGAGCCAGATCGCTGAGGATGTATAGCCTTTCACTCTTAGATCGATCAATACCATCGAGCGTCTGTTTCACCCGTTCGGCATACTTGAAAATCATTCCAAAATTGGCTTCAGTAGCGACGGTATTCACGTAGAAGAGAATGTATCGTGCGTGATCTACCAGCTCCTCCGCCTCTGGGCTAAAATCAGGATGATGTGCCAGGAGTGAAATGAGTCTTCCCATTGATGACTCCATGCAATTCTGCTTCGCCTCGCGGAAGTATCGAGCGCGAGATCTAATCCATGTTTCAATCTGGCCCTTGAATTCTGAGTTCGGCTCAAAGGCGGTGAGGAAGATGATAGAATAGAACCGCGGCCGAAGTCTATTCTGGACAAGATATTTTTGAAGTTTTTCGACAAACAGTCGGCGAACGTTTGCGCAGCTGTCCTGAGCAACAAGCGCTAGTTGATTGAAGTCTGCTGGCGAAAGGAGCTCCTCCAAATGTTTGTATGTGCACAGCTTCAACAGACATTGACCCGCCAATAGTCGAAGTCGCGCCTTGTGATGCTTTGGGGTGTCTTGTGTTTTGCAAAGCTCACCTTTCGATTTCAACAGCGTGCGAAGCAATTTGAAAACCGGCGGCGCAAACTCCTTTGCTTCTTCTATATCCTTCACACCCCGGACACGGTTCACTACTAATCGTAATGCCCACGATTTGATTTGACACTCGTCATCAAGCTCGGTATCAGGTACCCATTCCGGATCCGAATCTTTTGCCTCGGTGCGAACCTTGAAGAGCACATTCTTCAAGGCCATGTCGATAATCTCATCGTTCGCATCTGCTGTTACTGTCGATGCTAGCAGCTCTAGCTGAGCGACTGCAGCAATCTTGTTTAAGAAATGAGCGGATTCATAGCCCCAATCCTTCGTCACCCTCTGTAGAAGATCTGTAGCCGATACTAGGCTTTTATCATCCTTGCGGGCCATCAACACATTGACGGCATATTTTGCAGTCTTTGCGGGTTGCCCATACAGTGCATAGCTGATCAGTGCTTGAAAGAACTTTCGATCATCAGGCAGTTCGGTTGGATATCTCCTCGAATACGATGAACAAGCCTTGAGAGTCTCAACCATGGCCGTGTCATTGGTATGGTTTGACTTGGGCGCACCATCTACCAAGTCTTTGCAGATCTGCTCCACGTGGGTCTTGAAGAGATCGGGATTGTGTTGCGATATCTCAGTGGTGATCTCCTGTGCTGCAGCACCCAGGCCGTCCTTGTCACTCTTGGAGCAGTCCATGAACGTTGCAAGATGGCTCTTGTTGAAGAGAATGTAGGCAGAACGGTAGAGAAGTGGTAGCAAAGTCTCTAGAAGATGCGGTTTCGGTGATCCTTGGACCCTTTTTAGAAGCTCCTTGATTGCTCTGTGCATCGTTTTGAAGTCGCTCTCGGGGGATACAGTGAATTTGATGAGTTGGTAGCTGCGACGGTCGTGCCAATTAGCAAAATTGTGTAAATCAGCTTCGACTCTAATAGGGTCCGGAAGAAATTGACCGAGATATTGAGCTGTCTTCTTCAAGTTCTGCTTTATCCTGTCTGCATCTCCATCTGGATTTCCCCCGTTGAAGATGTCGCACTGGCGAACCAAGTTTTCCAGGACCTTAGAGAACTGGGGTTGTCGGGCTTGGAGAGCGTTAAATGCTTTGCGCGCATTGTTGTCCAGATCCTTCACCAGCAGCAAAACTCTTTCGGCCCGTATCCTGTCTTGGTCATAATTAGAGTCGTTGATGGACTGTGACGGAGAATTGCCATTGGATGGCTTAGAGCCCTTGGGTTTCGGAGGAGGGGGGAATGATAAAGGCACAAGGCACTCGTAGATAACACGCTCCAGGAGAACGTTGAGCTCAAGGTCGTTGGCGTAGAATGTGTTGATAATCCGGCAAGGAATGCCTGACAGTGCGGCGATGACAGACTCTTGACCAGCGGCAATCTCGCCGCTTGCAACCCCCCACAGCTTTCCCAGGAGCGCCATAGCCTCGATACGTATGGAAGACCTTTTGTCTCGACAACGATCTGCTAGTGTGAACAATACCGAGCCTTCCTTAGTAACACCTCCAAGCGCAGCCAGTTTCAATACAATGTCTCGGAAGCTGAATGACTCTATTCCTGTAACAGCGGCAAGGCGCACTTTTTCATCGTTATCGTTGAGTTTATCACGTAGTCCAGTGATGAACATCGACTCATCCTCTCGGCTCAATCCGATGCCACCAGCTGATGTTGACACGATATAACCCACAGCGGTTGTCCATGCGGCACGGATCAAGGGCGACTTGTCGTTTCTCCTGCCAACAAAGTTTTGAAAGGCTTGGGGATGGGTCTGTGCAAAAGAAAGAGGCGAAATTGGAGTAGTCAAGATGCTTGCTGCAGGATGATCCGTTACTTCGTCGCTGAGCTTGAGTGGAGGGTAGGCTGCTGGGTCTAGTGCGGGCGGTGGTGGAGGTCCAGCTGCCCCGATGCCCGAAATCATGTCTCCCAATGTCTCGGTGGCCAGTAGACGCAAAGACACGTTGTCGGCAGATAGTTCCGCATCAACTTGGGGTATTACGTTAAGAAGCACTGCCGGGGCAGCTCGCCAGAGCTCCCTCAAAAGTTGGTGGGCTTTCCGTAGTTCTTTAAAGTCGGCTTCTGAAGGCCCAGATGGCGCCGCCTCATCATCCGACTGCTCGTCCTCTTTTTGTCCATTCGCATGACCCCCTTTTCCAGACACGTCCATAATGACATCGCTGAAATATTGCCCCACGTAGCGTGCCATCCTGTCAGGGCAGGAGTTGCACACAGTCTTCGCCATGACGTACGCCTCTGGCTCTTCTTTGGGCAGTAATGTGGTTTGAGTGCCGTCCGAGTCGGTCTTGTCTCTTTGGCCTACACGGGGAGCAGCTCGAAGAAACTGGGCCATGATGACATCCAACACCGAGGGCGGCAAGGAAGAACTCTCGTCGATCAAGGTGACCATCAGTTCTGTCATATGGAATTCGACGTCCTTCGCCACTTGTTCGCCTGATTGGTTCTTGAAAGACCCTGAAATGCCATCAAAGAAGGTCGAGTATAGTTCAAGTAGGAGCTCCTCGGCGTTATTAACGTCGTTTATTAGGAGAATACTCTTCACATCGGCGAGTGAGGAAAGAACGTATTTATGCTGAGTATTGTACGCATGCGCGGGGTTCCATAGTGCGGGAAGTATCACTTTGACGAACAGGGTGAATATTTCCTTTAGAGAGAGAGAGGCAAGTCAGCATCCACACATGGACGGATTCCCCGCGAGGGCCGCGCAAAGCTTACCTTGAGTTGCTTGGGGGTAAAGGGAGCGTCGGGGGCGCAGAGTTTGAGGACATCCACCAAGCATGATGCGACGTGGGCTTTCACACCGGGCTCCTTATGTGCCAATAGATTGTGGGACGCAAGATCCTTGGCCACACCATGAAGAGAGCTCTTGTCGACCGTTTCCTGGTCCATGTCGGCCAGCTCCTTCGACAGCTTCTCCAGACGACGCAAGAGCTCGCCTGATGCGATTGGCTTTCCAGCACGCCATGACAACTGCTCATCGAACTGAAGCGCCACTAGGTCCTCTTCCATCTCCTGGTCCTGGTCCTGGTCCTCCTCCTCCACAGGCTGCTCCCGGTGTCGCGCCATAGCGAGCCGCACGCGGTACAGCTGAGCTCGCCAATAACTACCAGAGGGTTGTCCTAGAAGAGCGCAACAACGATCGAACGCGCCAAATTCCGGGGTCGCGACAGGCTGGGAGGCGGGGCTCGAGAGACTCTGGCAGGTCTCGGTGCAACAAACAATAGATAAAACTAGTGTCAAGCTCCAAAGCTCGCACAATGACGGAATCAATAGTAAAGTCAGGTAATTGGGCTAGATATCGAGCCGTTCAAAGATGCTATTGAGGCGCTGGTATGGGAACAACAAGGTAGGGGTAGGAAACGAAGAGGAGGGCATGGGGTAAGAAGCGACGAGGCCATCGCCAGCTTGCGATCGTGTTCTAGTTGCCCAGTCCTGCCTCCCGTCTTTTTGGGGCGAGTGCTACGCGACGGGCATTCAATCGCGCGCTAGATACTGATGTGGTACTTTGTGGTGCAGGTACCTTAGGTACCCGTGTGCGGATGTATCCACCCTGCCTCTACGCCTGATTAGGACAACTAGAACAGTGTACGAGTACCTCAATAGGTACCTCCTAGTAGAGGAAGATACCTGTGCGGGCAGTTGAAAAAAGGTTAGGTGGGTGCCTCTATGTACCTACCTAAGCTTAAGTGGGTACCTACTTTGCAACTTCCAAGGTTGCGATAGCTCTACCTACCTACCGAGGTTAGTAGTAAGCTGCTCGGCTGCATAACTACATATCGCAGATAGGTTCATAACTTGGATCTACCTATGGATCCAGCCTTACCTGGTACCTGATTATTCGATACCTACAGTACTGCAAGGTTCCACCACATGGAACGAGCGGAGCTTAGACTCGCCAAGCCGCCAATTGAAACACGGTGCCTGATTTTGGTAGATCTATTGTTGTTGTTAGTGTACCTCGATGTACTCTCTCACTCTCCTTAGGTAAGGTTATGTATCACGATAATAGGCAAATACATCAGGTCTGCCTCGTAATATATGTAGGTAGCAAAGCTATCATGATTATGAATGCTAATACAAGGCGTGACCATAGCTTATATTAACTGTAGCGAATACCTAATCAACTAATGTTGTGGCTTGACAATCCATACCTATAACCACTAAATAGCATTCTAGTACTCATTGTATTATATTTCTATACATAAAGCGTTTATATCTAGAATGAAAGATAGTAATATGTTTAAGCAAATCTAGTAAGATATTGATATAATAGTGTGATCACTATAGCTCTAGAAACTATTAGTGGCTATAGGCTCTTTAGTCCAAGTTGACAACAATAATATTCGAGCTTTTCGGTGGTGTGGTGGTATAATGCTATGTTCATGTTACTTGACTTTACTCTTCTCGAGAATCAGTCAAAGCCACGCGGACTATCCCTAGTGTGCTTTTTTTTTTTTTTGCTAGAGTTCCACATACTAGGAGCTCTCTTCTCACGCTCCCCTCATCATTAGGAGCATATCTATAGTCAATCTATAGAGCTGTTCAAGAGTAAGAAATGCTGCAGACAGTGTTCGCAAAGCATCATGCTACATGATCTCACAGATCTGGCCATCGGCTTCTTATAGAGAGCATAGATCTCGTGCCTTAGTTGTTGATTACTTGGAACGATCCAAAAGCTACAGCTCGGAATTTGAAGCATAGCTCGACACGAAAGGTCAACCCTCGCTACGTGAAATAGGATCTCGGAAGTTCGACTCTGCGGGGACCTTTAGAATGATTTCCTAGGACGTCATGCTCGAGCACTTCCGTTTGTCTTTCTGTTATGATTCTTCTAGGTGGTAGAGTTGTGTCGATTGCTCTGCCTGGTTTGGTGAAGGTCCTTCTCACACAGTAGTTGAGCACTCCTGTTTATTCCAAACCGTGTAGTCGTTTATCTGCCAGTTATTTGCCTTATCCTAATGTGAACCCTCCTCCATTGCCTGCCACACTAAGTCTCCCCAGTCCTTCTCTTTTTGTGCGTTCCTTCCTCCCACACCTCTTACTCTTGGCCAACCGCTCTTTTTGACACCGCTTGTCCTCCTCAACTGTGCAACTAGCTGCCCATCTCAACAACCCGCTCAACGCGCAGTGCAATCATTGTTCGTAAGTCTGTCACATTTGATCCTGTCCCTCAGCTATCTGTGCATACGGAACACGCACAGGTAGTGCTCGCAGCTTTCCCTCGCTTTAGACGATCCTAGCCAGTCACCGCGAGTCCATTGGAAGTTGGTCCATTCGTTATAAAAACACATCACCACACCCATTGATCGGCGATTCTTAGCCTTCATTCCTGACCATCGTTTACTTAAACGCTTTCACTTCCCACCATAATTCTAGCTGATCTGTCTCATAGCACGCTAGATCTCCAGGACTCGGTCGGAATCATGCCTCTGTACAACCTGCAAAGCCCTTCCATCCGTAAGTAATACACGACTACTGCCGGCCATGAGACTTGCGGTTAACTTGATACCAGTTGGCATGAAACTCATGTTTGCCGCCATGTTCATCACCAGCTGGTTTGCAGCTGTTGTCCTCGGTTCTGGTGTTGCCCAGCATGGCATTGTAGACGGTGGTAAGTCACTTTCAAGATTGGCAAGAATACCAAATGGAGCAAGAGGATAACACTTCATGTAGGTTCTCCAGTTGCCCAGACGGATGCCAAAGTTGAGCCTCACTACAATGGCCACATTCTCGACAAGAAGCAGGGTCCCTACACCTATGGCCAGAACTCCCCGTTCAAGAATGTTACCTTCACCCCCGGAACTCTGACTATTACTCTCACGACAACTGATATCACTGAGACTGTTGTTCCTTTGGCTTCCAATGCCAACTCCACCACTGTGGCGGGTGGTCGATCCTCTGTTATCATCTCTGGCACTGTCTCAGCCGCTGAAATCACCGTCACTCGTTTCGGCTCGACACATGTGCATACTGAAACGGCTTCCCGCACTGAAACGGTTCTGGCTTCTTCTACTGCTGATGCCCAGACCAATCCTGCAGCCAGGTAAGCCATCTTTCAATGCGGTCTTCTTATGATCTACCTAGTCCATGGCCCGTCTGGCTAACATCCCTCCAGCAGCAGCGTCATCCAATCTAGTTCGACTCCGAGCAGTGACCTTCTCGAGTCGTCAACATCTAAGTGCACTGAGGAGCCAGCTCCATATGGCCAGTCTCCAGTACCATATGTGCCTGAGCATACCACGTCCACCGCAGTTACGGTCACCACCACCACCATCGCCTACTCGGTCCCCGAGAGCGAGGAATACACCAGCACTAAGACCGTTACCGTGACTCCTCTGGTCACGATCACTGAAGGCACTACCATTACATTGCCGTCGACTACGAAGACCACGACGCGTGGCAGCACAATCACCCAGGTCGAGTCATCTCGTGGAGTTGTAACAGTCACAGTCTATATTACACAGATGTTGACCGATGCTTCAACCGGTGCCGTTGGTATATCCAGTTCCGTTACCCATGTCACGCCTCCAGCACCAATCACTACCACACTCCTGCAAACGGTCTATCCCGTCTACAGTACTTCGACTACGACTATTATTGAATCTGTTACGGCTAGCCCTGTCTCCGTAACCACAGCTTCACATTCGTCGGACACAGTTGTGACTCCTGTGAGTGATCTGTCGACAATCACAGTCACCGTCAGTGTTAGCGTCGAGGCTTCCAGTTCAAGCACAGAGTCTACCATGTCTAGTTCCAAGTCGACCACATCAGCTTCGCATTCGCCTCATCACACAGTTGTCTCTACGACCTTGACAATCACAGTCACTGCAAGCGGTGAGGTGTCTAGCACGGCTGTTTCGACTTCGGCGGAGACGAGCACCATGACCACCATAGTCACCTCCGACGTGGACGCCACTGGCACAACCGTGGATACCACCTGCACAACAGCATCATCTGCGGGCATCGACAGCACATCCACTGACTTGACCGTGGTGACTGTCACCATCACCCCATCAGCCAATAACACGCCATACGTGGTGAGCGGCATGTCCTATTCCACAATCACAGTTGCCAATAGCACCAAAACTGTCACTGTTGGGATGGCTACCGCATCGTCGAACTACATCACGGACGAAACGACCACTCAACTTACGGCATTGACTCACATGCCCAGCGCCAATTATACCGGCAGTGCTATGTCGACCTATGCGGCCAACACCAGTACTCCTGCCACTTCTGGCGCGGGACCTGATGAGAAGCCGCCTTGCAGCCTGCCTTGGGGCGGCAACGATGGAGGTAGCAGCCGTAGCTGTGTTGTCATGATGGCGGTTGTCATCTCACTTGGCTTCCAAGGCTTTGTGATGTAGCGAGCAGCTGGACCAGAATACCCGTGGGTGATTATTTCCCTCGAGGATGGTGTTGGAACTTGGATCTGCAAGCCATTGCTTGTCTGAAATCCAGGAAAAGTATGAATGGTTGGCGTTTCGGTAGGCTCCATCGGCCATCAACGATAGCTGGCAGGGTTGGTAAGAAAAAAAGGCTTTGTTTCCCCCTCTTGTGTGTATGTGGTCTTGTTTATCTGGACCGATATGTAATGCTAGACAGCAGAGGGGCAGCAGCCAGGGCGAACTTCGTAGCACAGGACAAGTGATTGTTGAAAAGTACCTACTATCTTTGTGTGAATTGTGCGGGTTGTGCCGAGGCCTTCGATTTCGGGCCATCTACATACCTCTAACCTTGTAGTCACCAAACCCGTGATTTGTTGGCGCGGTACCTCGATGTGTCGGTACTCAGGGCCTCCTTCAAGGTTACTTACCACAGCCATGCACAATACACATTGAAGGTACCCGGTGATTCTTGCAATTGCAACCACTTGAAGTTGTTGGGAATTCTCCTCCACACACATTCGGAAACGAGACAAATGGTGCTGTTTCAATTGTTGCCAACTTCATTAGCCATACACCATTCTCGGCCCATGATCTTGATCAATTCAAGCCAGAATATGTGAGACAACATAGTACCTAAGCTAGCAGTACTGCCGGTGCCCGGGGTAGGTAGTACCTGGGGAAAAGTTATACTTGGACGGGACGGGACTCGGAATGGTCTGAGACAGTGCCCAGGTGCAGGTGGCTTCTGAATGGGAAGAGCCCCCGGAGGTACCTACCTAGGCGTAGGTATCGACCTCAGGTCAGGCAGTGGCTGAACATGGCTGACCATGGCGCTGCTGAATGGCCCTGAATGTACGCCCGGATTGGCCCAACACGCTGGTCTAACCCCATCTAGGCGAGCTAGGACCAGTTGGAACTTGAAGCAGGAACACAAGCATTTCGTCACTGCAGGTGCCGAGGCTTTGCCCTTTCTGCCCCCTCTGCCCTCTGGGACCCTGTCATGTAGCGTGTAAAATAGATGACCGCCCCATCCTGCGTCGCGAAGTTGTGGAGAGCGTCACTTAATCCTCATACCACTGCGCCTTACCCTCCCCCCCACCAAGGTCTCCAATTTTTGGGTTGCCATGTGCCAGAGCGACAAGCTGCTTTTGAATATTGGAGTTTGGGGTCTCGTGCCTTGTGACTAGGGTCATCGGATTGAACAGATCCAGATTCAGATCAGCTTCAGCTTTAACCGCACCCTCAAGCTCCTGTCGGCACTCATTGGGGACGCGAAGGCGACTGCAGCCATACCAATTTCTATTTCCCTTTATAGTAGTTACCTGAACAGTCTCAACTTATCCTTTCCACTCCCTCCTCGAGTCACAGCTTTAGCTTGGGCATTTCAGCAGATCCCAACAAACAGCGAATCCCCGGCGAGATAGTAGATTGCCCCACGATACATCCCTAGTGCACCGAACGGAACATCGAACGGATCAAAAGTAGCGACCAAGCTTGCGACACGCCGGCTCCTTTCAACTATCGCACATCTCGAAACCCTCATGGGCCCATGACAATATGTCCTTTACATCGTATTTGACATACTTCCTCGCGGGCTATTCTGGTCTCGTCCTGGCCTTGTTCATGTTGTCCGCTGTCGTGCCCGCGGCGGCCTTCGTCGCCCGTGCCCTCGCCGCCTACATCTCCCTCATCATCTGCGCCACCTACGGCGCTCTTGCGTCCATTGTCCTGCGGCTCCTCGGCCGCGAACAGATCGCCCAATGGACCACAGCTCGTGCCTTCAAGCATGTCATGGCCCTGACCACCGGCATAACCTTCGAAGTCGACGACCCGAACAAGACCCTTGAAACCGTCCGCCCCGCCGTCTTCGTTGGTAACCACCAGTCCGAACTCGACGTCCTCATGCTGGGCTGCATGTTCCCCAAGTACTGCAGCGTAACGGCCAAGAAGAACCTGAAGAAGATCCCTTTCCTGGGCTGGTTCATGTCCCTGAGTGGGACCGTTTTCATCGATCGACAGAACACCAAAAACGCCAGAGATGCCATGGCTGGAGCTGCCGAGGAGATCCAGAGGCGGAAACAGAGTGTCTACATGTTCCCCGAGGGCACTCGTAGCTACTCCAAGGAGCCGGGTCTTTTGCCGTTCAAGAAGGGAGCCTTCCATCTTGCTGTTCAAGCCGGTGTGCCCATAGTCCCGGTGGTGGCAGCCAACTACTCGCACATCCTGCACATCAAGAGCTTGGTCTTCAACGGGGGCAGAATCCCAGTCAAAGGTGCGACGAATGTAGAACATGGGGAACAAAAGGCATTGCTAACATAACTATAGTCCTGGACCCAATCCCGACTACCGGATTGACGGCTGAAGATGTCGACGAGCTGACTCGTAGCACAAGAGAGATTATGTTGCAAGAGATAATTTCTCTTACGCAAAGAGCCCGGCATCAACCAATAGCTGTACCGGCGAACTCAGCTACCGGCGTGACCAAGGCCAGTGGGACAGATGCTTCTTGACCACCATAGAAGACATAGATGAAAACTCAATACGCTACTTTGCCGCCCCAAATGAGATAGAACATGCCAAATGCCATTCGAATCACGGACGATCAAGCTGCAATCAGCAACCCTTACCATAGAATAGCGACGGATTGGATGAAGAGCACATGGCTGTATCAATACCCAGTAGACGTGGGGATGCTGGATCTACACCGAGACCGACACTGCTATACTAGAATTCAGTCGGCAGAGTGCCATGGTATAGAAAGCCGGGCGGCGTTGAAGAAGGGAATTCAATATGGATAGATAGATGAGGCATGCGTGTTTGCATGATGAAGGATCATGCGCAGTGATGGCCGGGGGGCATACATCAGGCCAGCACGTTTGGCTAGCCTCGCATTCATACGTCGCTAGGTACCTAGACGCCGGAAGATGCATTTCGTTTGATGCAGGATGTCAGATGGCAACATGGATCAGTTGGAATCCCAACTAACCCCCAGATAATAATAACCAACGCCGTCCTTCTGCCCTTGGTAACGAAGGCCTCCAAACCCAATCTCGTCTTTTTTTCATCAAGAACCGCATGCCCAGACAGACCAGTCGTACTGCGCACCGAACTTAAAAGAGGGACTTGCTGGGACGAGTAGCAAGCATCACCTTTCGCCATTTTGGCGAGGTGGGCCCAATGACTTGCTAGTGAGCGAGTCGCGGGTCTTAACTCTCGAGTCTCAAGGTTGTTGTACTGTAAAGTGCTAGGTAGCTCGGGCAGGTCGGTAGGTCTCTGACATGCGTACTAAACAATTCTCTTGCATGCGGTGTGAGATAAGCTACACTCTATACGCGCGTTAATGCGTCCACAGCCAATGGTTTCAAGTGGTCGTGAGGTTAAGTTGATGGCCTGCGAACACGTGTTTGCGCAAGCACATGGAGATCCGATAGCCTTGGCGTCTAGAGAGACGCTAGCTGAGCTAGGCCCACCGCTGGACAGGAACTGCAGGTGGTCCCTGACCGGGGGACCGGTGTGCCGGTGTGTAACTGTAGCTATACATGCCGGCGCTGACGCCGGGGTCTCCGAATCTATTGGATGTGTCCTACATGCACATACTTATTGGCCTCCACTGAGACTGCCTGGGACAGAACTCAGAAGATGCATTTGCATTGCTCGCCCTATTTCGGAAGCCATACTACAAGTCTCGAGATAGCTGATCATGGCCAGCCGTGGTAGTACTTACATACTCATACTCGTGTTGATCTCGTAGATCTAAGTTGATGCAATGTTTTTTAACCCCATAGTACCGAGAGTACCAAGGTAATCACTGATGGACCAATCGATCCTATCGAGCCCATCAGCCTGCCATCCCGATCGCAGCTGGGAGGATCATTCTGCAGAGTAACCACACTTGCCGGTAGCGTCCCGAGGGGCTCCAACGCGGTTGATCAATAATGTGACATAGCCCTGATCGCCTGATAGCCGTCCAGCCATCGTCGCTATTCTGAGGCCTCGTGTCCCGACGGAGGGTGATCGGCCCTCTCGCGCTATCGGATATGACGAATCGCGCGCTTCACGAGCTAGCTATGTAATACCTACCTATCCTGTACTCTTTCGTTGTCTCATCTCAAGCACACCGCAGACCATAGCCCACAGGAAGGTGAGCCCATGTGGTTCACTTTACGGGCTGTACCTGTGGCCGAGGTATCGTGAACTAAGGGATGACGTGCTTTCTAGGGCATTTCGCACTCGCCGTATGCGAGACATGCCGTAGCTTTCAGCTGTGACGCTCGTTTCTCGAGCTAAGCGAAGCTCCCTCTCAAGACTACCCCTCATGTAGCAATCTTGAAATGCGCAGCTGAAAGTGGGCAGCTGAAAGAGGGCTCCTGCTCTACTCACATGGGCCTGTGGGAAGCGGAGGGTTGCCATCGAGTATAATAGAGTCAGCTGCCTCCTCCTGGACTTCATCTTAAGAAAACTACACAACATATCATCCCATCCCACCCCACCAATTGTAGATTTGCATTGACCAATCACCCAGTCCCCAGTCTATCACCATGTCTTACAGAAGCGGGAACAACGACGACGTAAGGCTACCCCTCACGGTGAAATTTGGAACAATGGGCCTTACTAACACCAACGTAGAGCTACGGCTCCAATGAGTCCTCTTACGGCTCTGGCCGACGGGACAACGACAACTCTAGCAACAACGACACATCCGGCTCCAACAACGAATCGTATGGTTCCTCCAACAGCTCGTCCCGGGGCAACGACAACTCCTACGGGTCTGGGGACAGCTACGGCTCGGGTGGCGGGAACAATAACTCATACGGTTCGTCTGACCGCCGCAACGATGACGATGACTCCTATGGGTCGTCGCGCAACGAAAACGACTCGTACGGCTCCTCGAACAACAACACCTCCGGTAGCAGCAACAAGGACTCATATGGGTCGTCTCGCAATGAGGACGACTCGTATGGTTCTTCAAACCAGGACACTTATGGAAGCAGCAACAAGAACTCGTCCTATGGGTCAGGCGACAACGATTCCTACGGTTCAAGCAACAAAAGCTCATACGGTTCGAGCGACAACGATTCTTATGGCTCGAGTAAGAAAGACACATATGGGTCCAGCAACGACGACTCTTATGGGTCAAGCAACAAGAAGTCGTCCTACGGGAGCGGTGATCAGGATTCATACGGGTCGAACCGCCGGGACGATAACGATGATGATAACCTAAGCTCCAGTCGTCGTGACAATGACAATTCTTACGGCTCGAGCAACAAAACTTCGTATGGGAGCAGCAGCAACAACGACTCTTATGGGTCCAGCAACTCCGGCTATGGATCTAGTCGCCGCGACGACGGTGACTCGTATGGGTCAAGTTCGGATAGGTACGACAACTAATAACGGATATATCTGCCGGGGGTTAACATGGCGAGATGGGTGTACTTGCAATAAAACGTGGTGATGATTATTGATTGCCTCAGATGGGTGGAGCGTTGCCAGTTGGCAGTGATCACTCCCTACATTATGTTAAGATCATATATGATCGACGTATGAGTCTGTTCAGTGGCGAACGGGGGGGGGGGTGTGCGCCGCTTAAACCGGAATTTGCTTGATTGGGCGGATCGGTTTCTAAACACTTAGGTATCTGCATGCAACTGAAATAGTAAAAAATTTGCTCGTGTCTTGAAACTTTTGTGAAATGTTCGACCCTCTGTGCATGGTACTTAAACTCGGAATCCTTACAGCAGGTCAAGTATGCTGCACTCGAGGCGCACTTCGCTTACTTGGAGCCAAGGTACACTACACCTAGTGTAGTAAGAATGAGCTGACAAGTAAGCTGTGACTGTGATTGGTGGCTGTATCATGCAATTGTTCCAGAACCTCGAGTACCTACTGAGATATTGAAGTTCAACCGAGCAAGAACCGAGGTCTTCAATCATCAAATGTTTACATTAGATTACTAATAGGCAAGTGTCAAAGACTCAAAACATACCTAGCTGCTGGTAGGTAGGCGAGAGGGTCTTGATCAGACTGGATGATATGCATGCCGGCACGGCCGGGGACTAGGACAACCAGGCCCCCAGGCACCCAGATGCCAGGCTCGTCAGGCGTCTCTGCTGTGTCCTTGAGTGAGTATGGAATCTGTTGCTTGAGTATTTGATGGCTGGCTCGGCTGGTGTGCCAAATCCTCGCTTATGTTCTTTCCTTCCGAGCGCCGCGGGGCAAATGCGAAATTCGGACCATGCACCCATGCTCGCCATGCAGGCTGTATCTTGCGAACGAGCACTTCAGCTTAGGCTAAGCAATTGCTTACCCAAGAACCCAGCCCTGAATCTCCAGCGTTAGAACTGCGATACTTGCTGACTGCCCGGCGAGGGACACCTATTAAAGTCATGACACAATATGTTGCAATACTTTGTCTTTCAATGGGCAACACCACTTGCAAGACTATCGGATACTACCTAGGAGGCATCTAGGTAGCTTCCTATCTAGTGTACTGTAGAAGGTTAGCAAAATGCGGGAGGTAAACTGCCTTGACTGTCATTGGCAATTGTCGAGATTCGGAATGTCAACTTACCGGGCTGGCTGACTTTATCACCTTTGTGCGTTAGGTTGGATCACCGGACTCGGCCAATGAGCGGCGAGGCAATGGTTCGAAAGACTGCGCAAAACGGGCAAACCCCGCTGATCCCATTGGAGATGGACGGTTGGTGGTGGGCGAGGTGGGGTGGCTGCTGCTAGGAGTACCTCGAGGACTCGAGGAGCATGGCATGCTGCAGGTGCAGTGCAGTCCTACATGACATGTACCTTAGTCCCCGAGACTGAGTGGACCTGGGCACCCAGGCATCCAGGTCCTGCCGCAGGCGAGACAGGGACCACTGACCACTGAGTCCCACTGACTGGCTCGACTGGCTACCTGGGTACATATAGGTAGTAGGTATTGTACGCATAAAAATACCAGTACATCGAGTCTCGCCTCACACTCACTCACTCACTCACTTACTCACCTCACCTCGCCCGCCTCTCTAACTCCTACCTCCTACTCGCCCTCGTCTTCCATCAGGTTGCTTGCTATTTTGGGTTCCCAACAGGTTGGTATACGCATAGAGTCGTCTGACCACCGCTCCCTGTGTTCGCACGCCAACATCGAGCAGAAGGAGAGCATCACTCTTCGTAGCCACGGAACCATCCTCGTATCCTCGCATCCTCGCATCCTCGCATCCTCGGTCGTTGCCCCTCTCCGGTTGCCCGTTCTGCCGGCCCTCGGATTCGCATTACTCTCACTACTCGCATTGCTCTGACTATTCGCATTTGACTGCCCGGCTCCGGTTGCCTGGTCGTCCCTACAAACATTGTGTTTGTTTTTTTAGTGTTTGGCGCGACGCACACCCGCGCGTATCTGAGTATCTAAGTAGGTATCGCCGTGCCAACCACTATTCGCTATTCGCCATGGACGCCGTCCTTCGTCAATCCAAGGCCATGTGCCCTTTTCTGAAGAAGTCGTCTCCCGCCACTCTGCGTGCCCTCTCGACCTCGACCCGGCCTCAGGCTTCCCAATGCGGCGGCACCATCTCCAAGCTGCAGCTGCTCGGACAGCGATGCCCCGTCATGGGCAAGGCCCTGGCCATCCAGTCCGCCCGTGTCGGCTGCAAGGCACCCATGCCAACCGCCGCTGCCTCTGCCATTTCAGGTGCCCGTGTCTTGTCTAGCCATTCCAAGGCCAAGATCCACACGAGCCGCCCCAACGAGGCCCGCGCCGTCGACGCTCCCATGTTCGCGCCCCCCGAAAGTGGTAAGTCTGATCCCGCACAAGTACAGCAGCGGGGGATACTGAGAGTCTGATGTCTGTCCGCAGTTCAATTTCCACCGGCAGCGCCTGGTAGTCGGAAGGCCAACGTGGCTGCCACGACCGTCCCGAGGGGTCAGGATGGCAAGTTCGACTACACCGGCTTTTACGAGGCAGAGCTCGACAAGAAGCACAAGGATAAGTCGTACCGCTACTTCAACAACATCAATCGTCTCGCCAAGGAGTTCCCCCAAGCTCATGGCGCTAAGAAGGAGGAACGTGTCACCGTCTGGTGCTCCAACGACTACCTTGGCATGGGCAGAAACTCCCAGGTCCTCAGGCAGATGCACGAGACGCTTGACGAATATGGATCTGGCGCTGGAGGTACGCGCAACATCTCCGGACACAACAAACATGCCATCGAGCTGGAGGGCACGCTCGCCAAACTGCATGCCAAGGAGGCCGCGCTTGTTTTCAGCTCCTGTTATGTTGCGAACGATGCGACGCTTGCGACCCTGGGCAGCAAAATGCCCGACTGCGTGATCCTGTCCGACAGCTTAAATCACGCATCGATGATCCAAGGCATTCGTCACTCGGGGACGAGGAAGATAGTCTTCAAGCATAATGACATGCAAGATCTCGAGTCCAAGTTGGCCTCGCTACCACTGCATGTGCCTAAAATCATCGCTTTTGAGTCCGTCTACAGCATGTGTGGTTCCATCGGACCTATCGAAGAAATCTGTGACCTCGCCGAAAAGTACGGTGCCATCACCTTTCTGGACGAAGTTCATGCCGTCGGCATGTACGGCCCGCATGGCGCCGGTGTTGCTGAGCATCTCGACTTCGAAGCGCATCAACAGGGCAAACCCCAAGGCACAATTATGGATCGCGTGGACATTATTACCGGCACCCTAGGAAAGGCATATGGCTGCGTAGGTGGCTACATCGCGGGTAGCGCCAAGCTTGTAGACATGATTCGGTCTCTTGCCCCTGGGTTCATCTTCACAACGTCTTTGCCACCGGCGACCATGGCTGGTGCTAGGGCCGCGATCGAATATCAAACGGAGTACAAGGGTGACCGAAGACTGCAGCAACTTCATACTCGAGCCGTCAAGGAGGCTTTGGATGCACGAAACATCCCAGTCATCCCAAATCCGTCGCATATAATCCCCATCCTAGTAGGAAATGCCGAGCTTGCCAAGCAGGCTTCAGACATGCTGTTGAATGATTACCAAATCTATGTACAGTCGATCAACTACCCAACCGTGCCCGTTGGCCAGGAACGTCTCCGCATCACGCCAACGCCAGGCCACACCAAGAAGTACCGTGACCAGTTGGTTGATGTCATTGATGAGATCTGGACCAAGTTGGATATCAAGCGTACGTCTGACTGGGCTGCTGATGGTGGCTTCATTGGTGTTGGCGATGCGAATGCTGAGCCCTCCCACCCTCTTTGGACCGACGAACAGCTGGATATCGACAGTCAGGTTGCCAAGGAAATCAAGGCGTCCCAGCCTGCCAACGGCTTTATGGAAACCTTGCTCGAGCACGAATCCCGCAATGCGTCCCAACTAGCGAGCGCAGCCGCATGATCACCTATGATTTCATAAAAGGCAACATGCGTCAGTTCTAGGGGGGCTCAGCTGACCAATATACGTTCTTTTGAGCGTGGCGAACTGGTAGCGTGCGCTATTCGGTGTTTCTATCTTCCACTTCTTCACTGCCCGTTTGAAAAATAAAAGACCTCGTTGTCTGTTTGAAAAGCATATAGTGCATACATAGATATGTCGCTCTGGCAATACTTGAATGCAATCAGCACCATCTCGTCCGCTAGATGGATAATGCTCATTCGCCGCCACCATCACTTTCTTCTTGCTTGCCCATGTGATATTGTCTAATGTCATGCTGAGATGCATGTAACATTGCTTCCCAAAATTGATTGCTTTATCTGTTTGTTTTCTCACAATAACCTTCCTAGGTCCGTTTACAACAAGAATATGTCACATCCGGGGAAAACCCGGCAAGGTGGTAGCGAATATAACCCCTGCTTTCGGCAACGGCCGTTCCAGTACAGGTAGGTCAGCAATATTATCTCGTGGCTAGAACCATCTATGTCCATTGATGGCTAAATCATCTATATCATCGGCGAGGAGTTACTCTCTCGATGATTTACCCGCTCTTGGCCGGATCTCGTTGGTATTGTCTAGATTTGTTGGCATCCCATAGACAGCGGAGACCTCGTTACCGCAACTAAGACATTGACTGGCACCCGTACAATGCTAACAGCGCATATGGATTGCCTCTAGACTCTGGAATAGTCCATAGCCACAAAGGGGATCTCGGGTCTGAGGATGTAGTTGAGGAGATGAGGAGTTGCCAGTTTTAGTGTGGGCGTGCCCGGTAGATAAATCAATCATACCAACACATTAGGACGGTACGTATTAAAGGAACTTGGTGATAACAACACAGACACATGCTCGTGTAGACATTCCAACAAGCGTCTTCATTCTGCGCCTTACAGAAGGTTCGGTTTACAATCTATCATTCCACATTTTGTAGCAGATCTGTTCGACAACAGCAACGATGAAGACATCGACATTCGCGTTTTCTGGCGTGCTGCCATTCGCCTTTGCGCTACCCTCATGGCTTGACCTTGCACCTCGCCAGGCGTCGACGATCACGGTCGACCTGACCAAGACCTACCAGACGATGGACGGGTTTGGCGTAAGTATTCGAGCTACTTCTGTTTGAAAGACGTCACGACCTCAAACCGCCCACGTGAAGGTGGATAATTGCCCGTATCAGTCGCAACTCGAAACTCTTAATAACTTTGGTTTGGTTTGGAATTATGATGGCGATATCAGAGACTGATACCGTTATTGTATTGCAGTGCTCTTTTGCGTTCCAGCGCGCGAACCTCATCACCAACATGTCGGACAAAACGAAGCAGCGGTACCTGCTGGACCTGCTCTTCAACACCACGTCAGGTGCCGGGCTGTCGATTGTGCGGAACGGCATCGGCTCCAGTCCTGATTCGAGCTCGGATCATATGAACACTTGTAAGTCATACAGGCTGCATGCATCCTTACCGTTAGGACAAGCCGCCTTCCTTGTCTGGAAAACTGCTGTTTAGAATTACATTGATTGGTCTCGTCAGTTGCGCCAAAGAATCCCGGCGGTCCAAAGGCGGCACCCCAGTATAACTGGGATGGCAAAGACAGTGGCCAGCTGTTTGTCAGCCAGGAGGCCTACAATACGTATGGGGTGCGAATGATCTATGGGGATGCTTGGAGTGCGCCGGGATATAGTGAGTCTAACGTGTCGTTGTGAACTGTAGGGGACCAAGTACTTCTGGCTTCCTACTACGTACTTGAAAGCAAGATTTTCGATCCCTTCCCCTTCCCCTGAAGTCTTCATCCTTAGTCGCTAATCATAGTCCGTCACGACTCTAGTGAAGACGAATAACAACGAGAATAACGGGGGTACTCTGTGTGGAGTTCCGGGGGCTAACTGTGGGAGCGGCGATTGGAGGCAAGCATACGCAGACTACCTTGTGCAGTATGTCAAGTATTACGGCGAAGCTGGCGTGCCGGTGAATCGGTAAGCCTCGAGAGTGGAAGAAACCCCCTTCGCCATACCGCGCAAGTCTCATGAGGTGTAGCATCGGCTTCCTTAACGAACCAGAATTTTCTCCAGGCTATGGTATGTTGACACTGTTAGTCATCTCGTCGAGTTATGCAAGCTGACTCTTCAACAGTGCGTATCTCGTTGCCACTCCCTTTGAGCTGCTTCTGCATGCCAGGTCCCATGCGTCTTGACCATATCGGCTTGAAAGATATGCGTGGCAGCTAGTTCGCGCCGTCGACTTGATTTGGAATGACATGAAATTCTAACAGTTTAAATAGGCGGGCATGAACTCCAACGGCGCCCAGGCCGCCGACTTCATCAAGCTCTTCCACGCGACGCTTGAAGCCGCGAACCTGACGTCGCAAGTCGGAATCGGCTGCTGCGAATCCGAAGGGTGGGGGAACCAGGTGAACATGCTGAACGCCATCAAGTCGGCCAACGCCGAGTCGATGCTCGCCATGGTGACGTCGCACACGTACACGGGCGGTTCGAACTCGCCCATGAACACCAAGGTGCCTGTCTGGCTCTCGGAGCAGGTCAGTTCACTGGAGTCTTTTATTCCCCATTCTGGCAAGCCTCGGAGGCATGAATTACCGTAACAGGTATCTATGCTCCCGAGACACCTGCAAACCCATGTTTCACGAGCAGTGTCTTTACTATAATAGGCAATTATTGACTCCAGGGCGATAAATAGTGCGACCTGAACGGCGGGTGGACGACGACGTGGTACGCCTTTGGAGTTGCCGGTGAGGGCTACACGTGGGCCAACAACATCTACAACGCCGTCACGGGCACCCAGGTGTCCGGGTACCTCTACTGGGAGGGCATACAATGGCCCTCGCCCAACACCAACGAGAAGATGATCAAGGTCGACCAGCAGAGCCCGTACAACATCGAGGTCTCGAAGCGTCTGTGGGCGTTCGCCAACTGGTCGCGCTTCGTGCGGCCCGGCGCCGTCCGCGTCGCGACGTCGGGTGGCCAGGGCGTCAAGAGCACGGCGTTCCAGAACGTCGACGGCAGCATTGCCGTCGTCGTCATATCGAATGGCGGCTCGGCTAGTAATGTCGCTATCAAGGTCAACGGGGCCGCGGCGGTGGCGACACGGGCTACGGCTTGGGTCACGGATGCATCGCATGATTGTGCGGAGACAACGGTCTCGGTTGCTGACGACGGAACGCTGAGTGGTTCGGTGGCTGCGAGATCTATCACTACGTACCATATTCCCGCCCCTGAAGCCCCTGAGATGTAAGGAAGGTTGTTAGAATCAGCCACGTTGAGGACTCGTCCATGTTGGTCTATCCCGAGATGCGGACTTTGACAGATGACTTGGCGAATCTCGATCATCTTTTGTAATCCAGCCTTCCTATAAATTGACTATGTGAATAGCATATGCGCACTTATCCAGAGCTCATTGGAACTAGAGTAGTTGCTCCATGTAGCGCCATCAGATCATTGTGCGATGCAATACAAGATCTCCTCGAGCAAAGAAAGCCTCGACACAGAACTACTGTCCATGAATGACCAAATCAGATCTTGCTCAAAAGCCCTGACAGCGCTGTCTTCGTGTCCGCCGACGTCTCCTTGACCAGCTTCGCGACGTCCCTGAACTCAGCGATACCCGCATCCCCCATGGTCTCGTAAAGCCAGCTCTCAGATGTCGTCACCACGGCACCCTCGGCGCGCAAGCGGGCCAGCGCCACGGGGACCTCCTGCGCGTTGCAGCTGCTGACGCCGTCGGCGAGGACGTAGACCTTGTGGCCCTGCGCGAGCAGGTCGAGGGCCGTCTGCGTGACGCACACGTGGGACTCGATGCCCACGATGACGACCTCCCGCCTGGTCGTCGAGGAAGCAGACGAGAAGAGCGCGTGCGAGGTCACCTCGGGCACCATCATGCTGAAGAGCGTCTTGTCGGCGTTCACGGCCGCGTCCTTGATCAGAGGCTGCAGCTCGGCGACCGTCGAGCCGAGCTTCGCTGCGTTTTGCGTCGTCACGACGATGGGGATCTGCAGGATCTGGGCCGCGCGCAGGACCTTCTGCGAGGTGAGGAGGCTACGTGCGAAGGTTAGTTACACGAGATAGGTCGGCGATCAACGATATCCCTATCCTGATGCGGTGGGATATCGCAGCTGGCTATCAATATGTCTAGAGCCACACATCTGACTGCGAATTTGTTCGCTTCACATTTGTTTCGGACACTGGCTTACAATTGGAGTGGAAGTGGTATCTTACATCTTGTCAAACTGCCATATCACATTGCGGAACCTCTCTTGGATGTCGCAGACACTATGGGATATCGATGCTCGTCAGTTCCGAGATGGATAGATGACTGACTCAGTCCGGTACTCATTGCCCTTTGAGTAGGACACCCTGGTAGGTACTTAGACGAGCAGGGTCCTGCGACCGGAGTACGAGCACGGCGCAGCTGTTCGGATGTCACTTACAAGATGACTGGATTTTCTATGGACAATAATGTTAGTCTCGCTGCGACAGAGCAAGCGCAAGTGGCGGTGCAATAGACTCACGAAGCCGCTTAGAAGGCGCCGCCATAGTTGATGATAGTCTCGGAATGGGGGGAGGATGCGCGATTGGCAAGAGATGGACTTTTACTCGTGTTTGTCGTGTTTGTCGTGTCTGTGGAAGTTGGGCTGTTCCTCGCAGTCTCGTCGCCCAGCGGAAACATGTCATGGTCAGCGGAAAACGGGGCGCTGCGCCTCAATCCCGAGCTCCGAGCACGACGTATGTATGCCGGCACACAATGAATGATATGATGGATGCCGCCGGCTAGTGCCGAGTGCTGCGGTGCCGGGACAATGGATACGAACTACGCCTTGGTGTGGGGAGCGGGGCTGCAATTACATTATTCTCAGGTAATGCGACGATAGAAACTCCAATAAGTCATGCTTGAGGGGATGGATGACTGTTTCCGCGACGTTCTGTTTGAAATGGGTTTGTGGTATATTATCTTGCACGAGGTTGGTGGGGACTTCAGAGCACCAACCTAATGCAATCATTTGTCACTAGTACGAATGTCATCTTGGTAAATAAGGCTAAGGTTTCATCTAATGACAGGTATTGACAGTATTACGAATTCAAGTGCACAGATGCGGTTTGTAATCTAACACTGGCAAGAAGATTAAGTTGCCTACCTACCTACTTAGTACTTAAGGTACACTTGTAGATAGATCTTGCGGGCCCTATTGCCGTTCTGTATATCGTATCTACAACATCCGTGCTCAAAGCCTCTCAACCTTCGCATGTGAGAGCCAGGCAAAGTCACCCTGTGAGGTAGCTAAGCGGATATTGTAAAGCTCGTCCAGGAACGCCGGCACGAACGTTCCTGGCCCGTTGACATCCAGTCTCCCGGCTGCGAACTCGGCCGCGATGTTGTAAAGCAGCAGGCCGGCAATGGTCGCAGCGAGCTTATCACTGGGCCAAGCCGCGACCATGCCAGAGATGGTTGTTCCCAGACAACAGCCCGTGCCTGTGACCATGCCCAAGTATTCGTGTCCGTTCTCTATCTTATAAACCCCCGCGCCATCGGTCACGTAGTCCGCCTTTCCTGTCATGACCACGATGTTCTTCCGGAGTGTGGCAAGCTCTACGAGCGCTGGCACAAGCTCTGGGGTGTTCATGTCGCCGTCTGCGCTGTCCACGCCCCGTTGCTGCACCGTTGAGCCGCCTGGCAGACACGATAAGATCTCGGAGCGGTTGCCCTTTAGAACATCAATGTAGCCGCTTCCGAGAATCCTCTTGGTGGCTGCTCTTCTTACAGCTGTAGCCCCAGCACTGCCGCAGCATCTGGGTTAGACTTTGACTCTTGGGACGTTCCACCGAAGCAGATGAAGATAAAGATAGGACTCACCCAACTGGGTCGAAGACTACGGGACCTCCAACGGCGTTATACGCCTTGAGGGCCTTCGCATAGTTCTCCAGTCCCTCGGGCGTGACAGTGCCCATGTTAATAACAAGGGCGCCGCCCAGTTGTGCGAGGTCCCTCGCCTCCTCGCCGTAGTTAGCCATGATGGGGCTCGCGCCGACACACAAGGCAACGTTTGCCGCGAAGTTCTGCACCACGAGGTTGGTCATGTTATGCGAAAGCGGCTTCAGCCGCGCGACAGCTTTTATGATCTCCGGAGCCAGCTCCGTCGGTGGCGTGCTCTGCGTGATCTTGGTCATGCCGACGTGCTTCGCAAAAGGGGGCAGCGCCGTGACGAGCTGGCCTAGCTGCCGCGCAGACGCTTCCGGATCGACGGCGGCCATGATGGCGCTGACTACGGCGACGCCGTCGAGCTTCTTCTCGGGCACGCTGCTCTGCCACATGACGCGTGAGACGTTGGATGCATTGATGCCGCCGATGCACACCGTCTTGACGGTCGATTTCATCTGCGCCATCTGCGCCAAGATCTGCTGGAGGCCATCCACGCCGATGATGCTTTTTGTGTTCTCCTTGCTGCGCCTGGGGTCAGTTTTCTAATAACTCTCATGATCAATGGAGACAGCCAGACATACGTCGGCGTGGCAAAGACGGTGCCGATGCCCAGATAGTCCGCCCCGCCCTTGCACGCCGCGGCGGTCTCTGCCGCGTTGCTGACGGTGACGCCGATGATCTTGTCGTGGCCGAGCATCGACCTCGCCGACTCGATGTCTGCCGTGGCGTGAACGCTGTAAGTCAACTAGCCCAATAACTCCGCACATCCCTCGCTCTAATGAGACAGCCAGCCTCGTTTGAGCTTGGGAGTGGAAGGGAGTACGCACCGAGGTCATCTTGGCCAATGTGCACCCCTTCACAGCCGACGGCGAGGGCGACGTCGACGCGATCGTTGATGAGCAGCGGGACGTTGTACTTCTGGGTCACGGCGTGTAGCCGGCGAGCCGTCTGGACCAACACGCCCGTGTCGCTGGTCTTGTGCCGGTACTGGACGCAGGTGACACCGCCCCGCACCGCCGCCTCGACGACCTGGCAGATGTCCTTGTCGCCGAGGATGGCGGGTGTCGAGTCCGTCACCAGATACACCGAATAGTTGACATCTTTTTCCCCCATCTCTATGCTGCAGCGCCTTCGCAGCTTTGAGCATGCAGTGTCTAAGTCGTCGTGGTAAAGCTGCCTGCCGACTTCAGTGGGCGGCTTTTCATTTTACCGTCTAGTACCTACTGCAGTATATATTTAGCGCCGTCGGCGATTACATCACTCCCCCCTTTTCAATGCTGCCCCTCAACTCCATGGGAAGAAGAACAAGGATAGCACTATACTATACGAAGCTGCCAGGTGAGCCTGAGGTCTAAGGTGTACATGTGCATGCATAGTGCTTGAACACGGCATCAGCCTTGCATCTGCATCACACGTGAGATATGAACATCGCACTCTGTGCGCAGAAACGATTTTATTGGATTTTTGGTATAACGCAGATTCTGCTAGCTACTTGAAACTGCTAAAACCGCGGTGGCAGCGGCTAAAATGGGGGTTACAGATGCAGCCAACCAACCATCCGTCTCCTGTCACCGAGTGAACGACCAAGTCTCACCTCCCGCCGTCGGGTGCCTTAACTGTGGGTGGTGTCATCCACGAGAAAGCTGAGGCTCCACCGACTGGATTAGTCGAAGTTCGGGGGGTGCTAGATACACTCCGCGTCTCACGGTTCATAGCGACACTATTCGCATCCCCTCCGCCGACTGACGTGCGCTTCGATTCCCATCGGACCGCCGGCCCCTCGGCTGTCGTTTGGCTCTTGCGTCGCTGCTCGCCACTACTTTTGAGCGGTGGTGCTGCTTCGTAAGCGGCACCTGTCCGAGCTGTCGACGATGCCGACGATTTCATCGGCTTCAAGATCTTCATGCTGCGCCCTCGACCCGCAGGTTGATAGCCGCTTAAGGGCGCACTGTCCTTTTGGTCGCCGCCGTTGGTCGCTGTCCCTTGGCGCCACGAGTTCCAGATGGCACCTGCTCCAGATGCGCGACGGGAACCGCCACTCGAAGCATCCTGTGCCAGGGGTTGTGTATCTCTACCATTTCTACGACGATCCTCAGGCCCCATGGGTTCTTTGGACATCCTCTCACTCTCGCCACCACTCTCAGATACGGTACTGGTGTCTGCGGTCCCGGGCTGCTGGCTAGTCTGCTCGGATACTGGTGTGTTCACTTCACGGGAGTCTGTTTCATCATGGCTTGTTTTAGCTTGCCCTAATTCAGGAGCCGCATTGGCGCCCGTCACGGTCTTGGGCTCGCCGAGCACGAATGGACGAGCTGTGGCATTTAATTTGGGCTTCTCGGCGAAAACGGCCATAGTACGAATGTGTTTGAAAGACGCTTGATCTTCGGGGCGCACAAACGGGACCGAGAGCTTTTCTCGGTCGCTGCTAAAAAGGGTCATTCGATTTTGTGAGAAGAGAACATCCGCCGAATGTTCCCGCAAGGTCTCGCTGCCCACGAATATACGAATCGCCTTTCTTGCATCAGCAAAGTCGGGTTGGTCCATTCCTGCTACTTCGAAGGTGCATGCCAGACTTGGCATTTGAGGCGCAGGACTGTGGCCTCGCGAATTCGAATGAGATATGGTGGCTTCCGCGAGATAGACCTGGAGCCGGATGCGGTGGACTCCGTCGAGATCGCGATGAATGTCATCTACTAGGTCCAGTTCTTTGAGTAACGAGAACTCTATCATAGATATCTGCGATCCAGTACAAATGTCCGCGTATAATAGAGTGGCATGTGAGAAATTGGACGTGAGCCAGCACCTAACAATGGACGGGACAGAGCCCAATATGAAGAACCCCGGAGGTGGCTCTGGAACGCCCACTGGCGAGTCGTCTTCGTGGCCACCAGGCGTGAAGGTAGTGTCCAAGCCTAAACTGCTTCCTCGTCCAGAAGCAGCCGAGTGATGGGAATGAACTGAGTGTCCGGCTGAGCTATGTCGGCCGTCCGACTTGTGTGACATTGAGCGTTCCATCATGCCATGCGTGCCTAGAACGCTTCCCGGCCGAATGGGGCCAAAATCACCGGACTGACGACCACTGTGCGTCCAGCTGGAACTCTGCAGGGCACTCTCGTCAAACCGAACACTATTGGCCCTGGACGCTGCACCTCGTCTGATCGGTTCATCTTCGGCGTCCAGGTGAAGGCTGCCTAGAAGATTCTGGCCTTGCTCTTCGAAATCATCGAACACCTCATTTGTGGGCATTTGTATTGGACCTGGAGATCAAATGGGATATTAGAGAGACTTGCGAGCTGCGTTGCATCGGCGGCGGCTTACCGTGCTGCGGGGTGCCACTTAGAGCACTGGGAAAGGGAGAGTTCCATGCGGACTTAATGGCGGCATCGTCGGCCTGCCTCTTCTCTAGCCGGGAGAGTCTATCTGCGTGGCTGTTCTGCACAACCTGTATCTGCTTGACGTCCATCTGGACATTGTATAGGTCGTCGCGAGAGGCTGGGAACCGGAGATCCATCCCCACACCGAGCTGGTGAAGTCTATGAACCGGGAGCTCCAGCAAGCAAGGCTGTACAGGTGCAGGGTAGATGACGAGACGTTATGGGCCTGGGAGGAGTGTGGCCGGCTCCTGGTGGTGACGGGATCGTGGGACTCGAGGCTCGAAGACCTGTGAACAACAGCTCATAGCATAGAGCGAGCAGTTCGAAAGACACTCGGTGGCAGGCCGCAGTTGTGCTGAAAGGGATATGGCGCCCCCAAGAGACACAGGGGACGTATACTACAGCCTTGAACCTGATTTTCCAGTCGATGAGGTCCACCACCACCAACTCCTCATCGCACAGGACCCAATGGTCGCTTCACTGGCACAGACCACAGGGCCGTCTTCCACTTTGTGCTACCGAATCCGAGAGTGTGGGGATGAAGTCGGATGTATATAGGCTCCCACACAGGAGCCTTCGACGCTGGTAGAGAATTCACGACGTTTCTTGAGAGAGTACCTATCGTAGTATCTATCCTGAGAATAAGGAATGTTGTACAATAGCTGTCACCGTTTCGTATGGGTGGAAAGACTGCTAATCCAGATTGCTTTGGGACTTGTTCTGTTTTGAATCGACACGATCGGAATTGTAGTCACGGAGCGGGCAATCACGACGCGGGCACGGGCACGTTCGCCTGGAATAGGGCTGTCGGCGATTCGAAAGAGGACGTATGTGTACAGGGAGGCAAGTGCAAACGAGGATGGTGGTATCAAGACGGCGGGACAAAGCGTGGTCGACGATATAAAATGGCGGAAGGGATGATTAGACGTTGAGAGCCGAGAGTCGAGGGGCGAGGGGGAAGGGAGGCAACAGAGGGAGCAGTCGGCACTGGAGGTCAACGTGTGAGCTTGGGGAGCTGAGCAGGACGAGACGAGGTACAACTAGACAATTAGCTTGGTTCTCTTCGCCGGATGGGTTGTGGGAAGGAGACAAGGACCTGGATAAGGCAACAAGGGGGATTCAATGGGGAATGAGTTCTCGAAAAGTGTGTGGGGTGCAAACCGAGCAACAGCAAGTGCCGACGATGATATATGATGGTGGGTGATGCTTGGTGGGCGAGGTGATGTTGGTGATGGCTTGTGAGATTTGAGACATCTACCTACCAGTCGCCAGGTAACACTGGCCTGGCATGCCTGTGGCATGCCTAGATGCCTGGCACCCTGGGTGGCAGCGCTTGCCTAGCGTTACCTACACTCATACCTGCATGTACCTCCGAGTGCCAGCAGGCCAGGCACTACTAGGTACCTCCTACTAGGTATGAGCCAGGGTTCTACCTAAGCTCAACCCTGGCATTTATATCACGTACCTACCTGTAAGTACTTGTACATACATACTCTATCCAACCCTTGAGTGGTGGAGCCACCTAAGAACAGATACCTCCAAAACCTCACGCATCCGTGGATACCATGGATTCACTACTTACATGTAGTAGGTAAGTTCAACGATGTTAGGGGGGTAGGTATAGATATATGTATACTTAGGTATCAAGCCCCTCTTTCTACTCGAGTGGGAGAGTGCTATCAGATTTAATGCTCATTGTAAGTGCACGTGTTTGATGATGGCATTTGGACTTTTATGTGAAATGTCTTGAGTGCTGTTAGGTGAACATTGAATCTGGGATACAGAGGGTAGATGGTGAGCTCTGAGGATAGGCATCCTGAGCATTCACACATCTTGGGAATACAATTAATTCCCTGTTGTTAACGTAAGGGGTCGTGTTGCGTGCCACGTCGATAAAGAAGCTGCCGTTGGAAACCCTTCTGCATTGCCTGTTTCTTTCGTAGCATGGAGAATTCCAACTCTGATCAGATCACTCATTTGCAAACCACAGAGGCTGGAATCAGTACAGTCTTCTTCCTGCTCGTGCACTTCCTACAAGTCTAGCGCCAGCTAATGGCTGCCTGGGTTCACTACATAACACCGGATTGTTAGAACGTAGCTCACTACAATACTGGTATGAGGCAGACACAAGTCCCAGGTGAAAAGCGCAATGCCAAAACTCACTGATTCGCCAGTCTGGAAAGACATAATAGTCTTCTGGCATCTTGATATGTGGCTCGACAATATCGAAGAAGATTTTGTACGCATGGCCACTCATATGCAGTCCATCTGGGAGCAGCTGCTCTAGGGCACCACGCTTATTTCCCTCCGGATAGCCTAGTGGTGGTCCAGAATGGTCGAAGTCGGGTGTCATGGATATCGCCTTCTCCATGATGGCCTTCTGGAGGTCAATCAGTATAACGCCGGGTAGCTCTGCGGCAACTTGCCGAGCTGTCTCGGAATACTGAGCGCTGACGGCTGCCTTTCGAAGCCGTTCTTTGTGACCATTCTTCAGATCGACAGCATAGCTTTGTATTTCATCAAGCGGCGGAGGAGTGACAAGCAGAACCTTGGGATTATGAGCTTCGATATGCTCATGGGTTATAACTGCAAGAGAAGCGGATCAGTCTATATCTCCAGGCTATGCGCCACCCATTCAATATATCAAGTCTTGGCAGCCTACGCCACGATCTATGGTAAGTAGCTATCAAGCTGTAGTTGGTAGCAGCAAGCAATACTGTCCCCGTACTTACTCTTGATCAAATTTTCTTTGTACTGTTCAATAGGCACTCCTTGAGTATTGGTGGCAATCGGCAGACATGCATCATTTGCACCGAGGAGGATAATCTAGCACGTCGAGCGTCAGTCATGCCCTTAGATCATCGCAATGCAAAAGCTATAACAGGTACGTGGTGTAAGTGCCGGAGGAGTTCAGACGCACCAGATATTCGATACGTGGATTAGTATCGGATGGTGGGTAGAATATCCGAGGGAGCAACTCTAAAGCATTCTTGGTATTGTAGCCCGAGAAACCTCTGTTGATGACATCCAGGCCTCGCACACAGACTGAGCCGCCAATGTTCGGTACAAGTCAACCTCGAGAATAGTTTAAGGGAACGTGATGGCGAGTGTCACTCACGGTTCTGAAGGGCGCCTTGGAACGAAAAGCCGTTCTGCACACCGCTACAGTACTGGAAGAGTGAGTCCCCGAACAGCACAACCTGGTTGTATGGTTTCTAAGAGAGGTCAGCAACACAAGTGGCAAGGAGCACACTGTCACCAGATACTGACGGCCATTTCGATACAAGTTTGGCTTGCTGCCGGCGGCCGCGAGACGTCTACTTCAGATGGAGGAATTGCACTCGGATGGAACAATTGAGGGCTATTACAAGGGCGAGACGGGGACACACCAACATGGCTATCAATAGGTAGTTCCACTGGCTTCTTGCATCTAGCGGGGTGTGCTTCTCCCAGGTTGCACATGGAAAACCTGCCCTACCAATTTCCATGCGAGTGTGTGTATCCCTCGTGCCCTCGTGAGGTACTGTACCTTCTGGACTAGAACATCTGAGACTCCATCTGAGCATGCAGGCAAGCATTACTTGCAGCTCGAGCCGGTTTGGGGGGCCAGGGCAAAAACCAGGTTAATGGCTATGGAACATCGCGGGGCAGTTCCCGAGGTCCCGGCCACTAAGGGGGTAGGTAAGTAACATTTGCATGCCAGTACCTATCTGTTGAGGCCCTCATGCATCAATCATGGAGTACATGTAGGTAGGTATATATATGTAGGTTCAAAAGCTCTTTTTTGCAAGATGCCCCCGGAGTAAATTAAAGTATGTCATCTTTTCAATTTGCTATTCCTAAGGTATTCCACCCACGCATTTCTAGCGTATCAACTCGCTACCTACCTACCTAGCCTCTGTGACCTCGGCGTGCGAGGGTGTTACCTACCCATTGTAGGGTAGGTAGGTACCGGGCGTGGAATGAGTGAGGACACAATGGGGGGACTGACTGCCTTCCAAGGTTACTTAACCGCCTAGAACAGAAGCAAGCGCCCTCGCAAGCGCATGGCGGGAGGCGCGGGTGCTAGCTTAGACGCCCCTTATCGATAAGTGCAACGCGGCAAAAAAAGTTGCAGAGCTGATGGTCAAGACCAGTAATGATGCGTGGGCACTGTTACAACTAAACCTGGCATCTGCAACGAGCAAAGAGGCAGCAGCAATACTGCTCCAATCGTCCCAGCCCCGCGTCGCAAACACTAATGGTGGCTTCCTGCCGATAATAACGAGCAATGGCGACGGCGTTGGCTGCGCAGTTGGCGCAGATTGCCGCCAACTCCAACACCACCCTCGATGTCAAGGTCCAGAAAGCTGCGCACTCCAAGTCGCTGATCTTCGAGCGTCGCGTTGCCGCCGTGCAGAGTTTCCAGACTCTCTATGGCATCTGTCGCGAGGGCTTCGACGAGCTGTGCCAGCTAGATCCCCGATTCATTCCTTTCGGCACCACCATTTTCAGCGAGCAGAGCCAGGATGAGGACCGCGTGCAGTTGACGGCGGCCGAGAACGTAGAGCTCGACAAGAGGATCGACTCGTTCCTACGCCTTGCCGGCGCGCGTCTGCGTCTCATGCCCGCTATCAAGGCCATCGAGTGGCTTATCCGGAGGTTCAGGTAAGCCCATTGCAACATGACTCTGCTTGGAGGTCTTGAGGTCTTGAGGTCTTGACTGCTGATCCCCGGTTAGAATCCACGAATTCAACACAGCCACTCTCTTAACCACATTCCTACCATACCATACCGTTCCGGCTTTCGTTACGCTGATGTCCATACTTCCCGACGATCTTCCCGAAGTCTACCGGTTCTTGATCCCTTACGTCAAGTCCCTTACATCGCCCCCGCGCGCAGTTCTGGTTCACCAAGCCACACACCATCCCGACTTTCTCACCACCTTGAGCTCTTTTACACTCGAATCATGCCGCGCACATCAGAATTACCCAGCACTGATCTCCTTCTGGGCTGGAATAATGACCGAGGCTGTCAATGGCATGCTGGACAGGATGCGATCCGGCCGTGCGGCCATACAGAAGGAGAACGACCAAAGCTTATTCCATTTAATAGGGCCTACTATAAGGGATGCGTTGGTCATGTCCCAGGTGCCCGGCCTGCAGATTGCTTGCTACATGGTAGTTACGGTCTATGTTGCAAAGGGTGATTTGGAGGACGCGACCATCAGCGCACTGATGGAGCAGTTGGTGGCAGGATGGACCTCCGAGAGCTTACGTTCCGGCTTGATATGTCTCTCTGTGCTTGCACAATGCCGGTCTGCAAAACAGATGTCCGGGAAGGTCACAAGAGCCCTGTTGAAGGTCCAGAATCTACCCGAGCTGCTTGCTGATATCGGCAAAGAGCACGATCTTGGAAAACTGGCAAACGGGCTTTGTCTGGCACTGATAGACCGGATATACAAAAAAGGCGATTCAAGAGGTCTTCCTCTGATTGAGCCGCTTCTCCTCGCTGCCGTTCTCAGCCCGCAACAGGCCGGGGTTATATTCAAGTCTCTCTTGTTGGCCGCCTATAAAGTCGATGATGAAGTCGACGGAAATGGTGAGATCCGACAAGATTTAGCCTCCGCAATCATTCGGCTCTCTCAGGAGGAGTCAGACGTTCGCGACATCTTTACGCAAGCTATCAACGATACGCAGGTCGATCTAGATGAATTAGAGATGAGGCTGGACATGCAAATCCGGCCAAAGTTACTACTTCCCACTCAATCAAGCGCCGATGTCGAGATGACGCAGAACTCCGAAGTTGATATTCAAGCAGAGAGCTTTGAGGCTGCAGTTGAACGAGCCAGCAGGGTCCAAACACAGGCGGTAGGATCCTGTCTGAGATCGAGATCTGCTGACGTTTTTGGCGACCTATGCTCTGTTTACTTAGCCGCTTTGGGCGCACCAGGCAACATCACTATTTTCGACGAGATAACACCCCTCCATCGCGAGCAAGCCACTCGTGAGCCTTTCTATTTTTCGTTCCTCATGAAAATATGGTGTGGGCCGTATCCGACTTTAGCTAGAGCCGGCGCTCTTGAACTGGCGAAGAATCGATTGAAGCAGAACGACTGCAGCGGCGTCGATTACCAAGCCATCATCCCATATGGCATCGCAGCTTTGAACGACCCGTCTAGAAAGGTCAGACGAGCTGCCGCCGATCTCATTGCAGTGCTTCGAAATTTTTATGTCGACGGGTCGAACTCAACCCTCAAATGGGGACAAGAGAAGTTGTACAGTAAGATGGAAGCACTCGAGTGGATGACCTATGATACCTGCGAGAGGTTCCTGGGCACGGTTCTACTTCCCTCACTAGAAGAATGCGTCTTGAACGCAGACTACATCGTCGAAATCACAAACAGCGCATTGAACAGCGGCTCGAGAAACGGCGTAGAAGGGGCAGAAAAGGACAAGAAAACCCGGTTGTCGCACAGTATGCGGCGCTCTGTCCTTGCATTCATTGCGCTGCACGCCGTGCAATCCCCTCTTTTGACTATGAAGCTCCGGCTTGGTGGTTGTATAAAACAGGTGAAAAGCATATCGGGAACGTCTCGGACTTCACTCTTACTACCATTGCTAAAGCAATGGTCTGCCTTGTCAGCTGAAAAGGCCAGTCGACTCTGCTCTCTGGAGAATATTGAGGAGTCGGCAGTAGATCAAAGCAGCCTGGAAGTACTTCTGCCGAATGAGAAAGAAGGTATAGAGTTCATCCTTAACGCGGTCCACGGTCAAGATCTTCTTTTAAGGCCCAACTTCCTGCACGCTTCCTTGCTCCGTATTCGAGAGTTATGGCCGAACATGAAGACCGAAATAAAACACCTCGTGGCTCAAAGTATGTTACAGTTAACGCGGAAAGATTGGACGGATGAGCGCACTTTGGCATCTACGGAAGCTGCCGATCTTCTACGGAACGTCGAGCTGCCAACTGACATCTTGCTCTGCTTCTTGGAAACGCTGGAGCCGACCACAAAGATAGCGGACGAGCCGCCACCAGGCAAAAGGCGGAGAATTAGCTCCTCGGAAGCTCACAAGGGACTTGGCACACAAATCACACCAGCCATTAGTGCATCATTGAAGCAGGTGACCTACGTTCTACAGCTTGTAGAGGGATCTGAGCCCGAAAGACATCCTGAGCTGCTTAACGCACTTTTCAATACGTTGTCAGAGTTACAGCACTTTAGGGTCTTGGTGGGATCAGAACTTGGATATCTGCAAAGCCTCGTGCTGCGGAGTCTGCTTGCCATGGTTCCTGCATACAAAGACGACTCAGAACTCACCATCGACAGCACTGGCGGGCACGGTGACCTACTTGTTAACTGCATCCAGAAGTCCTCCAGTCCGGCTGTCCAGAGTACGGCACTACTCCTCGTGGCCAGTCTCGCCAAGGTTGCCCCTGATCTAGTCTTGAACAGTGTGATGCCGATATTTACCCAAATGGGCACCTCGGTTCTCCGCCAGAGTGACGACTATTCCGCTCATGTTATCAACCAAACTGTGAAGGAAGTTGTTCCTCCGCTCATTCAGTCTTTGCGTAAAGGCAAGATCAGTCCTTTGGCTGGCTCGTCAGAGCTCCTACTCAGCTTTGTTACTGCTTATGAACACATACCTTCTCACCGACGACTGGGCTTGTTTGTGTCGCTTGTGGAAACCCTCGACGCCAACGAGTTCCTATTCGCACTTCTCGGCATGCTAGCGAAGATGTACGGGCCCACGCCTCAAGTCCTCTCATTTTCCGCTGACGTGTTCAACTACTTTACTGTCGAGATTCAACTGCAGTCTCTTATCAAGGTCGTCAGCTTAATTGGCGATATATTTCAACCCAGACCAACTATTTCTGCTATACTCCTTGGCGCGAATGACCAAAGTGAAAGGGATCCTGAGAGGATGGGTCTGAGCGAGCTCGCCTTGCTCCCACATCTCCTCTCGAGCTCCAAGCTGACTGCACAGATCAGCAGGCTAGCAGAACAAGATGACATGGAAGCATCCAAGGTTCGTGAGCTGTACTCTACACTACTAGAAGACCTATTACACCTGGCGGACTCATTAAAACAACGCAAGTCTCTGTACAACTGTTGTGGCGATGCGCTCTCTAAGCTCCTCAATCTTCTCTCAATCGGAGAATTTATCAAGGCCGTTGAGACATTACTGGACCGACCAGATGCAGCTTTGCGCCGGAAGGTATTGAAAGCAGTCGAAGTGAGAATAGATCAAGAAAGCCAAGCCGATAGTAGTTCCAGGGCAGCGTTGCTCGCTTTTCTGCCTCAGCTCACGGCAATCATCCGAGTATCAGATGATGTCGCATACAAACATATCGCTGTCGGCTGTGTTGACAAGGTTTCGGACAAATACGGAAAGAAGGATCCTGAAGCGGTGGTTGCTGCTGCTTCCACCATCGCTGGAGACCAGTGTCTTGGCCAGGAGGATTCGCAACTTCGCATCATGGCTCTCTTGTGCCTTGCTTCCTTGGTGGACGTCCTTCAAGACGGGATTGTCCCTATCCTTCCCTCTGCTATTCCTAAGGCTCTCTCCTACATACGCAAGAGCTTTACCAGCAGCGCCCGACTTCCGGAGCTACACAACGCCGGGTACGCTTTGTTGACAGCGCTCGCACAATATCTGCCATACATGTTATCGGGATCGTATTTGGGGCAAATACTTTCCGTTTCTAGCGCCTCAGCAAGATCGAAGATGGGTAACGGAGCCAACGATGCTCGTTTACAATGTCTTCAGTTCATTGCCAAGCAAGTTGAGGCAAAGGCAATGTTTATGGCTCTTGAAACGAGCTTAAACACGTACACGGATGCAGGCCACATGGTAAGCAAAGCTTGGAACCCTTGCTTCGGGGCACCCCACTAATATATATACTTTTCTCAGGCCACGCGTGAGTATCTCAACATATTGGGAATCGCTATCGACAAGCACTCAAAAACCGACATATCGAGGAATGTTACCGTCTTGTCGTCCATCTTTTTCAACGCACTGGATCTTCGTAGGGTGCTCCACTCGCGCGATGACGTCGACGGTGAGTTTATCAGACATATTGGGCAGGTTGAGGAAACCGTCAACAATGTTGCCCTAAGGATGGTATACAAGTTGAATGATGCTTCTTTCCGACCGATCTTCTCCCAATTGATGGAGTGGTCTACCTCAGTGCCGAGGAAAGATGCGGCTCAAAAGAACTTCCGACTTCTCAGCGTATTCAATTTCCTTTCCGCCTTTTTCGGCAACCTCAAATCCATCGTGACGAGCTATGCCACATACGTCGTTGAAAATGCCGTCGGCGTGCTCACAACCACGAATTTCGCCAACGCGGAGGAACGCGAACTCTGGAAGAAAGTCTTACAAGTACTAGCACAATGCTTTGAGCACGACCAAGACGAGTTTTGGCAAGCCCCGGCCCATTTCAATGCTATCGCCCCTGTCCTCGTCTCGCAGTTTGCGCATGCACCGTCGGTGGATCTGACAGCAGGCCTGATCCCTGCTGTTGTCGAGCTGGCGGCGACAGCGGACTCGCAGGAGCACCAGAAAGAGCTGAACAGCTCCCTGCTCAAGAACCTACGTTCGGAGCAAGCACCGGTACGTCTCGCCGTGGTCAAGTGTCAACAGGCACTTACCGACAAGCTTGGAGAGGAGTGGCTCTCAATGTTGCCAGAGATGTTGCCGTACATCAGTGAACTACAAGAAGATGACGACGAGATGGTGGAGAGGGAGACCAATAGCTGGATCCTGGGAATAGAGACTGTCTTAGGGGAAAGCCTCGACGCAATGCTTCAGTAGATGTCACATATAGGCGTATCAAGTAATAATCATATAGTCAATCATAGTAACATACCCAGGACGATATGTTCTATTTCCTTCGAGTCGTGATTGCAGCTTATACGCCGAATATTGCTACGTTGGAAAAGGAAAAGATGGATGAGGAATACGAAAGGGGTTGTTTACGCAGTATGTTATGCAGAAAGTGCTGCAGTATGAGGTAATTGTAGAGAGCCGCTACCACTCTAGAGCTACATCGAGAATGACAGACCGGGTTTGGCGGTTCCAGTCGCTTGCGGTCGCCGACTATGGCAGACACGATGTTGCTGACAGTGCCCGGGAATATGGAGCAGCACGGAATGATTCGGCCTCGATGCAAGTCGCAGACAACCTGGAGCAACCCAGCAGGTACACACACTAGGTAGTTGGCAAACAGACCGGCCCACGCAGCTTTTACAAGCGATACCAGGAGGTACCTACAGATCTCACATGCCAGGATTGGCCAATATTGGCACGATGCAACCATAAAAAACCGCATGATGGTTGCAAAGATGGTCAGATGGGTGTATAAAGAGGCGAGAGCAATTGATGGGAATGGATACTGGGCCTCTTCCAAGTTCCAAGTTCCTGGAGGATCCTTAATGCCTCATATGTGAATGGTGTTTCTGTGTCCAAGGTAGCGCAGTATTCCAAGTCTCTGGTCGCGAAAGAGGAGCTCGAACTGAGTCTTTTTCGCATAGGCTTGCGCTTGGGACGAACCAGCGGGCTTGCGAGTAGGCACGCGCGACTTTTGGTAGCCCAAGCATGCCACGATGCAGGCGAGGCAGGTAGGGCAGGCCGAGAGGTCGGCGGGGTTATGGAGCTCCTTAGGTACCTACTTGCAGCTCGACAGCTCCCCTCGCTCCCCCTCTGTGCGCTGTGCGCTTGTGCGCGCCAGGCATCCAGGTACCAAACCGGACCCCGCCATTTTCTTCGCGGCCCCTCCTCCAACGTCATTCGATTCCTAGACCAACCAACACATTCTTCTTCATATCTCGACCTTTTACACCACCTACTTAGCCTATCCTGTATACCAATTTCTTTCTCACCAGAGCATATCAAACTATTCACAGGTGAGTGGCTTCGTATTAGAAACAGGCACTGGAATACCAGCTACTAAGCTTATTCCGAGACAGACGTTGAGCATTCCATATACCACCATCTCTCACAATGGCGCGCAAGTTCTTCGTTGGCGGCAACTTCAAAATGTGAGAATACCACCCCTCCGTTGCTCATCCAGCGGACAAGTATGCTTCTGCCCCTGAGAACTCGCATGCTAACTCGATCGCGCCATCAAAGGAACGGGTCTGTCTCGTCCATCACGGAAATTGTCGACAACCTCAACAAGGCCCAGCTTGACCCCAACACCGGTAAGATGCATACCTGAACCTTGCGCCCAGAGTTTTGCGAGAGCCGTGCAGAGACGCAGCTAACACAGCAACCCCTGGACATCAGAGGTCGTCATCTCCCCTCCCGCCCTCTACCTCCTTCTCGTTCGCGAGAAGGCCAAGAAGGAGATCGGCGTCGCTTCCCAAAACGTCTATGACAAGCCCAACGGCGCATTCACCGGCGAGATCTCGGTGCAGCACCTCAAGGACAGCGCCATCGACTGGAGCATCCTCGGCCACTCGGAGCGCCGCACCATCCTCGGCGAGACGGACGAGGTGGTGGCCTCCAAGACTAAGTACGCCACCGAGAACGGCGTCAGTGTCATATGGTGCTGCGGCGAGAGCCTAGAGCAGCGCGAGGCCGGCAAGACCCTCGAGGTCATCGCCAGCCAGCTCGCCGCCCTCAAGGCCCAGATCTCGGACTGGAGCAAGATTGTCATCGCCTACGAGCCCATCTGGGCCATTGGCACTGGGAAGGTCGCCACCACCGAGCAGGCCCAGGAGGTCCACGCCTCCATCCGCCAGTGGCTGTCCAAGAACGTCAGCCAGTCCGTCGCTGACGAGACCCGCATCCTGTACGGCGGCAGTGTCAGCGAGAAGAACTGCAAGGACCTCAGCACCCAGAAGGACATTGACGGCTTCTTGGTCGGCGGTGCCAGTCTTAAGCCTGCCTGTAAGCACATAACCCCGCTCTCGTCTTCCTCTTCGACCATGCTACTTTGCTAACATAGATCAACATCAGTTGTCGACATCATCAACTCCAAGTTGTAAAAGGCTGCGGGGGCCTTGATGTCTTGCTGATACGATACCGCGGGCAACAGACACTTCATGTCGTGTCGGTTTTGTTCGTCATGGTGGCAAAGTAATAGAAACCTAATCGCCATTTATTTCACCTGCACTCGCCATTGGAGGTTGGTGGAGCCCATCAGATAGGCATAGTAATGAAATACCAAGTAAAAGCACCGTTCTTGATCACTTCGTACATGCCTCCTTGAGCTCGTGATGATATAGTGGCGGTATACATACGCCAGTGCCGATGCCGATGCCGATGCCTTCAAAATGTACACTTGAGAATGCTGCCGTGTCGGCACGACATGACGTGGCTCGCAAAACGTACCTAGTCATACACAGCATCCCCCTCCCTTCGAAACGACGTTGACCTCCCGTTCATCATACCGGCATTCCGTTGCCGTGGTAAGGACTCCAGACACCACGCACACTTTCGTTTATACTCGTGATGGGCTTGTTCACCCGCTTGACCTTGTCGCCGCTGGCGTCGCGGAGGAGTTCCGCCTTCTTCAGGACCTGCAGCGAGTCGAGGTTCTTGACGCAGATAGACTTCTGCTTGCCGTTGATGTAGTGGCCGATGAGGACGGGGTGTTTCCGCGGTCGGGGGGATACGGCGAACTCGATCTGGGGGTTCAGGGAGGCGAACTTAGGCAGTTGGGACTTGATGAAGGCGCTGTTTCGACGGTCAGATGCTGGTCTTTCTTCCTCTCTGTTGCTCTTTCTCGCTTGGGACGTCACGGGATGGAGGGACAATAGAGATTGGGCTGATTTCTGTCGCTTACTTCATGCCCTGCGAGCTGCCCGACTGGTTGCAGTAATGTACGTCCATCTTCTTGCATTGCAGAATGAAGGCACCGATGCCATTCTAGCAAACTATGTTAGTTACTTAGGTAATTGGCGAGCGCACGGGTGCCTTGTGGGTAGGAGATCGGGAAATAGAGCAGCATACCTGGCCAACGGATATCTTCTCGAGCGCTCTTATTGTCATTGTGATGCTTCTGTGACCTGGCGGCCGATATGAGGATGTCGGGATAGGACAGCGCTGTCTATCACCAAATTCTGGGTGCTAGTGGCGGTGATGAAGCCCCATCTAGGTACCGACCTAGATAGGTACGCCCACCCGCCGCCTTATGCACTTACCCAAGATGTCCTAGGTAGCGAGTTCGCCCCGTTTATGCTTATTTTGGATGGGGCATGACGGTTTAGGTAAGGTTAGAACTTAGGGGCAGCAGCAGAGACGCCCTCGACGCCTGGGCACCTCGGGCACCTGCCCAGGGATCTGTTGTAGCTCCAGTAAGTAGTAGCCTGTCCCGCCTCTCTGTTTAGCCTGTTCCAGGAAACGCGACACATCTTTTCTCTCTCACAAGCACACCAGCGAGCGACACCACGCACCACACACACACTGGACACACACACACACACTTATCATTATCCATAGCTCGCCCCTCGTCATCAGCTCGAGTCCTAGCGCATCGTGTGACGTGCGAGTCGTCACATAGCTTTCCTCATTTTGTCTTGCTACATCTGCAACCACCCAAAATCCGAGTCTTCGCCAACACAACATGACGGACAAGCTGCCGCCTAACCTGCTCGCGCTCTTTGCGCCACGGCCCCCTCTGCGATGGCTACCTGCTCCCGACCACGCCCCAGAAGAGCGCAAGACGAACAAGGTCAGCGGTCTCGCCGAGTATCTGCCACACCTGGCTGCCTACAAGGACCAGGACGGCTTTGTTCCCACCGAGAGCTGGCTACAGGCCCGCGATCGCAAGAAGCGCCAGAAGATGGAGCAGCAGGAGAACCTCCTGGCCAACGGTCCCACCACTTGTGCGTTCCCTCGCCCATTCCCTCTCTCTTCCATTGCCTCTGCATTGCCCATGCAAAGGTCCACGCGTTCATTCATATCATGTCCAATCCCTTCGCGATCGCACATATCATTATGCAAGACTGACCCTCATACCCGAGACAGACAACCCCTCCGAGGACAGCAACGTTCGGGGCGACCCTTTCAAGACATTGATTGTCGCGCGTCTCAGCTACGATGCGAATGAGAGCGACCTGGAGAAGGAGTTCGGCCGCTTCGGACCAATTGAACGCGTAAGGCTAACCCGGCACCCTTGAAACCCAAACTCCGCCTATATCGGTCTCTTTCCCGACTGGCCTACAAGTACTGACCGTTCTCCATCATTGCAGATTCGAGTCATTGCCGATACCCACGCGCACGAGCGCCCTAACAAGAAAAAGAAGCCCCACCGAGGCTACGCTTTCGTCGTATTCGATCGTGAGAAAGACATGAGAGGTAATATTGCCACCAGCTTCCTTCCAGACCGTCAACACCAATCCAGAGGATTAGAGGCTCATCGTATTTGTGTCTCTCGCTCGAGATCTGGCCCTCATGCTTGCCTATCTCTGCCCACCCCTCCCCCTTCGCGTAGACTCTCAAGGTATGCATTTTGTTTGTGCTTGACTGACAAATGCGCGTTGCTGCGCACGTGTGACTAGCTGCGTTAGATGGCTGCGATGGTATTCGTATCAAAGACCGCCGGATCAAGGTAGATGTGGAGAGGGGCCGAACTGTCAAGGGTTGGAAGCCCCGTCGAATGGGCGGTGGATTGGGTGGCCGAGGCTATACGAAGGCCGTACCGCCCCGACCTTCTGGACCCGGCAATTTTGGTGGCGGTTTCGGCGGTCGCGACGGTTTCCGCGGCGGTTTCCAGGGAGGTCGTGGTGGCCGTGGAGGAGGTTTCCGAGGCCAAGACCGGGGATTCCGCGGTGGCCCCGGCTTCGGTGGTGGCCGTGATCGTGGCTTCGGCCAGCAAAATGGCTACGCTCCTCCTAATGCTCCAGCTGGGCCAGGGTCCGACCGAGGTTTCGGGGGTGGCCGGGACCGCGACCGCGACCGCGATCGTGATCGTGGCTTTGATCGATCCGGCGGCGGTGGGTATTCCGGACGCTCTGGCCCCCGCTCATATGATGACAGATCAGGTGGACCCCCGTCACGATACGACCGCGATAGTCGAGCAGGTGGAACAGGTGCGAACTTCGAGCCTGTCCGCGATCGGCGCGACCAGTACCGGGACAACGACCGCGGTGGCAGAGACGACGACAATCGGAAACGTGGTTACGAAGGCGGTTACGAGGATCCACGCAAACTCCGCCGCTACTAGGTCGTTTCCTGTCAACAAAACACAACGCCGTCTTGGTGGGTATGTGCTGTGTTCATTTTTCCGCAACTGCTGTCCCGACTTCCCATCCCTCTCTGCCTTTTGTCACCAAGGGTAAGCAAGGGTAAGACGAAGACTCGAAGTTGAAACACTAGCGAACTTCGCCTCGGACGACACCCCGACATTTACCAACAAGCCCATTTGTATCAGTATAATCATCCATGTCAAGGTAAACGAGCTGTTTCACTCGAATTCCGACACGCCCTTGAGTCACTCCACGATGTCCAGATGGCAACGAAGAACGATCAGCATCGCGACTTAACCATACCAAACTAAAAAGCTCTTTTCTTGTCGCCTCCCAGCATAGGAAAGGTAATGCCGAATATTCATGTACAATACTACTACCCTTAACCATCGCAGTGGCCATGAAGCTCCGCGATGGTCATGAAGCTCAGGCAGGATATGAAATGGCGATACCCCAACAGCGGAGGAGTCGGAGGTAGGTCAGAGGTAAGAAATCTTATTTCGGACCTCCTGACCACGGGGACAGACGCTGGAAGACTCGTCTGATGTAATATGTTTTGTTATCGTTTTTTTTTTCTTTTTCCTTCTTAGGCAGATAGGTATCCCAATCTCGCGCCAGGCTATGGGGGCTCCCGGTAAACTGGGATGCTGGTAAGCTGTGCCAAGTATTCATGTTTCGGTCGGTACCCGGTTAGTTCTGAACTGCCTATGATCAATCCCTGGGTAGCTACGGGGGAGCCTCAATTCAGATGTCTGTCCTCACTGGATGAGCTGTTATCTCGATTAGTCCCTTTCGATATTCTTTTAATAGCGTCATAACGGGAGCATATAACTACTACTCATTGGTGTCATTGCAAGGTCGTGACGTCTTTTATCATTTTCACTGCCGTATTGTAACCTAAATAATTTTCTCTTCCCGACCCACCAACAAGAAACGCCAGCAACCAATGGTATCGCCATGAGATGACACAAACAAGCCCGAAGAAATCAACATGGAGAAATGAAGGGAAATTTAAAGAAGAAGAAGAAGAAGAAGAGGAAGAAGAGGAAGGAGAAGAAGAAGACGGGGTTGGGTAGCAAGGGCCCTGTTTCTTTTCTTGGGCCTACTCCTCGTCCAGCCCGTCCATAAGGCCAGCAGCGCCGGCCGGGTTGGCCTCGACCTTTGTGACGTCGGAGGTGGCAGCGGACCAGTGGGCGAGGACGTGGACGCGGAACTCGGACATGCAGACGCTGAAGAGCTTGAGGAGGCGGGTCTGGCGGGAATCCAGCACGGCGCCCTCGCGGCAGACGACGTAGCCGCGCTTCTCGTTGTCGCTGGCGCCGTCGGGGGCGTCCTCGAGCACGATCTTGCCCTTCATCATGCGGGTGGGGACGCCGAGGCGGCGCAGCTCGGGCTCGACGGTGTGGCCCATGGGCACGTCGTACTCGGCAGGGACCTCGCCGCCGGTGCTCATGACGACGCCGCGCGGGATGACGAACTCGCGGGTGGCGGCGACGCCGGAGCGGGCGAAGTCGACCTGCGACAGCTCGGCAAAGTAGGCGAGCAGGGCGGCCGGGGCGCGGTTCGTGAAGAGAAGGCCGACGGCGCCCTTGAGGTACGGCACCAGCTGGTAGATGTTGTCGGCCTGGCTGTCCTCGGGGGTGTGGCCGAGGGCGCGGGCCATGAGCTTGGTCTTGCCGAAGAAGAGTCTGTTGGCGTCAGTTCCAATGGCCTGTGTATCTCTTCTATCTATCGCCCATCTGTGGGCGTGTCTCCGTTCTACTACGGGTATATATAAATGCAGAGGGGGAGAGGGGGAGCTGATGGAGGGGCGTACCGGCTATCGGACAGCTCCTGGCGCACGTCCTTGAGGTAGGTGTTGCGCATGTTATCGACGGTGAGCACGAGGCAGTGCTGGTACTGGGGGATGCATTCTCGTATGGTCTCGAACAGGCGCTCCTTGTGCTCGCGTGTCTTCTTGGTCACCGTGGTGGCGTGGATCACACGCGCACGCTTCGACTTGGGCATGTTGTCGCTTGTAGGGGGGCTTCGGGTCTGATATCGATGGTACTTGGGGGATCGGTTCGCTCTTCGGATTCAACCTTGGTGTAGGTGGTGTCTGCTTAAGGTTATATATGTGTGCAGGTAGGTGTGGGTGTTTGCCGTCTTGTCTTCTTTCTCGGGAGACAAGAAAAGAAATGTAAGACAGAACCCCCAAGGTCCTTTGCTATCAGGGTTTCGGTGGTAAATGAACACCCAGCCTGGCGGGAAGGGTCCAACAAGTGAGTTCAGATGGGATAGATAGTTTATCGACTTCCTTATCGTGCAGCTCTGGTACCGTATTTTTTTGTTGCCCAGAACCTCGAAAAAATCCAATCGATTAGAGATTAGCCATTAGCGGGCACTTCCACTAGCTGCACGCCTTCTCTGCCCCGCGACGTTGGATCACCCAGGCATCCAGGCCCGCGGGGTCCACCGTGATTCTGCGCCTAGGTACAGGGATGACAAGTCTTCTTATCGATATATGGTGGATCTGCGAGTCACCGTGCTGCGTGCAGCGTACCTAGGAGGTAAATAGCTTTGCGCCCATTGCCCTAGGGGCTTGCTGCAAGTGCCTTACCTTCCTTAGGAGGTACCCAAGCAAAGCAGGTCGACTGCTGGAGCTGCCACTTTTTGAGAAGCCTTTTAGCTATCAACCTCATAATCCCAAAAGACATCCATCACCACCTTCCTCGACAATAAACTCGCAACCAACCAATTTTCCCACGTGGCAGACTTCAGCTACATACATCATGGATGGGTATGCTTGCTGCTCCCGATCATGCGATCCGAAACAAATCAGTCTCTAACTCGATGATGGCTATGCAGACTCACACACGCCGAAACACGCGAGCTGGAGCAGCGCATGCAAAAGCGCCAAATGAAGGAGTTCCTCGGTGTATGTTCTATGTCCCTGATGTGCAGCTTCTTTTCTTGCTCTTTCATTCATTCCTTTTTGGCCGCATCGTTCTTTTATGTCTTCTGCTTGCGCAGTCTGCGTGCATGGATGCACCCATAACGTCATTGGCGCACGATATCCAATTTACGAACACTGAGTACAAGTACAACATGAGGGAAAGGGAAAGAGAGAACAGATGCGAATGATATTACTAACCCTCCATCACCACCTCAACAGCTCTTCAGCAACCTGGTCGATCACTGCTTCGAATCCTGCATCGACGACTTCACCTCCAAGTCTCTCTCCAACCGCGAGTCCGGCTGCGTCACACGCTGCGTGCAGAAGCACATGGCCCTTTCCCAGCGCCTAAGCGAGCGCTTTCAGGAGCACAACGCCCAGATGGGAGCGCAGCAGCAGAACCAGCTGCGGTAAAGCTGATATAACGGACACACATACACACACACATAGAGAGAGGGGGAGGGGGAGGGGGAGAATAAAGATATATCCGATCCTTCTTTATATCTCTTAAGACCTGGGTTATTCATGCAAGCGCCCAGGCGCCTGGTCTGCATATATGCGCATTGATGGTCCCTGTCCTAACTGGGAACAATGCCTGATAAGCGTGACGGCGGACACTGAAATAACGTATGAGAACTATGAGCAAAGGGTATGGAAGAAAGTGTAATGCAGCATACAATACCTGGGAGATGCTGGCCCAACATTTTTCCCCTCACATGTATTATATTCATGGATATTTTTTTCCCATAAAGGAAGCCTTTGAATGATTCTAGACCTTGCTTCGTGTTGCTAGGTTTTATGATATCCAGTGTCTTGTCTTCTACCAAATAAAGGAAAAGGAATCTGATACACTCCGTTGAGCTCGCTGGGGGGGGATCATGAAGACTGCAATTGCAATAGTGGGTATATAATTGGTCCAAATCTAAACGCCACGCCACCGTCGCCATCTTGGTATGTTCTTAAATATATACATGTAAATGATTTCAGCGCTCGACTCCCGCATAAGCTTGATGCACTTTACGACTCGGTAAATACCTATTAGGTACCTAGAACAACTGAGGTCGCGGCGACGCGTGATTATGTCTCGTATAAGCAAGGTAGACCTCCATACCAAGTATCCATTCATCCATCATATCTAGGACGTTAAATCATGCGGCATCCATCTATTCCTTGACACCCATTCCGTAAGCAAACCTCTATAGATATATGCAGGCATCATCTACTCCTTGTGCGATGTATCATCTGAGACAGATGCTAGGTCGGGCGTCCAAGGCGGCGAGGGCTCGCGCTTCATATGTGGCAGGCCACCCCCCGACAATCCTGCAGACGGCAGTCCCCCGGACGACAATCCCGCAGACTGCTGCTGCTGCCTCTGCGCCTGCTCCTCGTAGTACTGCTGTTGCTGGGTGGCTGAGGGGAGGTACAGCGGGGCTACCGAGGACGACGAGCGCTGGCGCAGGTGGAACTCGCCCGAGAACCGGTTGCGCTGAATCTCGCTCGAGAACCGGTTCGTGTTGCCCCGGAGCCCGCGGCGCTGGAGCCCCGTCGTCGGGGTGGCAGCGGCGGCGGCGACGGCAGCGGACGATTGCCGGCTCGGAGACGAGTGCGGCACGAGGCTGGGTGACAGGTGACCCTCGACAGCCCGGCTCGTCATGTCCGACTCGGCCGTCGACTCCTCGACTTTCTCGAAGTGTTCGGGCCCGACGTACGGCTCGACTTCGCCGCCGCTGTTACTGGCGGGCACGGAGGTGGGAGTGCTGGTGCCCGTGGGAGTGCTGGTGGCGCTGCCCTGCTGCTGAGCTCGTCCGTACCGCGCGATCGACGGTGCGATTTGGAATGCGTTGCGGATCTGCCTGCCGTTCCACGGCGGCGACGTAGGGTTGCCCTCGTGCCGGTGGTAGTGGGCGGCTGCGAAGGCCAAGATGCCGTCCGACTTGACCTCGAGTGCGGGCTCGCCCGTGATGCGCGCCCGCTCGAACTCGATGTCCATCAACCGATCCAGGTTGGTCTGGAAGATGGCCAACGTCTCGATCAGCCCCAGCCGTGGGTACCCCAGGCTCACCTGCACTCGTGACTTAACGGCGTCATCCATGACGTCGGGCCGATTTGTTGTCAAGAACAGGATCCCTGAGTAGTACTCGAGCGTGCGGAGGAAGACTGGGAATGATGTGTATTAGCCCGGCTTCGTCATGTTCAGAAAAAAATTGTCAACTATGCGGCTTACCTGACACGAGAGAGCTCTTCTGGAGGTTGCTGTCCTTCTTCTCTCTCTGTGCTAGCAGTGTCTCGGCCTCGTCCAGCAGCAGGATGCAGTCCCATAGATTCGCCAGGCGGAATATCTCCGACAACTTCGCCTCGACATCCCACGGGTCGGTTCCCAGATCGCTAGACGTAATGGGGAAGAGAGGCTTCTTGTAGAAGTGGGCAACAGCTTCGGCCGTTGCTGTCTTGCCGACACCAGGCGGTCCGTGGAGTAGCACGGCCAGCCCTCGTCCCTTGCCTTCGATGATATCCTGATCCAGAAATTCGCTGTCGAGTAGCGTAGCGCGTCTCCGGACCTTTTTCTTCTCCAGGTGTCCGAAGACCGCTGACTGTATCATCACCTTGTGCTTCTCGGGAAGCTGCAGGCTCTCCAGCGGGTTGAGAGTGTCTCGAGCCGGTTTGAGGTATTTGATGTCGGCGTTGATGAAGCTCCGGCTGCGTAGCGCGTAGACGAATAGCCGTGAGGGAAGCAGCGCGAGGTCCTCGGGGGACAGTTCCTGTGCAAGGCTCCCAAACGGGTCCGATGCATCGCCTTGGTTAATGAAAGTGTCCGTCTCCAGGAACTTTGTCCATTCCAGCTCCCGCACCCCGTCATACTCGACGACCATCTCTTCTCGGTTGGCGAATGCCTTGAAGCGGCTCCTGTCAGACCACTCCACAATCGGGAACTCGTCGCGTGTCGTGGTCGGGTAGAAGGATTCAGCCTCCGGGAAGTGCTGGAAAGCTGGCTTCCACCAAGGATTCACCTGGAAGGCCTCGTTAAAGTCTACAATCACGTCACTCTCGATGTTCTCTGGCCAGGTGGAGCCCTGACCGGGCCTGGACTCGATATCGCGGCCAGAAGGGTCTTTGGTCAATGTCCATCCTCGGTACGAGAGCGTGGGATTTCCCGAAGACACGATTTCTCGGAATCTCTGACCTCTTTCCCGAAGGTCTCGTAAGAAGCCCTCGTGATCCTTGTGGAATCGGAGGGGGTATATTGGTAGTTTTGTGATTTCCTTCTCGCCCTCGAAGAACTCGATCGGCGCGTCCCCCCTGACCGGAGCAAAGCGTTGTCCATCAAAGTCAATATAGTAAAGACGCAAGTGTGTTGCCTCGTCCCCGACGTCAACTCGACTCTGAAGCTCGTCATTGGGTGCGTCTAGGTTGCTGACAGACCAAGCGGGCGTATCTTCGGAGACGTAGCATACCCTCCATAGCTTAGGTTCGGCAACACTCATCACCCTTGAACTCCGCTTGTCCCTGATCTGGTTCTCGGTTTGAGTGACGCCGGGCTCGATAACCAGATCACCAGGGCGGAACAGGGACGCCAGATCGCGATATCTGACCTTTGACGGACAGGAGCTGTCCGGGTTAGAATACATGTTGCGTCGAGGGATGAGCCGCGTATTGACGAAATTCACGTAACATTTCATGTCAGCGTAAGCCCTCCGGCTCTTCATCATGCTCTGCACCTCCTCGTTGCCAAGAAATTCGAAATCTTGGGCATTAGCCCCTGTGGTATGGGCCTGTTGCGTGCTGGTGCCGTCGTTGTCACAGAATTCTTCCAATAAGCGCAGTTCCTCCTCCATTTTTTCATGGAAATGTATGAGGAGGTTAAAGGGCGCCAGGAACGTGTGCGGTTTGTTCATCCACGGACCATCACCTGTCACCTTGCTCAGATATCCGAGAAGGACAGCCGAATTGATACGGACACGTTCTATTGGTGCATCGTCCACCCTCCTCCGGCCTCTAATCTGTCGCGATTTTCGTTTGGTGGGCTCAAAAGCCTTTCTATGTTCCGGTTTTAACCGCTTCAGCTGGTCTGCCTCGATCTGTTCGACCAAGTCGTCCTGGGCCAGTAGAGCCTCGATCGCAAAAGTGTCCATTTCGTCGGGATAACGGTTCTTAAACTGCTCCCAGTTACACTCTCGTACGAGTGGCTTGGTCTGAAGCATGGGGTCGTCCGAAAGCTCCAGCGTCTCCTTCAGCGTCTCTTTGATGGACTCTTGCACTACATGTGGTACTTCCACAGACTGACGATTTGAAAACATCCGTTCGAGCTTCGAAAGCCGATTGTGGGGGTCCACCATACTCAAATCCCCGAAGCCCCCATTCTGTGAGAGGCCTGCAGTTCGAAGGATGAGTTAGTCAAGTTGCGCATAGAGTCATGTAACAGCCAGCCAGCTCACCTCCGTTGGGCCCGTTATCCGAATTTCGAATCTCCTGGGCTCCGTAAAAGGCACTGTTTCGTCTGCGTGCTCGAGCTTCGCTCAAGTCGTTGCCTAGCTGCCGGATCTCTTGGGATCCGTAGAAGGCACTGTGGCGATTGGGCGCCGCACGATCCTGAAGTTTTGGTTTGCCACTTGTAACGCGAACGGACTGGAATCTCTGCGGTTTGGGAGCGGGAGCAGGTGGCCGGTTCGCAAGGGATACCGGCTCTATTCCCTCCTCGAGCGTGTGAACCCAGGTGCCATCCATCTTGAGAGGTCTCGGCAATACGATAAGTAGTCGCAGGTCCTTGACGGCGATAGGTACCCTTTCTTATTTCACGTCAAGTATCCGAGAGCGTCGTCGATCTTGGGCGGGTAAGGCTGAGGGAGATAAGACAAAACGGATGTCTCACTTGTTGTCAATGGTCGTCACGCAAGTAAACAGGGACACGTTGAGCAAGTGGGGAGGCATCAACTTAAAATCGATCGTCCTGGCGACGTGGAAATAAAGCATAGATATTAGATAGTACCAGACGAGCAGATAGTACCAGCGTACCCCATATAAGTCCCAGGAGCGGGCACCCCACCGTGACTATTTTAGAATAGAATAACCTGGCACGAGGCGTTGTTGGTCGGTTTGGCATAAACAAGCACATAGTAATACATGGCAGCGATACATATGTACCGGCAGGGCGATGCAGCTCGCCAGGGTGATCTGCCCGGGTGCATGTGTGCTCTGCTTAGGCCACATTGGAGGATGACGGACCAAGAAGACAGCCAATCCTGACGCGCATGAAGGTGGACGACGCTGCAGTCAGAAAGGGAGAGGGTCAGCTCAGGCTTTCTCTCTCAGCTGATTTGCTTGGCCCCCTCGGCCCCAAGACTCCTAACCTAGTAGGTGTAGCCAGCTTAGCAAAGAATGTTGGTGTTGGTGGGGAAGAAGATGATGAGCAGGCGAGCAGGCAGGATCCGCCCAGAGCGGCAATGCCGGCTTGTTATTCTCGCCTGTCGGCACCTGTCCAGGCGTTACCTAAGGGGGACGGGGGTTCAAAAAACAGTCGTCACCGTCAATCATCAGGGACCTATCCAAAAAAGAAAAAGAATGGCTATTGATGCTGCTGTGTTGCTGTGGCTGAGTGGCTGCCGGCATATGGGGGCATTCACCCATGCGCCTACTAGTAAGTATCAAGGATAAAAGGATAAGTAAATAATTGCTGGGGATAATGATTACTTACCTGGTCCCTGGCATCTGGTCCCAGCCCCCAGCCACCTATGTAGGTAGGTACCTAGGCAGAGGACGGGGCTCGCAGGGCATTTAGCCGTACCGTCCCGCCGTACAGTAAAACAACTTTCTAAATATAAACAGGAGGGAGTAGATGAGTAGATGAAGCGGATCAGTGATCAGTGGAGCAGTGGGTCGTTTGGTCGTTTGGTCGTTTTGTTTTTCGGACCCCAACACGCCAGCCAGCCCTTGTTTTGCAATCGAACAGTTCTGGAAATGAGCTTAAGTCAATCAATATACAAGAAGTATCAAAGTACAGTCGCAGTGTAGCATTCATCGGAGATTATTCTACCGCCATTCCAAATAACACATCGCGTCTTGTCAAGACATGCACATCTATTCGTACGCCCACACACACTTACGCTCGTGCACGCATACTATTGCCTGCGCACGGAAAGCAGGCCAATGATGCGAACCAGTGGCACGTACCTAGGTACTTACTCTACTTGTAAGCTGAAGTGATGGACGATGCATTGAAGATTCATTGTCCATTCGTCGATGACCTACTGTAGTTGCAAATGTCGCCCATGTACACCAACCAGCCTCTCGACTCATATAGCGTACACAAATTGTGACGTACCTAAGCTGTCTGTCGGTCGTTGCGCAATGGGAATTACAAGTACTGTAGATAGTCCACTATGGGGTACAGTAGGTACTTAGTTAGACAACACCTGTCACGCCCGCCGGGCCTGCCTCGGTAGTCGAGGAAATGGGTCAGTACCTAGGTAAGTGTTATGCGTCTCAGATGGTGGAATGGAAACTGAAGGATTGTCCAGCTAACATTTTGGCCATGCTCCGTACCTACTAGTATTCTCAAACAAGCTTACTAGATACCTCCCCGGTAGTAGTAGGCCATCTAGCTTGCATAATTGAGACGACCTAAGATACCGTGGTTAATCTGGTTTACTGTGCATGTCAGTCTAGAATCAGATCGGGCGATTGCATCCATGATACCTTATAGATTAGGGATAATAACAATATAGGTACATATGTAGGTATGCGGAAAGCATACTCGCGAGCTCGTACATAATTGCACCACTCTTAGATTCTGTTACATAGGACGTTGGTATCAGATCATGGACCCAGCCCTTGTACATATGTGCGAATATCGCATCGCGAACCATGCATGAATAATGTAACGGGACATGGTACTCCAAATCTGTGAGACCATCATGGGGACTGATAGAAGTGAAATAATCTTCCTCGGAGACACATCAATAATCTGGTAATAATTAATGGGCTATCGTGCCATCATCATGATTCTACATAAGCCTGTCGTTTGAGTGACCGTGCATCTCCTGCCTACAAATACAACGGTATATTAGGCACATTTATCTTCGATACCAAACACCGGTAGAAACAAACTCCTGTACGCCAATGGCATCAATGCTCCCTGCATCAGCCAAGCCGACCTAGCCCCAACTTCTTTTCGGATACCCGCGCTTCTTCTGGCTCCGTTGTGGACATCCATCGCCAAGGCCGAGAGTGTTACTCCAGGCCCTCATTGAGCACAGTCCGTACACGCTCCAGCTGGTCTACGATTTTGGCTTCCAACCGACTCTCGGAACCCCTTTTCTTGTCCGCATCTGAAGCTGGCACGGATTTCCACTCAGCCTCTCTAGGTCCCAGAGCCAATAATTTCTCCCGCAAGACCTTGCGATGATCTACCCACCAGTCCACATTTTCCAGTAAGGTGGTGGAATCCCACTCTACAGCAGGGATATCTCTCGTGTTATTATTGCGTAAGACACCGAGCAACTGTGTCATAAGTGCTAGAGACTGTATCTCGGAGACAGATAAGGAAGTGATATATGCCATGTCCTTCCGACCATGTCTCCGGTTTTCGTCAGGGGCTTCGAATCGGTCGATGCTGGATTGCATCAGATTTGGGAATTGGTTGAGAACATACGCAACCTCTGGCGCAATTGTTGCGCCAAGAGCAGAGAGCATGTTCAGTAGGATCGGCACGATTCCCTTGGCCCAAATGCCGTAGCAACGCTGTAGGCCGACCGAGTCGGCAAGAGGTGATACATTAGGGCGGCAGAGATGCGAAGCTATGGCAGCTGTCGTGATCTGGGCGAGTATTCCCTCACAGGCTAGCTGTTCAGCGACCAGAGGAAGGGCGGAGAGCTCGAGAAGGAAGAGGAGCGCCAATTCACCATAGATGGGGTCTCCTTTCTCGGCTAGCCTGTCGGCCCATGAGTATAGCGCAAGTGCAATTTGCACTGTTTCGTGGGCACTCAAGATGTTGAGGATTTGTGTTTGACTCTGCTCCATGCCGGGAACACACAGGCATGCTTGTAGTACCGCAGTCAAGATGACGATATCGTTACCACAAACAGTGTGGTCCGACTCGTGAATGAGGGACACCACCGTCCGAAACCCCTTAGACACAACCAGGTCTAGGATTCCCAAGACAATTTGAGAAACAGTAGCTGGAGATACACTGTTTCCTTCACCATCGCGTACGGACGCGTTGAAATCTATCTGACCATATGACTGGGCCAAGGTCCGTAACGTGACATAGAGGAGTTTCAAAAGTGTCCGATATATCGATATGTTCTGGGCTGTGTATGGTTCCTGGTAGTTGCTTACTGTTGCCCATAGAGAGCTCAACAGCTGCGCAACATCGCCGGCGGATGGAGTACTGTTGACAACCCTTTGGACCAGCATGAGGGATAAATTCACTCGGAATTCCGCAAGACGTTCAAAAATCAAGTCGTGGCTTTGTACGTCTTGGTTAGCTTCTAGGCATTGTTGAGAAACCTGAAGAGATTGTTTCTTCAGGGTATCATGATCTGGCAGGCAGGTGCTAAGCTCCAGGAGGAGGAATTCCCAGGCGCGGTAAAGGGACTATTTCAGTGTCAGCTTGTTATGAAACACGAAGGAGATGTTCATGAGACTTACTACTTGAGCGTCGACGAGGGATAGGTTGATATTGGCCTTTTCCATCTCACTCCTGAAGCCAGTATTGCGTGGTCCGATCCAACTAGCATCGAACTTCAGTATTTTGTCGGCAGAGCTCAAAGCATAATAAAATTCGGCGCCAAGAGACCTAGGTTCGAGCAGTGTGCGCTTAAAGTTTTCGAGAGAGCAGCTTGGATATTGCTTGCTGAAATTTCTCGAGAAGTTGGCGTGCAGACCTCTGTTATAACCAGCAACTCCAACACCATCCCGTAGATAGTAGTCAAGATCTTGGGTTAGCTCCTTTGAGAAGGAATCCGCCTGGCCTATCTGACGTAAATGGAAGAGTTGCATAGCAAAAATCTCGGCAATGTATGCGGCAATTCGAGCGTCGTTGCAAGCTTGCAGCGGATTTGTTTTTGAAGTGACAGACGACGGCTTCAAGTTCCGCACAAACTTGCGGAGCTCTGTGAGAAATGTTGAGTCTTTCTGCAAGGTAAAAATGGTCCAGGGCCAATAATTCTGAGCCGAGGTGATGAAGTCTAGGATAGACAATGCCTCTGACTGGTCAATCTGAGGCAAAGAAGCCATTCTAGAGAGTGCCGAGCCAAGGACTGAGCTAGACGAGGTCTCTGACGCTTTGTCATTCGCCCTCGCATCTCTTGGAGTCTTGCCGGTGAGAAGGCAATTTGCCATCCACTGCTGCCTGTTCCGAACTATCGTGGAGAAGAAGTGCCAAATAGCGTTCGCCTGCTGAGCCTGGTTGAATGGTCTGTCGAGGGTGCTGATTAGTTGAAGGAACGAGCGAGAAGCCTGAGGGCCAAGGTTTCCGAGCAAGGATGGAGGTTCCCCGATGGTCTTTCCGGCGCTGATCACTAGAGACTCTAGAAGTTCAATGGAGGCCCCTTTGAATGTCTCATCCCGCGCACACAGCCGGGCGATAAATGGCGTGACTTTGAATAGCTGATGTTCCAGCGTACTCGATGACCGATCTGAATAATTCGCTACTCTCACTATGCTAGTCGCGAATCTCAGAACAGCTAGTGTTTGGTCACGATATACTTGAGAGCGCTTAGCATATATAGTCGACTCCAGCCCTTGTGTCGCAGTGACAAGGGTACCTAGGAGGGGTAGCACTCGAAGGCTTCCAGCAGAGGTGCCGAGAAAACCGTCAATGATAAATTTGGCGGCTGGCTGCAAAACGGACATCAACGACGTCTTTGCAGATATGTCATCCATGCTGAAGGTGTAGTATATGGTTCTGTCCATTATAGGCACAATATCGCTCACCAAGATCATCCGATCTAGGTCGGATGCGAACTTCCAGGTTGAGGAACTTTCGAGGAAGTCCACAGCAGCTTGCGAGATTGCCAGTGTGATCTGCATAATGTTTTTATCCGAGACTCCAAGCCAGACATTCTCGATCGGACGTTGCCTGTGGTTTGCCTTCACATCCGTTTTCCGCCGAATAGAGCTGGTCATGGCACTAGATATTAGCTCGGAAAACAAGCGTATGGTCGAGATGAGCAAGTCAAACTGCGCCTCGGACAAGTCGAGATTTCCGATAAGCCGGGGAAGGCGGCCTCCCTGTGACTGGCTTGGAAGCAGTGTGCACTTTGCCATGTATGACCATACTCGTCCAGGGCAGATGGGCAAGATGGCGTGTAAGAATTGCACGCAAGCGACCAGGGCGCCTAAGCCGGAACTATCCTGATCAGTATCTAGAAGGGCGTCCATTGTGTCGCAGACCACGGAGATGATGTCCTTGTTGCGAGGCAGCGCTCTGCTGGCTTCTGCTACAATAGCAAGCCCCGCGCCCGAAGACTCAGTTGCCATACTATCAGACTGCGGATCCCTTATGACTTCCATCCGAATCAGCGTCGCGAGTAGTGAAATAACTTCTGCGGTCTCGTCTCGCGTAAGCATGCCAAGTGCCATGTCATATCTGTTTCCCGCAAGGTTTATTTCCAGTCGCTTGCCCAACAGAGCCAGAGCTGAATGCTCATATTCGACCCGAACTATCTTTCCTTCGTCCACAACAAATCTCCCATACGTACCAGCAGGTATGATGAAAAGCGACTCGTCTTCGGTCATCCTTTTCCGGCTCGATATAGGGGAGAATAGAGGGAAATCATCCGCAAACTGAAATGCATTCGCATTTTCTTCCTCGTTGGCAAGGTAATACTGGGTGAAATCGTCAGGTAGTGTAAAGGTAAGTGTGGGGGTTTTCTCTAGGAGCTGGGTGATTCGTTCGTGGCTGTTACTATCTGGAAGCGCAGGCGAGCAACATAGGGACCGGCACAAGGTCAGGAATGGGGCAAATTCGTATGGGAAGCGGTCAAGGGCTTGTTGAATGTAAGCCTCGAGAATGACCCGATCGTTCAAGGCATACAAGATGATATCGTCTTCCGATGCTTCTTGAACAGCCGGTATGTCCCAGTATCCCTGAGAGCCAGAAAGCACGGACAATAGTGCGGTGAGCGGCTCTCCTTTGTAGCCAACGAATGGATACGTAGCTTTGAGCAGATCTAAAAAGGCAACCCTCATTCGCGACCCTACTGCGGGAGGGAAGACACCACGATCGGTGGGGCCTAAATGTGATGCTAAGAAGGTGATGATGTCAAAAACATGCACCTGGTCAGTTACGACTACTGCGAGCTGCTGAACCTGCTGGAAGTCGCGATCTAGGCTTTTGTTGATGAGAAAGTCGTCATATCGTCTTTTGTCGATGGTGGTAATGCTGCCGGCAGAGTTTCTTCTCCCAGCACTCGGGACCATCTGGGTGTTGGAGTCGTAGTTTTCAACAGCCTTCTGATTCTGAATCGTATCACGCTTCTCCGCCCTATCTTGGTAGGACGAGAACATGGCATGTACGATGGGCACCCACGCAAACAGAACCGGGGCCATGTGCGTCGAGCCCGATATGACCGAAGCTTCGAGAACATCATGTATCTGTTCAAGCACACTCGACGTTGCCAGATACTCGTTGTCTGTATCCAAATCTATCTCGCCTTCAAAAAAAGCCATCATGCGCGGTAAGTTGAGCATCTTGAGAGATACCACACAAACGAGGCACTGCAGTGGTATCATGAGATCGGATATGCTTGGAGGAAACTAGACACATTGTTAGACCTACGTTGCTCTGCGACACCAGTCTGTGAACATGTAGATACGTACCCCCTGTAGCTGGTTCAGAAAAGCAAGGTCGGCGACAAGCGAGAACCACTGTCTAGCGATGGCATCCGACACGAAGCTGTCGCTTGACCGGTCCAGAAGCTGGAACAAGATAGCCATGCGGTGCAACAACTCGGTCAGCGAGGTATGCGTTGATAGCTCCTGAACGTGCTCGGTGACGAAATCCTTATCTACCACTGTGGACTCCAGGTTAGCTCCAGCTTCTTTAATGCAGCCGGGCAAGAGCCCGACGTATTGGGCGATGAGGGCATGACATGTCCTGGTCGGTATATCGGCCGTTGGTCTCTGTGAATGCTTCGACGAGATGCCGTAGACTTCAAGGAGAGCCCTCCGTATCGCGCCTGAGGCCTCGGTCGGTGGTGAGGTGGGAAGCTTGTCCTGCAGCATCAGGGTAAAGATGTAGTCGTTCGTGGCAGCGTAGTAGCGGCGCTCGGATAGAAAGACTTGGAAGATGCGCAGTCGCCTGCTCTCGGTCTTGTCGAAGTGGGCCTGGATCTCGGAGGCATCGAGGTTCGCGGTGAGGCTCAGGCCCGGGATGACGTTGGACGTTTGCGAAGTAGCGGCGCCGGCAGCAGCGCGCAAGCTGGCGAGGTCTTGGTTGGATACAGGACCGAGGAGCTGACTGGCCGGGCGTAGTTGATATTCAACAATGACGACTCGCAGAGCGGCGACCTCATTGATACGGGCATTCCTGCTGAGCCATAGCGCGTCTTCCTTAACGACGTTAACATCGTACTTCTCGTTCGGCGTCGGGGTGACGTGGATGGCGGCCGTCTTCTTGTCGAACGTCGCCCGGTGCGAGCTCTTGTCGGACGCGGGCTCGAAGGCAGAGCCGGGGCTAGTGAAGAAGGACTGGACGAGGGGGTCGTTAAAGAAGTCGACGACGGTCTGGCTGCTCTGGCGGTGCCCTGACGGGTCCATCAGGGCGGAGGCAAGCAGCTTCCATGATCTGGGCAGCGCAGGTGCAGCGCGAAGTCAGCGAAATGAAATTCGATGGACAGAGGCTTCCAGCGACATGAGCGTCACGCGACAACGGCACGAGACAGGAAGACGCACACGCACACGCACACGCACACGGGCACAGAGAGAAGAGGACATACAGGACGAGGGTCTCGCCCTTAAGACATGGTTCCAGAGGGGGCAGATAAAGCTGGTCGGCAAGCGGCTCTGCCATGGCTGCAAGTATCAGCGGGCAATGCACACCTTGTTGTACAGCAAAGGCATGTGAAGTAGCAGATTGTTGCGGTGTTGCGTTGAGCGAGGTGTAGGAATGTTTTTTCCTTTTTTTTTTCCTGGTTCTTTGTCGCCGTGACGCGACTAGGTGGTAGTAGGTAAATACTGAGGTAGGTAAGTAAGTAGGAGGTAAGGTATGACTAGGATCAGGTTATGGAGACTGCAGGTCGCCAACCTTGAAGCTTCAACCTGACGGCAAGGTTACATGTACTTAACCTCAGGCCGGACTCAGGTGTGCAGTGAGTGCCAGGTACCGCGACAAGAGCAAAAGCTTGGGGGGGTTGGTGTGACCTGATTGGTCTAAGCTCCACCTGCAGGTCCAAGCTCCTGCATTCCAAGGTAGGTAGGGTTGCTTAGGTAAGGTATAAGCTGCCGACCACCTGTGAGCGGGGAGGCTCCCCGGACGAACCGGCGGCGCCTACGGTCGGTCAGTCAGTCATTGCCCCTCCGATCGGTGCTGAAAGTGCTGCTATTCCCATGCCACTCCTACCTAACTATCTAATACCTGTACCTACTTACCTACCTTAGCTCACCTAGCACACCCGGGAGTAAACTTCAAGATTGTCAACTCTCACGCTTCACTATCTGACTCTCACTCTCGCCACTTTGGTCCCGATCTTGTTCTATACGCCGACTGTTGTCACTTCATCGAACCCTCCCAATTCTTCTTTTGAGCCATGGCTGCCGCCGAAATTAAAGACTTCTCACCGCACCATCCAGATCCCTCTCCAGCCATCCCAACTGCCTCCAATGTCATTCTCATTGATAACTATGACTCGTTTGTCTGGAATGTCTACCAGTATCTTGTTCTCGAAGGCGCAATTGTCACCGTCTACCGAAATGACCAGATCAGTCTAGAGGACCTCGTCGCCAAAAACCCTACCCAGTTAGTCGTCAGTCCCGGCCCAGGTCATCCTACCACCGATTCTGGCATCAGCCGGGACGCCATCAGACACTTCGCCGGCAAGATTCCTATATTCGGTGTCTGCATGGGCTTGTAAGTCATGGATCCATATTTCTATCTTCAGATCATTGGGTTTTCAGTGAGCCGTCCCTCACCGATTGCATAGGCAATGCATCTTCGACGTCTACGGCGGAGATGTCAGCTCGGCCAACGAGATCTTACACGGCAAGACATCACCATTATCGCATGACTCCAAAGGCGTATATGCCACCATGGCCCAGGGGCTTCCTGTCACTCGCTACCACTCACTCGTCGGCACCCACGTGACCCTCCCTCAATGTCTTGAAGTCACCTCCTGGATACCCAAAGACGACGACGCGAAAGGCCTCATCATGGGAGTACGCCACAAAGAATTGACGATTGAGGGTGTTCAATTCCATCCGGAAAGCATTCTTTCCGAGGACGGCCGAATCATGTTCAAGAATTTCCTACGTCTGCAGGGGGGAACTTGGACTGAGAATGAACGTCTTCAAAAGTCAACGAATGCCAAGAAAGTGGCTAGTGATGTCGGTAAACCGTCTGTTCAAGCCCCGACGAAGAAGAACAACAACATATTACAGCAAATATATGCCCGGCGGAGAGAAGCTGTTACCGCTCAGAAACAGATACCGTCACAGCGTCCCCGAGATCTCGAGGCCGCTTACAAGCTGAATGCTGCCCCCCCAACAATCCCTTTCGTCGATCGTTTGCGCCAAACACCCTTCGATGTCTCGTTGATGGCTGAAATAAAGCGAGGCTCGCCCTCTAAGGGCATATTCGCCTTAGACATCGATGCACCCACTCAAGCCAAGAAATATGCTTTGGCTGGGGCTAGTGTCATATCTATCCTCACCGAACCAGACTGGTTCAAGGGGAGCATCGAAGATTTACGTGCCGTTAGGCAAGTTCTTGGTGGTATGCCCAACAGGCCGGCTATTCTGCGGAAAGAGTTCATCTTCGAGGAATACCAGATTCTCGAGGCCCGCTTAGCTGGCGCGGACACTGTGCTCCTCATCGTCAAGATGCTAGACGAGGAAGTCCTGACCCGCCTCTACAAATACTCCGTGTCGCTAGGCATGGAGCCCCTGGTCGAGGTGCAGAATGCTGAAGAAATGGCGACCGCCGTGAAACTTGGCTCGAAGGTGATCGGGGTCAATAACCGTAACCTCGAGTCATTCGAAGTAGACCTTAGTACAACAAGTAGACTCCGCAGCCTCGTGCCGCAAGAAACAATAATCTGCGCACTCAGCGGCATCAACACATACGATGATGTTGTCGCTAACCACAAAGACGGCGTCAATGCTATCCTCGTCGGCGAGGCCATCATGCGTGCCCCAGATGCGTCCCAATTCATCGAAGAGCTCTGCAGCGGAAAGGTCACGACGCAAAAGCCGCAGCCAGAGTCCCGCCTTGTCAAGATCTGCGGCACCCGCACCCAAGAAGCCGCCGTAGCCGCCGCCGAAGCCGGTGCCGACCTCATTGGCATGATATTAGTGCCGGGACGTAAGCGCACTGTCAGCGACGAAGCCGCGCTCGCCATCTCAGAGGCGATACACGGATTCTCCCGTAGCACGAGTTCCTCAATACCTGCACTTCCCACCAACAAAGCCACAGATTTCTTCGCCTCCGCGTCCCAGAAGATAAGTTCACCGGGCCGTACCCGACCTCTGCTTGTCGGCGTCTTCCTCAACCAGCCCCTCGCGCAGATCCTGGAGTTGACGGCCCGCTATCGCCTCGACGTGGTACAGCTACACGGCAAGGAGCCGCTCGAGTGGACCCTGCACATCCCTGTGCCAGTCATGCGGCGTTTCACGCCCTCCGAGCCGGGCATCGGCGCACGCGGCTACCATTCGATACCCCTGTTCGACTCTGGTACTGCGGGCGGCTCAGGCCAGCTTCTCGACGCCGTGGCTGTCAAGTCTGCGCTCGAGCAGGACCGTGAACTGAGGATCATGTTTGCCGGCGGCTTGACTCCCGAGAACGTTGCCGAGGTCGTCCAAGGCGTTGGCGAGGATGCCGGGCGCATAGTCGGTGTCGATGTCAGCAGTGGTGTGGAGGGGCCGGATGGCCTGCAAAGCCTAGAGCGCATACGAGAGTTTGTCAAGGCGGCGAAGGCGATCAAAGGTGTATAGGAGTCAGATTTGGCAATGCATTGGCTGTAGAGACATACTAAAAAGGTGACGGTGTGAGAGAGCGAGGTAATCGACCGAAGTAAGCTTGACGGAGTGCATGGTGTATGAACAGGAAACTTTAGAACATAAGATTCTTGATTATCTAGATAGACAAAATCCATTTGAGTCAAGAAGACTTTCCTGCTGTCATGCCACGAAAGAAACACCTGACGCCGCGGTGTCACCCTCTGTGAAACTGCTGCACATATGTACTGAGTTTCATATGCTATCGTGAAACGTACCTCATCCTCCCGCCATGTATCTCAATCCCGTCATCTTATGAACATCATCGTGATTAGATTAATAGCTCTAAAAGAAGTGTGACGACAAGTCTCCCAGGCCATGGTGATCTTTCGCGGATCGTAAAGCGCTCATCTTTCTTAGTGACTGCGAATCGATCTGCTGATAGAAGAAGACCATCAGACAGACACTGAGACTGCACGTGGGAAATATCCCCCGGGCTTGCTCAGTCACTCGATCTCCATCTCACCCAAGTCTTCTCACTCGCAAGCCAACACGTGGACATCCACGACGAAATGGACCATGCTACCAACGAAAAGGCTGCAGCGCATATGGTCTGCTAAGAAGATCATGTACCCGAACCCTCTCTCTATCTCAGTCTTCCTCTAGCGCCTCGGCCCGTAGTCGCCTAAGTCCGGGCATTCTCGAGAGTGTTCTTAAAATCGCCATAGAGCGCACCAACGACGCCAGCCTCTTGCCATCTATCAACAATACCATTCGCCAGAGCGCGCCGCTTCTTGGCCTTCATCCTTTCGCGCTCCGCAAGTTTCGCCGATGCCATCCAACCCTCATCCTCGAGCCGCTCTTCTATCCACTGCTTGAGCGCGTGTTTCCAGTGGAACAGGCTGTGCGCCGTCTCAGCGTTACTACAGCACACAGAGCCGACGAACCATTCCTTCCCAACAAAAGGCAACGGCATGCCGCGCGTATCGATGGATGCGGCATCGTCATCTTCTGATTCTGCGTCCGAATCTGACTCAACGTCGGCGAGTGTGTCCTTGTGGTACGCAGAACCTGAAAATATTATCTTGAAGGTCGACGGGTGCCCGCTCCGGCCACACGCTTCGCATGTCTCGCCCGTGCCGCACCCTTCGAGTGAGTAGGACTCAAGCACAGGTCGACTTTTCAAGGACCGATGGAAGTCTACTTTCCATGCTGATGATGTAAATTTCGAGTTTGCGAGGCCGCTGAATTCGTCGTCGAGTTTGCGCCATGCATTGACGTAGACGGGATCCTTGCGCTCGAAAGCTGGATTAATTCGGTTGTGAACAAGCCATTCGACTACGAAAGGGAATTGGTCTTTGAGGGGCTTATGGGCATGCGACGTGAATTCGAGTGGGATATCTACTGGTGCGCCAAGCGGTGCGTCGTCGTCATCTGTCACGAAATCATCAAGGTCGCTTTCGCCATTGTCTTTATCCACTGTCTTTTCGGTTTTCTTCTTTTGCTTTTCCTTGTGCGGGGCCGTTTCCTCCATTTCGTGTTCTTCATCGTCGAACTCCTTGAGGACTTCGAACTCATCTTCAGAGTCAGAGTCGTAGATGCCGCGCTTGTCGTCGTAACCCGCGGATGATTCGGAGTCCGTGAGTTGCTCAATCTTTTCTCCAGCCCGTCGTCGGCGCAACAGTTCCATCTTCTTCTGTTTCTCTGATCTGTGGCCTTGATGTGCCTTCTTAATTGGAGAGGACGCTGCCGCACTCGCTCTTCTCAACCTTCCAGGGGTACGGTTATTGCCAGATGTACCTGGCGAGGAATTATGGTGTGTCTTCCTTTTCTTAGTCGGGGACACAACATCCGAATCCGAATCACTAAGTTCCACCAGTGTTGGTCGCGAAGGCTTCTTGACCGACCGAAGGATAGGGACATCGTCCGAGTCGGAGTCAGCTAGATCAATGACGGATGAATGTCGTCTCTTGCGCGGAGAAAATAATCCAGCTGGGACTGGGTCCTCATCGTCCACCTCATCTTCGTCTTCGTCGTCGATCACAGTTCTCCGAAGTCTTGTAGAAACAGACTGAGACGACCGCGGATGCTTCGTGCTCGGCTCTTCACCTGAATCGCCCGTCTCCGAGACGCTTGACATGCGCGGCGGGTCAGCCTTTTGGGTAGGTGGTAAGAAATCAACCTCCTCTTCATCATGTCCTGCATCGCCAATCTCGGCAGCTGAATCGTTTGAAGAGTTGCCATCGACAGCACGGTTGCGTCGACCGTGGACATGCGGCATGAAACTCGCAGGTGGTGCTGTTTTCATGTTAACCGATGGAGGTCTCAAGTAATGCATCCCAGCTTGCAAAAAATACTATATGGCCGAAATTCTGTTACACGGCATAGGTTGGGAGAAACGGCGAGAGAATCAAAAGAGCGGAAGATGGAGGAAGACGGTAAACGCTTACGAATAGATCCATCGAACTTGTTTTGCTTCAATCGTCGCGATTTTGTTTGCTTGGTAGTCTGTGCCGGAGATTGTGCTGTGACTACGGATGTCACGCGACGAGCAGTATCTGGGCTGCTTTTCGCAGCCTTAGAGTACCTGACTCTGGCAGGCGAGAAGGTAGAAACCGAGGGGTTTGAGGAGTTGTCTGTCGCTTCAAAGGTGAGCCTGGCTTGGCTCATTTTCTTGCGTGGAGGTATCATTGCCCAATGCAAGAAGAAGGGCAGGTATTTCAGGGCTGGAGGGGTGCTTGGAGCAGGTGGTATAGGTAGGTAGGTAGGTAGGTATAGGTAGGTAGGTATAGGTAGGTAAGGTAGGTATAGGTATGCTTGCAGGTGGGAGCGTTTGACAGCACTCAGTTGACAGGAGCTTCCATCAGTTACAGCTTCAGCATCAGACTGGAATGAATTGAAGCCGGAACCCGAGCCTGACGGGGTTCTCTGGCGGAATTAGATGAACCGCCGGCGGCTTCGCCAGCTGGCCGGCGAGGGTTAAGTGCCCTCTGTACCCCAGGTAGGCAGGGCTTGACCTGCGCAGAGGATTCCAAGGTTCCGAAATGTAACGATAAATGCACGAAAACTGCAACGATAGTACCAGAGATGAAGAATGATGCAAATGTAGGTAAGAGCCCTGGAGGTAGGTAGGTAGATACCTAAGGTAGTTGCCAAATCAATGCTTGCGAGTAAGATGCTACCTACCATTTTGAGCAAATGTAACTTATCACCCTGGTACGGGTATGTCCAGTGTGGGTAAGTAGGTACTTAAGTACCTATAGGCAACCAGTGGCGTAGGTAGGAGCGAACTTGGTGACGCGCCGGCTGCCTGAGGTTCCCAAAAAAGGGCGCGAGGTCACGTGGCTTACAGATGAGGTCCCTCGGGAGTCGGGCTCCTCACAATCAAACATTGCACTAAAAGACTAGGTACGGAAAATTACGGAGAAGTACCTTGATCAATTAGATCTAGATGATCCAATATCGAATTCGATAGATGCAAGAAACAACAAATTTACCACAAACATGTTAAAACGGGTTGTTCTCCTTTCTCCGTTTTACAAAGCCCGTAGAAGCAAAGTCTAGGTGAAGGGAGGGTTTTCCTAAATCAGCCCCCTTACAACCTTGAGGTACCTACCTACCTACCTACGTTCCCCGCAGTAGTACTTGTAGAGATTACCTAGTGCCTGGGACCTATGGCGCAAATCACGTGTCACGACTCAGAAATCAGAACAATGTGGACATGGTCAGTCAGTACTGGATAAGGTCTTCATTGGACATGTCATGCATGGCATGGCTTGAATGAACAATCCAACGGCCACTTCTAAACTCATGCAGTGTAACACGACATCCCGACTTGCTATCCCAGTAGCATCACACGCTTTTGTTTGACTTGTTCTTTTTTTCTTTCTGTGGAAAGGGCATGACCGAGGTGAAGTGTCTTAATTGTGATGCGTGTTGTGTGTAGTGTGATGTGGGAACAAGGGGCCGTGACACAGGGGGATACCTCCAACTCTTGAGGGCATGGCTAACTACCTAAACCTAAGAAGTGGCCCATCATTGTACCGTAATCCACTGTACAATACCTACCTACCTTACTTCCAGCATGGTCGCGGCCCAACTTCTTTCTCTAAGCTGTGTCGTTGTTTGATGAGCCCAGCAGCTCGATCGCAAAGATACCTCAAGGAGCCGAGGAAGGTGACGCCATCTTGCTCCAGGGGAAGTAGCCCCGCTAGAAGGGGCTGTTTAAATTTATTACCATCCACCCTAAGAAGTGGCAGCAGGCTCATCTTTCGTCTCTTTCTCGGCCTTGGGCGCTTCTTCGCTCTTGGCGGCTTCTGCGTCATCTGCATCTTGTTCCTCCTTGCCAAAGAGAATTTCGTTCTCCTTCTGGGCCTTCAGCCACGCGTCCTTGAAAAGCTGGGCATCTGGAGCAGACAAGTTAGCCATAAGGATATATATAGTGTGCTGTGTACAATGCATTGCTCACTTTCAGCGTTGGCCAGGCGGACAGATACGGTGATAGCCTCGGGCTCGCCTTCGCTGACGTCAGCAGCGACGCTCCAGAGCCAGGCGCGGTCGCTCGTAGACATGGCTGCGATCTTCATATCGGGGGTGACTAGATGGTCAAGGTCAGCAGCTCGCTCCAGTCGGCCACATGGGATCACGGGTGGACAAACTGTAGTGGTTGGCGCAGACCTTGAGAGTCTTGTCACGTCGCATGACTAGGCGGGTCTTGCCGTTTTCCTTGTGCTTGAGCAGGCGGAGGGGGCCAGTACCACGTTCCTTCCACTCGCGAGACTCCTGGACAAATTTGAACATCTTGCACCGCATGTTGAAGACCTGTTCCTCAGACTCCTCGTGGGTGACCGTCTCGACCTGCTCGGTGAGTTTGTGGACGGGCTCAAAGTTGACGTCGTCAGACTCGGGAACTTGGTCCTATCGATAACATTGTCAGCGCTTCGGTCGGTCATGCAGTCGCTCGGTCCGTTGGCATCCGTGACTATCAAGCAAGACAAGAGGGAGTCAAGTCGGGGGAGGGCTCACATCGTCATCCCCCTTGGCGGCAGCAGCAGCCTCGCGTTGTGCCTTGGCGCTGCCTGAAGTTTCACCACGATCCTCGTCATCGTCCTTCTTCTCTTTCTTCGCCCCCCCACCGAACATGGAGAAAACGGAGGAAGAGGCGAGAGGCTTGTCATCGGCGGCCTTGTTGGCGTCTGTGTTCTCTGAGGAGCTCATGATGATGATTTCGCTGCGGATGCACTGGCGTGCGTGGGAAGCGAATGCGGGATGTGCGATCAAGTCTAAAAATAGAATTAAAGATTTAGAAAAGTATCAAAGCGAGTCGGGTCTTGCTTTTGTGAAGTATGCGATTTGAAGGAACGAAGTGGGAGTCGGGCAGGGCAGACAAAAACAGTCGGGCAGAGGGACACCCCAAAAAAAATAGCGGCGATAGAGGAATGCCCCGCTCCTACTTCTTGAGAGCCGTCGTCAGGGCGTCAGGCAGCACGACCACTTGCCAGTGTACCGCATGTGCGACAGGGTGATAGGCCGCGACAAGGACGGTGACGACAACAACAACAACAACAATAGCAACAACAATGATAACAGACAGGGAGCAGAGTCAACGGAGATGCAGTCAGGCCAACGTGGACATACCAGTTCCTTAATTTGTCGCGTACGAATGCGGATGCGATGAGTGACGGGTGCTGCAGTGGTACAGCTGCGGTGCTTGGCCGGGGCAGGAAATGCTAGCTAAACAGTCTATGCAATGCCGTTCTAGTGGTTATGTTGATGATGATGGCAGGTGGTGGGTGGCGGGTGGTGGATGGGAGGGGTGGGATGTTGTGGCCAAAACGCGGGGGCAAAGAGGGCATGTGAAGTACCCATTTAGTGAGTACCTAAACTAGGTACCTACATGTACTCACAGGGCAGTCAGACACGAGGGGCAAGAGGGGCAAATTGAACAATTTCAAGGGTCCCACCCGATGAGGGGTGGTGGGGGAGGGCACAGAGGATGGCGGTGCTATCCTACCTAGGCCCCCAGGTACCTAAGTAGGTAGGTACTGACCTCATTCAACCTGCCCCTTCAACCTGCCCCTCAAGGCTTCTTCTACTTCTATTGAAAACCTACAACCCGAGGTGAATTACCCACCTAGGTGAGGCAAGCTTTGGCATTGCCAGACCGATTCCGAGGTTCCCTGAGCAGCAGGTCCTACCTATAAAGGAGTATATATTCCATGAACCTAGGGGCTTCAACCTTGTGACGGGAGCATAACGTGCTAGAGTAGTGGATTAGCTCCCACCATTTCCCCACCTGCAACTAAATTCCATGGCCAGTTTGACGCATCCTTACACATGGCTTTGTTTCCAGTGCCATGGGCAGGCAACATGCATGCTTTACCTTTACTTTACACTTCGTAAACATTGGCATATTATTCTCGTATGGACAGGCACTTGGTGGTAATATAGGTAAGTAAACAAGAGTGCCGATTCTTTGCCGATCTTGCTTCCAAGTCTATCCCACGGAGTCTAACATGTTGCCTATACGTAGCCATGTGATAACTCCGGAACTAGAGCACCTACCTAAGGTACATGTAGGTAACCATGCAAATTGTCCATTGCTTGTTCTACAACAAACGCAACTTGTTTGCTGGCAAGAACCGGGTGTTTCTAGGAAATAGGCATTGTTCATATACCTTACCTCAAGGTAACTAAAAATCGGAACCCGCATTTGACATTACTCCACACATTACAGGACTCCGGTCATTGGATTCCAATACCATTGCATGAAGCAAGTGTACTCACATACCTAGGTATGAATTCTATGTCTCTACTATTTTGATTCGAGCTTGTGTATGTTGCCGTTCTCATGTTACCCATATTTATATATGGTGAATAAGATACCTAGGATAGGTGGAAGCTTATCAGTCCAAGTCAGATAATACAATCTTGGTCAGGTGTATTGAACGTGCCAATAACAATCACATGATTTTCTCAATAAACTTTGGCAAATGTTTAAACAAGACGTTCGCACCCACAATGAAGACAGGTAAGGTGGCTATTATGTCTTTCGCCCGCTCCGGGTTGCATGAGCAGCAGTGATTGCCATTCATAACTCGAGGATTGTGGCTAGTACAAGTCACACACCCGTCGACACCATCGAGTCATCCTCTTTCATCATCGACGGCTATTCTACCATTGACGGGCTCGCAAGACCAACCGCCTCTCAATATAATGGTCAACACACATTCAGAGATATATGTATCGCTCGTGCTCCTGCGACTGGTTTAGAGCAAACTTTTTATGGCAAATTGGTTGGGCCCAACTAACTAATTCGAGTGCCTGAGGCTTCAATGTCGAATGGACACTCTCCATGTGTGACGTTTACTGTCCCATAGCAAGAATCAATGGTTTCAGCGCCAATATCCGCATCAAAAGTGTCGAAGGATTGCTGTTCTTGAAAACGTATGCGAACTTCGTTAAAACAAACTGGACCTCGAATAGTGATTGCGCAACCTACTTCAAGAACAAAGATCAGGGCATGGCCCCAGATTATGCACAGCACTCTGTCCTTGCCTTAAACGATGAATGCGTGCTAGGCTTGTTTTTCTTCAGTGCCTGATGTTGCAAAAGTGACGCATTTCGTAAGCATGCCAGAGCAGTTGCTCCTTTCACTGTGATCTCATCGTCGGATCTAGCAGGTCACAAATATGTACTAAAAAGCCAGGTACGTTTTCCAATGCTTGTTTCTTTTCACACTATGGAGGGATCATGTTTTTTTTTTTCAAATCTGAGATCATTTACGGACAAATAGGTGGCGATTGAATACTGATGTCGCTTAGCAATGTACTAGGCCTCACTTTACTTGAGAACAAATTGTTGTTGAGTGAAACCGCATTGTGTGCCTACTTTTTCGTGTTTTAGGATTATTTCGCCTCAACTAGAGTTGTACCCTGCTTGGGATACCATATCGTAAATATAGCTGCCTAAAGATGCTGACGTCAATCTCACGTGGACAGAATCGAGGATTTGTGTTTTAGCACGTTGGCAAGCGCAAGACCCTATGTTTCAATAATAAGTTCAACCTTGATAATCACGAGCTCAATATGAACAACTAGGGCTGGGTTATATGTCATTTGGGGCGCCGGGGTCAGAACGGGGTAGCTTGATACCAAAATGATACGTCAGAACAATTGGCTCGACGAACCCAGATATGTTGCGCCACTTACCAATGGCACCATGTCCTTCGTAGATCTCATTGAATGGCCGTAGCCCCTATCTCGCCCTATCATGCCCCCCAAAATCGCGCCATTAATCGTCGATTGGGTTCGCAGGTGAAACGTGGCGCTTTGGGGAAAAGAACCGGGGTGGTGAGCCGTTGTTGCCCAATTCCATTTACGGTTTGCCTGCCGCCCGAGAACACGCTTGGAACGGCAGAAGTGACACAAGTGATGAAATCGGTGGCTTACTCGATCGTGAAGCTATGTAGTCTTTCCACAGATTCTCACCAGGCGGTCTACAGAGGCACATACATCTCGATGCCATCACCAGCTCGAGTATTCATACCATATTTCTCATGGACATAGCACGTAGTCAAAATACCCCCGAAAGATGATTGATATCTTGAAAAGAGGGGCCGTGGGGTGAGTGACCGAACTAGAGGAGTCCGGGAACAACCGCATGTGCAGAATTGACACCTGCCAAACTTGTTGCATATGCTCGATACTGCAGTGATACTGCGGTGGTACTGCAGTACGAATCAGGCAAGAGTCGAAATACTAGCGAGGGGTGAGAACTGGATTGGGCAGGCGCCGAAATGCCCAAAACATCAAGTAATGACAACATACGAGACGGGCTCGACGCCTCAACTGTCACAGCGCAGCAAGCTACTAGTAGATTCATATCAGTATGTGCGTAGGCAAATCCGCAAACTCGCTCGACCCCCTTGGGAACCCCTGTCTAGCGAGATTCCCAGAAGTTTTCTGCCCTATGCAGGTCCCTAAACTCTATCGGAAGAGGAGCCGGATGCCGAAGCTGCAGGGCTCGTCGACGTCAACTGGGAGCTTTAGCGGCGCGCCAACGGCACACTATATCGTCGGGCTTGCGCCGGGAGCGTCAGAGCGTTGCTGCAGTGCAGTACCGGTGTAGAAGGCCGGTTTGTCACAAGTGGAAAGGTGCTGAGCGGGCTCAGGGCTGGAGGCCTGAAGCGGCGGTGCAGTGGTGCAGTGGTGCCCAGCATATCCGCTTATTGTTGCTCGAGACAAGCCAGGTTGCCAGGATCCCCAGACAGGCCCAGGTGGTAAGGTGGTTTGGGGATGCTGTAAGAGAAAGTCAAAAATGGGCAGTCTTGGACGGAATGGCCGTCCACCGGGTTTAGCATTCGGACGATAATGCCAGTCGACCAGTAGTGCTGGTTTGGAGGGGCGGACGAGGCGGACACGGCTCTACAGTATTAAAACCTGATGGATCTCGTGCTGACAAAGTACTAGGTACGTAAGCACAGTCATGGCCACAGTCATTGCGCAGGGGAACACGGCAATATACCGGTACGTGAGAAGATGTGTCAAGATCGGACCATCGTTTCAACTTTGGTGGCACGGGTTCGTTTGACAGACGAGACAAGGACGGGACTGTCGAGACTGTGAGGGGTACCAACACTTTCCGAGCTGCCGTCTCCATGCACTCACTCACTGCCCAGCGTTCTCGCAGATGGATGTACATGTTGGAACTTGGTGCCTTAGGCATCTACGTAAGTACCTGCGTAGGTAAAGTACTTACCTACCTAGGTATACATGTACTTCCCCGGAGGCCTATCGTAGAAGCAATTGTAGTAAGAGGTAGGTGACCGGGATGTACTCGTACATATAGGTATGTAGATGTAGGTACGGCAGGTACGGTCGGGAGGTAGGTACGGTAACAGTAGGCGAGGTGCACAGGCAGGCGAGCAGGCAGGCAGGGCTATCTTAGGTGCCTACCTACACTACACATCACGGATCGTTACCAATCATCCGTTGCCAAGCGTATAAGACAAATAATAATACTACTAGGTATGCATAGTCGTGTGCATTATATGCCAGACTTCAAGGTTACAGGCTCGCGAGTCGGTAGTACTTCGATATACCCACGAGTCGCCATGGAGCTCCTCTACATACCTCTACCTAGCTCAGTATATACTGCTACTAGGAGTACTGTAGATCCGTCGTGGTTTGTCGCCGCCAACGCCAACGCCAACGCAAGATCACATCCCTAGTCCAGTACGTCGCTCTAGCCCAGGCACGCCAGGTTGTTGCTCCACATCGGTCAGTTGATTGATTGATCATATGGCGTCGGTCCCCGTTGCTCATTGACACAGACGGACTACTATGTATGGTACATGTACGTACAATTCGCCTGTGTTGTGTGTTGATTACAAGTAACATCATCGACTAGCCGTGTCGCGCTTTGGTAGCAACTTGAAGCTTGGGCTCCATCGCCATGCACGCATAGCATGCGCGACGTTGCATCATCTACGAGTACATAACTCACCAGCTTGCAACCGCCGTCATCGTGGCAAGGGTTCCCGATTAGGTCCCAGCCAGGTCCCAATCAGATGGTAGAGCCTCTCGCTCTTGACCTTGCGCTGTCCGTTTGTGAAGAAAACCACAGAGGCCACGAAGACTACCTAGGTATGGTTGCCCGGTGCAGAACCCGGTGGGATGCCGAATGCACACAGTCGGAGTGAACTGCCCTGGGCAGAGGAGTGTAGGAGCAGAGCTGGTTTATTAATTAATGTCCAGTCGACCAGGGTCAGCCAGCCTGCCTTTTCCCTGCGTACCATGACCGGAGCTGGCTCTGCGCTTTCCCACGACCTCCGACTTCTGCTCCGACTTTCACGACTTGTTGTCCGCTTCCGATGTTCACAGGTATCTCTCGTCAGCGTTCGATGGCTTGTGGAGGTGTCAGATCGGATGTGCCATCTGAGTAAATAAGCCCTACCACGACTACCGAACCACCGAGCGCAATCTGTGTCTCTGATTTGTTCTCCTTCTGATACCGCGCTGGATACTGAAAGCTGCTTAGCGCCCTTGCACTATGGTATATTGTGGCAAGGCTTCGCAGGGTTGCCAAAGCTGCCGTACCCGTCGTATAAAGGTATGTCTTCGTCGTCTCACGGAATCCATCTGCCCACACTTCTCGCACCTCGTTCTGCTGCCACTCATGTGTGCTCTGGATTCTGTCACTTCCCCATCCATCACCCTAAAAATGGGGGGCTGCAACCGAGCTGGGCTAGATCTCGTTACCCCTGGCTATAGTGACGGGCTGCTAATACATCCTTCGACCTCCAAAGTGTGATAAAAAACAGCCGGAATGTTCTCAGTGTATTCGAGTGGGCAAGAGGTGTCCCGGTTACCGGGATCAGCTGTCCCTCTTGTTCCGAGATGAGAGCAGCAAGGTGATACAGAAAGCGCACGCGCAATGGGGAGCCGGAACTCCGGAATCATCACCGACTGATGGTAGCTCAGAGTCCTCGTCTCCGATACGGGGCTCGGCCACTCCCAGCCCAACAAGCAACCGGATTCCTGGCGCATCCGCCAAACTTCCGTCGTACGAGCTCACCGTAGCGGCTCGGGAAGTCATAACGTCGAGGATACCCAGAAGGGTAGAGCCCAACTTGGACCAACGCGGGCTCAAGTTCTACGCGGAGCGATATTTGTTAAATCACCCAGACTCTCCACGAACGCCTGCCCTTATGGACGTATATTTTGGCGACGATGAAGCTATACGGAACGTAATGATCGCCGTTGGTCTTGCCGGCATGTCGAACCTACTTGGGAACAAGAGTATGAACCTAGCTGCGCGGGCAAAATATGTTACGGCCTTGAAGCAGACGGGCCAGTTGCTGGCTGGCACATCTCGTGACCCTCAGACTATCGTTAAGCCTCTCCGGTCAATAGTGACGCTTGCGTTATTCGAAGTACGGCGATACCATATGTGCTATGCCTATGAACATGTCTTTGCTAACTGTCGCAGGTCGTTCAAGGCAAAGGATCGAGAGTCTCTGCAGGCTCGGCCAATACTCATGTGCATGGTGCCGTCGCCCTCGCACGGTCTGTCTTGCCCAATCCGAAAGCCCCAAATGGTGGCGCTCGCGGCTGTCTTCAGCTCATGCTCTCTATGGTAACTTTTGACTTAACTGTTCAACGTTACGTACAATCGTGTCTAACTCGCAAGCTAGCTGATCCCTTCTCAAATGACCGATACGCCTCTGCCTTCCGGTTTCCATGAGTGCCTCAAACTGTGCAAGTCATTACTACAAGACTGTAATGAGTCATGTGCTGTAGATTGCGCGTTCGCAATCGCCCACCTTCTACATTTGCTCCTTACTGCTGATCAATTGGCCTGCTATGACGACCATGAAGAAACCGATGATCTAATCCAACAATTTCTTGATTTGGACACAACATTTGACCGCTCAGAACAAGAATTACTGACAGCCTATCCCTTCGTGGTGAACCGGGCTGCACCCTCTCCTGCACTTTTTCGGGGCAGGTGGCATGCTTACACTGAGATTTGGGGCGCCCGTATCTGGAACCACTTCCGATGGGCCCGGATTCTACTCGGAGAGAAGATCATCGGGTTTACAATTCAGTACCCTCGTTCGAGTGCCCGACTTATCCCTCCTCCGTACAAAGTCCGGTGCTATGCTGTCATTGAGCGGACAGCAGAGGATATGTTGACCAGCACGGCTTCCCACTGGCGCCATCCCGCTCTCGATGAGGAAACAGCAAGAAAGTACGAAGCGCCGGGCTATGGAGGCGCCGGTGCAGCAGGGCTGCCCAGTCTTTTATGGCATCTCAAGGTGTCAGGCTGTGCACCAAATGTACCTCCAGAGTTCTGGGATTGGGCCTATGATACCTTACAAGTGGTTTGGAAGAATATGGGGATGCAACACGCTCAGGCACTGGCAGAGGTTATGGTAGAACATCGAAACTCGCTTCAGGTGGTAACAGATGACAAACTGCCTAAGCTGGTCAGATGATGGTTGCTCGTGGTGCTGGTTTCTCCTACTCAAAAGTGTTAAATAACCTAAAAAGAACTATTGTATTAAACAGACGGGTACAAGACAACCTGGAATGGAGATTCAACAAGCGTCGAAATGCGATCAAGATTACGTGTCTATTCGAAAAACTTGAACACCTAGCTGGATCAGCTCGCATGAATGTTGCATGCGAAGTCTAAGATACATGATCATGTAATGCGTCAAGATAGTCGCAAGGGATAATGGTGGATTAATGAGCATCCTATATAATACCCCCTTCCTTGAAAAAAACCATAGCCAGGTTGTTCTTGCCAGGCTCAATAACATGAATTTGATTTCCACTCACGGTGTCAGCCTTTCTATTCTAGCTTTGCTCCCTATTTATCGGGCAATCATGCAACCAACCGCACGTTCATTTCGATATAGGAACAGTGTCTGTCGCTTGGAATTCATATATGGGCTTCAACTTGGTTCAATTACCAGCTTCGCCGTCCACATCTTCGGGTCAGTCAGTACATCGAGTGAGACACCCGTCTCTCCTCGTCTTTGTTCCAACCTGTTTCTGGTACAGACGGGAAAGTCCGCTATCTTGGCAATCTGTGTAATTCTACCTATCAGCATCCTACCATTGCTACTGTGTACCTATGTAAGTACTTATATATGCAATTGCCATGACTGGAGGAACATCATGGATGCTAAGTAGATCATCTATGATAGCGTTATGCAACGCAGGTGTAGGATCAGCCACTATTACCAGAGCAATTGCGCTTTTCAAAGATCCGTTTCGTTTCATTTCATTAAAGATCAGTGCGTTGGCCGGTGACGGAGGTGGCGCTGCCCCAACACCAAAGTCGGTCTAGTTCACTGCTGTTTGATATACTGTTTATAGTTGCGTGAAAGGGGGGCTGGCCTTGGTCGCGTTTATCAAGCGGAAAAGTCTAATCATTTCAAATCCTTTGCTCATGGAAACGGAAGCAGCTCCTGCCCCCGGCACACTATAGACACCTTAGTTTAATGCTTTCAAGTCGAGACAAAAGCCTTTGGGTTGCTACTCGTCAAAGGGGAGCAATATATGATTTTTAAAAAAAATAGGCTAGATTATAATATAGCCAGAAAGGGGTGGAGGATGCAGGCGTTATAACCCGACTCGCTGATGGGCCATCGTCCCATGGTGGATATGCAATATATTGGTGTAGCAATAAGTAACTAACTTTACTGCATCTATAACTACAAATGGCGATATAAGTCTCTGCCAAGCAACTGCATAACCTTCTCGCTAACTTTTTCTCCCATCCACGAAAAGCACATTCCTACCAGAGAACTAATACACAGGTGACATAATATCTAGTCCTGCCACCTTTGATGCTAGCTATATGAGTGCTAACGTCGGAGTCAGCTTGAAGTTCAAGACTCAGTTCTCAAAAGATACGAAGGCAGTCATATTATAACCCACAAGCATTCCTAGACACTTGGTACACAAGTGCCTGCTGACTTATTGCGGTGCGGCAGACTCCGTTAGCTCTACCACTACTCACTATATTAAGAGAACCGGAATGGTTGAAGTATCCAGGCCCCGTGCTATCAATGGTAAACGCAAGTGCGCTTTGCAAAAAAATCACTATATATTAGTTACATCATTTATCTACATATCCACTTACATGCTCTTTACAATATATTTCTTCTCTGATTAAATATAGTTTATTTTAAAGTAGTTTATCAGACATACTATAATGATTTAACCCTTGTTAAAATGTTTGGCGCGAGACGCTTGCCTTTTTATTGGATATACTATAGTTTTCACGGCACTAAGCGGAGCATCACTCATTAAAGGACTGTTGAATCTTTGCTTAATTCTTTACATCCCATGCCGGATATCCTGTTTGTCCTATTCCGGACAACGTTTAGGGGCAATCTTCAAAAAGCGTGACTTAGGATCACAACAATATTAAGAACTCCCCGAGTAGTGCTTAGCAAAAAGGTCCCGAGGAAAATATGGTATGCATATATTTATACATGGATAGCGGTGATGCCCCCATCTAAAACGTCCGATCTACCAACCTGCTACCTAGCTCCTAGACTGGGTCCTATGATACCTATATCTTAAATTGAAAACCGCTCAACACCTCTCTCTAGAAGTATACATCGTACAAGGTGCAGGTGTTCGACCCATATGTCTTTGAACCTCGCGTCTGCCTACGATGTTGCCATTATCGAAGTATCTCCTCCGTCAGAGGGAATGCAATCGGTAGTGAGGCACTCGTATCGGGAACTCTCATCTACCTATGCTATAGTGAGTGACAAGCAGCGACGAAGTTGGATGAGATGAGACTAACCTATGGTTAAGAAGGGAGACCGGTATTTCCTCGGAAAAGGAATATGATTTAAGCATAGCCCAAATCGGCAAGGGTATAATTGGTGCCATTCAGGTTACCCAGGGGTTTCATAGGTTATTTTAGCGGCCTCTATTAACTATATTCAGACATACACGTAGCCACGGTTATCTAGGTGCGATTTATAACTTGTGATATAGTGTAGATGTTCCTAGGATAATCCTAGCTATCTGCCGGAGAGTAAATGGATCAGCTACTTACGAGCTCTAGTTACTCATACCTACCCACCTAGATAAGTAGATACGTACCCATGCTATTAAGTCGGTCCATAACGCTTTTTGTTTGATTATCAAGTGAGATGACCTAAGTACATATTCGACTCCCTAGGAGGTGCTTGTGAGGCATGTCCATTTTTAAGGTCAGGTCCTTGCAGGTACTCGGAACTTGGAATCAAATGGCGTTGTAAGTTTACGAAGTGCCAGCCAGCACTTCTATTCAACATTTTCCATTGCCTACGCCTTTATCTCACACATGCACCCTATGGATATCATCGCGGTCTATCTATTTCCGATTGAAAGTTCATTATGAACCATATATTACTGTCCCATATACTTCCTCCCTGTACATCTGTCTGATGCCGAGGCAGCATGAGCCTCACAGGAACTCAGGGACTTCCTTACAAGGGACTATCCGGTTGTTAGAATCGTATATATAACGTGACTACTGCCAGATTCCCTCGCTCTGGTGGAAAACCACCTGACACTATCCCAACTGGTATCTACTTCTTTCTCTGCCCTTAACACTACAATAATTCTTTTATTATTGATAGCTTCGTTCCTACTTGTGAATGTTTGGAGTTATAGTCCAATCCCAACTGCTTGCGTTTTAGATAGGCATTGCATATAACAAGGTGCCTCAGCTAGGTGGTTGTAAGCCACCTTCTATCGCCTCCTTTCTCAAAGGCGAACCTGCGAGACTCCAACCCGTTTTCATTTGCGCGCAAACTAGACGCTCAACCGCCACCGTCACATAGCAAGCACGAACAGCGAATTTGCACCCGTACATTCCCATCTTCGTGTCAAGCGGATGTACCCCAGGGTAAGTATCTACAAAAAGGGGGTTAGCCTAACATGCTAGGAAACTACTGGCTAGCCCACCCGGAGCCGTACCTCGCCGCTCACGCTCCATGTCCTCCATGGGAGTAAATCTTATCTATCGTGTGGCCTACCTTTAAGCTACATAGGTACTGGTCGTCTGCTTTGGTCTCTACATGAAGCTGAAGAGCGGCAGCCCGTCTTTAACCGTCTAGACAGTCATCCTAACATTACAATAATTGCATCATCCATAGCCCTTGCTCAGATGCTAGGGATTCCGAATTTGTAGAGAAACGACGGATGGGCCAGAAGCTCGTTGTTAATGATAGCAGGGCATAGTAATTTCACGGATACTAAGTAGCCAGCTACGAATTATGATCAGATCATTACAGGAACCTAATCATGGATTTATGGGATGGATCAAAGCATTGCTTGCTGGTGGGTTTGCAACCGAACTTGCGATGGGAAGGTAAGGCGCTAATAGCCTATGACCGTCCATCCCTGATACCTACAGGGTCATGCACAGATATAAGTACTTTGATGGCCTTGTGTCATGGTTATATAATTTTTACATAGCACGAATAAAGCTGTTCCTAATGGTCCTTGTAGTCGCCTAATATGGAAGCTTTAGAACGCGTTGAAGTTCGAACGAAGCCCTAGCTAGTTCAAACATCGGAGTGGTTGCTATTGTAAGGTATTAGTAGATACATTTAGCATTTAGAATTGCAAGTGTCTAGGACTTCTGCAGCATCGATTTCTTCTAATTTCTTGACCCCCAACTTCTACCATGTAAGTGCCAACTGCATAGGTACTTACTTAATTTAATGTACCCAAGACAGCGTAGGTTAAACTGATGAACTGCGGAGAAGTGGACTTTTGAAGGTTTTATGCGGGTTCAATGCTGGAAGCTGGAACCTTGAACGCACCGCGCACGGACCGCAGTGAAAACGGACAGGTCGAACAAAATGCCGAGGTGGGGGGAGCACAGGGCCCTGATTCAGAGAGCTCCGAACGAGAGGGCAAAAAAAAGAAGTGTAAGAGAGCCGGCACAATTATCGGACCTACGGTACCTCCTCAGCCCTGATGACTAATTCTCGACCACTGCAGCGACAATTATTGATTGACCACCATCGCATCTTGTGTACCCAACTGAGTTACCTAGGTAGGTACCACCTATGTACATGTAGGTACTGTGCACCTGGGCACCTCTTCAACTTACGGCCTGCACATTTCCCAAATTACCAACTGCTACTACTAGGTAGTACATAGGTACATGTACATGTACCTAAATAAATCCAGGCACCAGGGTTGATACTATTGGGATACCTAAGGAAAGCACAGTACAGCAGGCGAGCAGGTGTCTAGGATTAGGTACCTTGCCGTGGCCCTTGGAGATCGTCCCGTCTCCACTCAAGGTACACTGACCATCCATCTCGCGTCGCCACTGCACCAGTGCACCCTTTGCTATTGCGACGGACGAAACGGAAGTATCTACCGTACGAACCTCTTCCCAGCAGGGCAGGTAGCCGGAGAAGTAGAACACCTACCTACCTACGTACATGACCAGCAATCGCCATCCATCCCACACACCATCATCAACACCACAACACATCAACACACCAACACCTCAGCACATCAACACCACAACACAACACAACACACCAGCACATCAACCTCTCCCTCCTCCTCCTCCTCCTCCTCTCCCCCCCTTCCTTGTGAGCAGATACAGACCAACCAAGAGTCCACGCCCAGGTAGATCGATCTGTGTGTGCCCTTTGTCCTGTCCCCTCTGCTGCACGACGTTACCTACAATAGTAGATACCGTCCTCGTCCTCTCCCCATCCGCCCCGCAGGCCCCGTCCCCCGTCCCCCGTCGAACAACCTTGGGTCCTTGACCTTCACCAGCGCGCCGTCGCGTTCTTCTGACCTGACCTGCTCCAACTGCACCAACCCAATCTCTTCGCTTGATTCCGCCACCTACCCACGCCGTTCTTGAACGCACACATCGTTGCTGCATCTACATCCACTTCCAATTCATCATATTAGCCCGGTCCAGGATCTGCCCCAAAGAGTCGGCATTCGTCGTTTATCTTTTGTCTTCACACAGCGAACTGAGCAGCAGCGTATACCCCCCCTGAGACCTATCCTCTCTCTTTCTACCGCACTCTTTGCTCATCTGTTTTTGTTTCGAGAGGCCCCTGTTCTGCTTGCCTGCTTTGCCTGCGCGTCTGCCTGTGCCTTGCTCTTGCTACTAGGTATGCGTCGTCCACTCTCTGCCTTTTCTCCTTCGTTTCTTGCCTCCGCCTGGCCGCTAACCACTTCATGTAGCAACTTGACAAGCCCCGTAGTAGTCTGCCATCGTCTCGTGGATTTCGCAAGAACCAAGAGAACCAAGAGATCATCCTCGCATCCATTCCCTGAGCGCACAACCTCCACAGATACTCGAGCGTATCACCATCATGGCCTCAACCGGTCTCTCCGCCCACACCGACCAGTACCAGCCGAGCAGCGCTGCCGCTGCCGCGCCCAACGCTGCCGCTGATCAACCTAGCCCCAATCTCGGTAAAGATGAAGTTGCCTGGTTCTTTGTCGAGCAATACTACACCACCTTGAGCAAAAACCCCGAGAAGCTTCACGTATGTCGCGGGATCGCGAGCTCCACTCAATGCTCACCCACGTGCTAGCAAAGTACTGACCTCTCGCTAGCTGTTCTACGGAAAACGCTCGCAGTTCGTGTACGGCCAGGAGGGTCAGACCGCTAACGTCAGTGTTGGTCGTCAGGTATGCAGTCTCTGTCCCATGTCGCACTTTTTTTTTTTTTTTTTTTTGGCATAGTACTGGTCTTGTGGCTCGCGCTTGCTAATCGGTTAACTAGGTCATTCAAGACCGCATTAAGGACCTCGACTTCCAAAACTGCAAAGTCCGCGTATCCAATGTTGATTCTCAGGCTTCTTTCGAGAACATCGTAATCCAGGTCATTGGCGAGACTTCCAACAAGGCAGGCGACCCTAAGAAATTCGTTCAGACTTTCGTTCTCGCCCAGCAACCGTCTGGATATTTCGTCCTCAACGACATACTCCGCTTCATTGACGAGGAGGGTGAGGAAGAGTCAGCCGAGGAACCCCAAACGGAGGGCCAAAGCGCTGAGACGAAGGCGCCTGTTGCTGATGCTCAACACGTGAAGGAACCAGAGTCCTCCGCCCAGGAGCTGCCTGTTTCCCTCGATCCCGAGATTGTGGACAAGAAACTGGAGGAGGTCAGCGCCACTCCGCAAGAGTCGGCTTCCGTTAATGGTGAAGCTGCTCCCGAGCCCACTGCTGAGGAGTCTGTGCCGGCTGCTGAGGCCAGTACCGAGGATGTCGAGGCGACTCCCGACCCAGATGCCGCGGCGCGAGAGTTGGCCGAGGAGACTGCCCAGGAGCCTGAGAAGCCTAAGGACCCAAGCCCTACACCAATCGCCTCTCGTCCACCACCTGTGGCTGCAGCCCCTACCCCTGCTCAGCCGCCGAAGCCAATGACTTGGGCTAGCCGTCTGGCTGCTTCTGGGCCTCCCAAAGTGAGCCCCGCTACGCCACTACCCAAGACAGCCACGGCGCCCACCCCTGCGCGTCCTGCTGCTCCATCGGCGTCGAACGTGCCTCAGACTGCTACTCCGGCCGCTCAGGCTACAGAGACCACTGCCGCTGCCGCCCCCACAAAAGAATCAGGCCCCGAATGGCAAACGGCTGGGAGTGATTCCAAACGTCAGAACCGACCGCAGTCCATTTCCGCCCATCCTGCTGCGAAAGAGGGCACATTGGGCTACGTCAAGTACGTCACAGATAAGGTTCAGGATAAGGATCTCGAAACGGCACTTGCAAAGTACGGCGAGCTGGAATACTTCGATATCAACCGACAGAAGGTATGTTATGTTGGCCTTGCACATATTTTTGGGGGGTACTAACATAAGCCGTAGAACTGCGCCTTCGTTGAATTCAAGACCGCTGCCGGTTACAATGCTGCAGCGAACGCCAACCCTCATGTGATTAACGGTGAAAACATCGTGGTCGAGCCTCGGCGTCCCAAGGCTGGCGCATACGGCGGAAGCAACTTCAACCCTTCGGGTCGCGGCAACCCGCGTGGTGGACGTGGAGGGTTTGAAGCTGGCCGGTCTGGAAGCCATGGTAGCCGTGGCAGCTTCGGGGGCCAGAACCGTGGCCGAGGCGGTCCTGCCCGGGGACGAGGTACATCTCAGGCTGTGAATGTCTAGTAAACATCACCTGAAGGTGGTCCTTGAGTTGGGAGGTTGTGCAGTGTATTACCAAAACTCCATGGACGGATAGACTATGGGCATAATTTTCATGCGTGTGGTGGACAGCGACGGGATTGATTTCAGGTTGTAGAATAAGGGGCTGGGTATATTGATGAGCCAAGGCAACATCCTACTATTAACTTAGGCTCGTCACGTGTATTTCGCGTGGGAAGAGCATAGGCGGCAACGTGCTTAGACTAGCTATGGTGTCGTCGTTGGCTTGGGGTATGCATTCATACGGCTGGAAAAGTTCAAGGCTCACATGCATTATGGAGGAGTCAAGCAGGCGATGTGGGACCTAAAATCGGAGTTTGTACGGTTGTACAATATCCATAACATCATAACGCATGTATTAGTGTAATGTTATAAGAACTTACGATTACGAACAGCATGTCTTTCCGACGAAATCTACGATGAGTAGCACAGGTGAAGGACTACCACGATGGATTGGTGAGACAGAATCTGTCTGGTGGGTTGACACGATGGCCATAACGATCGAGCTCTGAATCAATGTGACTATTGTATTCCGTTGGCACTACGGTTCTGTCGGTTCACTCTAATTTAATAGAGAAGTGCGCGGGAAAATTACCTGACACGCATCTCTTGGCCAGGCATAGTGTAGATGTGGAATTGCGTCTCGCCATAAGGATTTGGCGGAGCACCTCCATAAAAAGAACTTTCGTATGCTGCAAGATCATAATATTTACATACTCGTTTAGCTGTCTGCATATTCATCTTTGCATATTCATCTTACTCACCTTGTCGGCCAGACGTGACGACGAAACTACACACTTACAACTCCTCCCATCTGTACTGAGCAGGTCGGCAGAAAGATAGATAGATGCCTCGTCCTAGGGATTCTCAAACGAGCTGACGAGCCAATGCCACCTTATAATGCTTGTTTGTATTGTGCACTTATGCTTAGGTACAAAGTAATGACATCCCGGCGTTTAGTCGACAGCTCGGTAGCTAGCTACATGCATGCATGCGTGCTATTGTTTGGAGAACCTTACCTTGTTCCCTGCCTCGGCCCCCAAAAAACGTGAATGGCGCACTGAAAACACGACGGCTGTGTTGCTGATGTCATGTCCACGAAGTAGGTTATACCACACCTACCACCTACTCCTTGCGGCCCGTTCTGGTCTGGTATTGCCGAACTGGGTTTGATATTATTTGACGACTGTCATAGGAAGACCATGAGTGGCACCCAAAAACCCGGCCTGTCACTGACTGTCACGGTCACCATGCTCCAACCTTCCTCATGTGGTGAATGATAGCAAGATTGTCAAGCAGTATCGACGGGGCTTTAACATGCCCGTTTCAGGTATCCGCCATCTCGATCTCTATTGTCCGCGTCTCGCGGCCGACGTGCTCAACAACGCCGTCCATCATCTGGTTCGTGTTGGTGACGTCCTCAAGGACTTTCTCTAGGAGGGAGACGAGCGATTCTATCTCGGCACGCTGGCGTTTGATATCCTCGAACAGTTTCGTGTTGTGCGCTTGTGTCGTCTGTAGCTTTGCGTTGAGCTGTGACTGCTGCTGCGCTAGATGAGGTGCCAGGTGCGCATCTAAGACCTCATCTGGTGGGAGTGTATGGGGCCTTGGGATGATTTGTTAGTCGAGGAAGTCTCCAAAGTGAAAAAAGAAGGAAAAGAAGAAGAAAAGGGAAGAAAAGAAGAGGAGCAGCTTGTGGTTGCATCCTGCTGAGGATAGAAAGATAGACGGGACCATCCATCTTTGTTTACAAAAGGAATCATGCCAACCAAGTGTTAATGCCAAGCGAAAAAAGGCTGCAAAAGTAACAAAAACGTACAACACCAGGGATTCGCTGGTCGTCACCGACCCAACTACTAATCTGGCGGTCAGTAGCTTAGCTATGGGGGAGCGGACGGGACCCCGCGTTCTCTACATCCTATGGTCGTACGTGCTAAGTTTCACTGCAATCACAACATATAACTAAGATTCCCATCCACTTGCGCTCCCCACAAGAAGACAACAACGAGAAAAGACAGGGGAAGAATGACGACTTACGGCATCGGAGGGTCGCCCCCACCTTCACCCGCTGTTTTCCGCCTGCGTTCGGCTTCACTGACGAGCGTCTCGAGCTCGTTTAGTTTGGCGACAACATTGCGCGACTGTTGGATCGACTCGAATTCTTTCTGCGAATTATGAGGGATGTTGTCAGCTAGTTTGTTGTAATTTCACCATTCACACCGCAATCGCACTATTTGGTATCTACTTTGCATCAATCACATGGATGGCCTTGACGAGCACCAACGTACCTTGCAGAGCGACCGCAGCCGGTCCACCATCTGCGACTGCACGGCCCGCAGCGTCGCCGGCGCGTGCGTCGCGATATGAGGGTAACATGCTGCGAAGTTCTCCCAGCTGATCTTGGCGAGCGTGTGGGAGAGAGCCGCGTCGAGCGTCGCCTGGAACCGCGAGGCGCGCGGGCCTGGTGTCAGGGCCGTATGTTGTGTTGGTAGGGGCGGTGAGGCGGGGGCTTCTTCTGCTTCTGCTTGTGATTGTGATTGTTGCTGCTGCTGCTCCTCCTCCTGGTGTTCTTCGGTCGTTGTGGCTTGATCGCCTTGTGACTGGACTTTGGAAGCAGGGTCGGATGCAGGTTCTGGTTCTGGCGCCATTGTGGTGTATTATCTGCCGTTTCCTGTTTCAAATAGCTTAGAGAGAGGTCGGAACCGTGTGCGGGAGAGGATCTGAACAGGGTATGTGTGTCCCTCTCGCGAAGGCGTTGTGTTTCGGCAGTGGAATGGTCGGTTGTAATCGGCAAGTCCGGTCGCTAGAGGATTTGGGCGGATATGCGTGAAAGCAACGAAACTGACGAAACTGAGAATTTGGATGCGACCACCATAAATCAAGAATTGTCTTGATATCAGAGAATCTGTGATCGATTAGAGACGCGTCTTGCGCTGCGACCCGCGACTTCTATGACCCCCGCTTATCGATAAGAACGTTGCAATTAGGTACATGTAGATGGCAAGGTGCTACACTCTCGTCCCTCTGAGCGAAACATCGGTCCTCCGTCTCTTTTAGTGTTACGAATCAGCCCTTATCACATGCCGGAGACAACTCAAGCGTCTTTCTGAATTATATATTCAACCAAGATTATTTCCATCAACCTGAGGCTTTTGCCTACTATGACTTAATACACAGAATGTTCGAATTTCATCAGTTGCACCGGGCTTTCGTTTGGCTCCGCCATAAGTCGTTCTATAAATGTTCATAAAGTCCAAGTCAGGACATTTTTGCTCATAAGATCAATGCCGCCTCAAGGGTGGCTGGGGATAGGGTACGTTGCAATCCTCGATGCTGGAAAGAATAGAAAGACTACCTAAACAAAAACGCCGCAACACCGCTCCTTGATATCTACCTTGACCTCGTGTGAGGATGAACTAGCTATATTCGACCGTGTTGGCGGTTCCTGGCCTGCCGTCGCGATTTCTCTCTAAACGCCTCCGCCTCCTCCGCTCAGCTGCCGATGCCGCCACCGAGGCCGGTGGTCGGTTCGTGATTGGCCCGCTCGGCGTCGGGCTCAGGGCGCTCCACGTTCCGTGGCTCGCGTGGCTCTCTGGACTACCGACACTGGAGACTGTCGGCGCACCCACTGGCGAGCCACCTGACGGGCCAGGTTGACCAGAGTAGTACGCCGAGTCCTTGCCTCTTCGCTGTCCTCCCGCAAAGGCAGGCGTAGGCGGTGCTAGAGATTCAGGCACTAGGTGTTCGGCCTCCGCTTCGTCCGCATTCTTTCGCGCACCCCCTTCTCTCCGGTATCGTCGGTGTCCCGGTGTCTCATCCTCTGACAGACTGCTGACTGACCCCGATCGACCTCTGCGCTGTTCACGGCGAGCCTCGTCCTCTGTGAGCCGTCGTAGCGTCACATTCCTATCTCGGTCGTCGTGGTACTTCACTTTGACACTTAGCGGCTGACTAGTTCGGCTGCGATCTCGATGACTGTCTTGCTCCGAAGCGGCCAATGCGGCAGCACTAGAGGCAGCAGCAGCGGCAGCGTCGTCGCCATTCCTACGACGGCGTGAAGAATCTCGTCGTTGTGGCCGTCCACCTCGAGACATGTACGAATCGTTTTCCGATGTTGGATGCAAAGAAGCGAACAATCCTTGAGGGTCTGCCGGCATTGGTGGCATAGAGACATGTTCACTATTGGTATGCCTCGACCTCGACCTAGACCGGGAGGGCGGGCTCGCAACTGGTACTGCCACCGGCACAGGAGGGTGATTGCCTGCAGGAAGTGGCGGCATCGGAGGGCCTCCAAGAGAGGTGCCATGCGGTCGTGCCTCGATATATGACGATTCTGTGTCTTCTGACATGATTGTGGTGGCGGGTCCCCCGCCCGGAGGCCGTCGTCGTGTTGATCTGGTTGGTGTCGAAAATCCATCCCCGGTGTACCTTGAGCCGTGACGCCCATCCCGCCGCTCTTCTTCAAATCGTAATTTGTCGTCTTCCGTTTTCGTTCCTCGGAGGTCAGCGAACTTCTTGGCAAACCAGCCAAGACCCAGACCAGCAAGTATTCCTGTACCAGCACCACCGGTGGGGCGCTCTTCCTCCCGTGCGCGCCTCGAGGGGCTCACATAAGACGAATAATCGGAATAGAGGGTGCTATCGATGCCGGACGGTGCTGTTCGAGGGTGCGATGCGCGAGGAGTGACAGGTTCGGGCCCTGCAGCGCTGGAAGCGGCAGGGCCTGCAGGTCTGGAAAGTAGTGGAGTCCGTGGTCGTGTAGTGAGCTCCGTCCTATCCTCAGTAAAGTCTGATTCGGTGTAGTCATCGTTGTGTTTTCTCGGAGGTCGTGTACGAGAAGGTCCATATCTGCTCGGGGTATCTGTCATTACGGCCGAATATTTCTCGTCATCTTTTCGATTGTCTTTACGACCGGCAAATTTCTTGAACAAGGCCCCCGCTCCCACGACACCTCCGACGGCAAGCAATTTATTCATTACGCCTCCGCCTTGGCGATGACTCGTCTTTTCGGAGTCTCTGTCATTCGTCATATAGTAACTTGTGGACCCTCTTCTCGAGGGTATCACCTCTGGCGTTCTCCCGCTTCGTGAATCGGATCCGCTATGACTTGAGCTTTCGTCACGGCGTTTTCTTCCACGGAATAGTGCCAGGGCACCGAGTCCTGCGGCCAGGGGACCGAGCCATCCAAATCCCCGTCTAGATTTGCGCTCCGAATGGGTAACACCAGACTCTGACCGACCTCCGTATGATCGACCTCCATACATGGTTATATTATCGTCCCAGTCGTTCTCATGTCGGTAACTTAAGATGAAGTAGAGGAAGACGAGAAATGCCATCCAAAGGGAGTATAAGATGAAGGTGAACTTTGGAGAGCCATACAGCGTTAGGCCCAAAGGGATTTGCACAACTCCTAAAATACCCACCACGGCTCCAAACCAACGATGAATCATCAGCCTCAAGGATTTCTTGTAAATCTTTCTGATCCAGCTACCTCCAATAGCCTGTGTTAAGATCAAGACATAGATGGCCACGCCAATGCCATGATGGGGGTTCGTCAAGCTTCGTGACGGGCCCACGGCAAAGAACCCAAGGATGAATACCACGGTAGACAGCCCGACGGCAACCACGTTCAGGTACGCATGTATGCGCCGGCCTCTTCTGCGATCTGGATGGAACCTCGCGTACATGATGGAGATGGGGATCAGGAAGAGGAAGGTTATGGCAGCCAGGATTCCATGGCCGGTGACTAAGCTGTGATACTGGCTGACGGTCGCAAATCGATTGCCCATACCTATTCAAGAGTCAGATGAGACCACGGCTGCGGCCATGAGAGCCACCAAGATGAGGCAGGACAGGCGTACCATTATACTGCATCGTCTCGAAATTGAGGCCGACCAGGTTTGGGAGGAGGAAGGTGTTCTTGGTGAAATCCCATGTTCCGTCACCAACAGTCATCGTACTCGAGTCATAGCTCGCCGACCCGGGGGCTGACAGCCCCTCGGCGGGCGCCATGATGGCGGCAGGATGTCGTCGCAGGCGCTGTAGAATTGCAGGCAGATAGGTGATTGAAATTGCTCGGGCAGAATTGTGGTTGGCGCGGGCACAGGAAGCGTCTTGTCTATTTGAAATGTGGATGTCTCGCCTCGAGGAGATTTCGGCCTTAGCGACTGGTAAGATTATTTGGTAGCGGTAGGTATGGCGAGAAATGGATGATGCACTACGTGTACTTGGTTGGTGTAAGCGCGGGGTTTGCGAATGAATGACTGATCAAACACAGAGCATCTCGAATGGTTGCGAGGAAATACTATGGTGTGTAAACACATGTAGGTAGAGGGAAAAATGAGATCTCCACCGGTTCAGCTGTGGTACTGGAAGAATCAGGACACGGACTGCTGCACAGGTGTGGCGGTGGAGATCGAGATGCAGTAGCCAGTAGGTGTGGTGACATGGCACGGCTTGCAGATTTAGCTGAGGATCCGAGTACGTAAATGGCAGGTTGTTGTGAGGGTCCCTGGCAGCGCGTTGCGGAGCGACGGGTGGGACTGGTGGGGGATTGGATGCGCTGCTATGGGTCTCCCTCCCGCTGTCAGGCTGCTGTCGATAGAAACTGTCATCCCATTGGGCGACCGAGGGAAGATGGGAACGGTGTACAGCTCCACATAATTTGAGTTGGCAGAATCAGCACGCAGCGAAGGTTGCGCTGGCCGGTCCGCTGTGCAGGAGGGACAGCTGTCGAGCTGTCAGCAGAGATGCTGCTATATTGGGCTTAGCGCGACCGCGAGCGAAACTCACTCAGGCGGGCGATCTCCTGCCAAGAATGATCCATGGACGTTGGCGGGTTGGGTGCCTCGGACTAAGCCTCTCAGCGCCTAGCCCCTTAGCCTTATATGGAGTTGGTTTCGGGTGCTTTGCTGCAAGATCGCACGCATCCATTGGCCCACCCGAGGAACAAAGTACCTAGGTACTAGGTACGAATCGTGTTCGAACACTCCGCATGCTTCCAAACCGCTCCAACTATGCGTCCTCCTGTCGGGGAGGCCACTCATCCATCGACCATCGCGTGAAGCCGCGAACACAGTCATCGGTCATGTCGACAGCCCGCCTCACCTTCCTGTACCCCCATCTCTTCCGAGCCGCTCGCCTAGCCGAGTCGGCGGCCGCGCAGCCCACCAAGACCCGATATCGCAGCCGGCCCTGTCGATCCAACCACCCCTACCCTCGCTTCATCTCAACCTCCACGCCCACAGCCCAAGCCGCTTTTGAAAGACATGGCACTGCCGTCGAGCCTCTGCCCGTGCTCCCAGATGTCGTGCCATTGCCCCAGCCAGATAAGGTAGGCCCGCAAGCCTCACGACTGCCCGAACCATCATCCAGCGAGACCGAGAAGGCAACGGCCAAAAAGGCTAAGGCTAAGGCTAAGGCTAAGGCTGAGGCCAAGGCTGAGACGACACCCACCGGCACTGACACTGGCACTGGCAATGACGTGAAGGACCTCAAGGAGTCGGCTGCAACGCCCGGCGGCCCAAAGCAGGAGACCTCGCCGGACAGCAAAGACGAGCCGGCCGTGAACGAGACGATACAACAGGGCGGCCCAATGGAAGCCGTGCTCCATATGCCACCACCAGATTCGGCACGTCATCCCCACATCTCCAAACCGACATACGTGCACCATTTCGACAGCTACACGCTCGTGAAGGAGCTGCAGGTTGGCGGTTACACCAAGGCCCAGGCCATCACCTCCATGAAGGCCATCAGAACCATTCTCGCGCAGAACCTAGACGTTGCGCAAGAGGGCCTGGTGGGGAAAAGCGATGTTGACAACGTAGGTTCACCTCAACCCGCGTCTTCTCGTTGATGGCTCCCCTTCTCGTGGCTCCCCTTCCGCTCATGCGTGGCTTACCATAGGAAACGTATCTTTTCCGTGCCGCCTGCTCCGAGCTCAGCTCCGAGGTCACCAACAACCGGAGAGTTCATGACGAGCAGATACGCCAGCAACGTACACAGCTGCAACATGAAGTCGACAACCTCAGCCAACGCATGTCGCAGGATATCATGACCCTGAAGGATGACGCTAAGGGCATGTTCAATGATCGGAGGATGACTGTGCGGGAGGACCAGAGAAATATGGAGAGCGCCGTCAGTAACAAACCACGCCTTCGGCAACACCGTGTGCTAACAATGGTGATGATAGATTCAAAAGGTGAATCTGAAAATCAGCGTCTCGCTGAGCAGTGACGCAAGGTCTGAGATCGAAGGGATGCGATGGGTATTGATCCAGCGGTCAGTTGTCGGCATTTTGATCATGGTGGTCCTCACATTGGCGACTATCCGATACGCGACCTACATCGGCCAGCAGAAGCAGAAGGAAGCAAGTGACAAGAAAAAGGAAGCTGAAGAGCTCAAGAGGATCGGGGGCAAGGAGGATCGCGCATCCTCCTTAGACGCCGCGGAGATTCTGGCGGCGAACTAAGCAGAGGAAGACATGATATGATACCCATTGGACATTAGACGGGCAAGGCAGAAACATAGATCGACTGGTCAGCAGTGACCGCTTCTCAATAGAACAAGTATCGTCATGGTAGCGTGGAAATCATGTATTCAACCCAAAAATCCGAGACTAGCAAAACTGCGAGGCTGCCAACCCTGGAAGCTTATGTGAAATCAGAGATACGCCTGACGCCATGCGACGGTTCCCAACAGAGTGTATGTAGCGTATGCAATGGGGCCTCTATCCAGCCCCTACCGATCGAATGTTGTCCTCCGCTCTCCATGTTGGTGTTACTTCCTCAAAGTCTGTCATCCTTCTTCTCCATGGGTTCTCTGTCCAGGGCCTTGCGTAGACGCTCCTCCTGTCGCTTCCAGTGCCCGCCTTCTTCATAGTCCTTGCTGATTTTCAGCGCGCTTCGCAGCCGCTCGCTCTCTCGGATCTTGGCGTCGGCCAGTTCGTGGACCTGATGCGACTTAAGGCCCTTTCTTGGCAAGTTGTCGCGCCCAGGCTTGTTCATCTTTGCCTGTAGTTCTTTGCGTAGCTCGTCGCAGCGGCTGTCGATCTCGTCCTCTTCGACACTGTGATGGGGCGAGGTATATGTTAGTGTCGGTGGTCTAGATACTAATATAGACGCTGACGGGATGGGGCGTTGGACGCACCCTTCGTCTTCGAGCTGGTCGCGCAGCTCAAACACCTTCACCTCGACCTCGCGCTTCCGGTCGTGCTCGAGAATGCCCTTATCGGGCATCCGCTGGCGATGCTTCAGGTGGTCGAGGTCGCGGGGATAGGGAGCGCCGCGGTCGCGGTCGCGAGGCTTCATGTGCGCCAAGTTCCGCTGCACGTAGCCTGAGGTGCCGCTGCCTCGCGGCGTCGAGAGGCCTACATTATCTGACATGGCGGACTGGGTCGCTGGTACGAAGCGGATAGGAGATTTGTGATGGTTATGAAGGAAGAGGCCATCACAGGTCCCAGGTATAGGCGGTATATCCTTGATAGAGGCTCTATGTACCTCCAACCCCACATGCAAGCAGCACCTGCAGGCAATCGGGTGCTGCTAGGTTGGTTACCTGTTATAGTTAGTATTTGCCCCGCCATGAATCAATCATTGCTGGTGCGGGTTGCTTGACTCATCCATTCCAGATGCACATGTACCTAGGTAGGTAGAGATAGCCTGGAGATGGATTATACTAATGATGCAAATCTATCCTCGACAACTTCACCGGTTTCTGCAATTGAGACTCGATTCGTAAGGCTACTTCAATCTGGACTGCTTCATACCGTAGAAACATGCCTGCACTCCCTCAGCAGCAATCAAATACTGCGGCTGAAACCTCACCAACTGCTACCCTCCAATTTCCACCCATTACGAGAGATCACATATTGAATTGCTCATACGATTCATGGTTTTCGAAGTACGCTTTTTCCCCTTCGTCTCATTTCCTTCCAGGTCTGTTCTGTGCCTTGACCTGATCGTAATGCAGATATCGGGCGTCGTGCATCAAATCACGCATCATTCCGCTGACGCCTGAGTTTGTCAACTATCTTCGTGAGGATGGTATCATCCTGGGGGATGAAGATGACGCCGAGTCGGATGAAGATGAGGAATGGCAGTCAGCCCCGGTAACCCGGCCGCCTATCTACGAGGTAGAGTCCGACTCGGAAAGTGACGATGCGGACGAGTCCCCGAGGTTGCCTCCAAACAGGAGATTTCCCGAGTTGCATCAGCTGATCAAGGACAAAATCGCCGAGTTGGGCGGCGCTGTAGCTCCCAAGCTGAACTGGACGGCGCCGAAAGATGCCATTTGGATGTCGCCACATCAGAACACCATCAAATGCACATCTCCCAACGACATATACCTTCTGCTGAAGAGCTCCAACTTCATAACATACGACCTGGAGCACGCATTCGACGACTGCACGTCGGTGCCTAACGCAACCCTCCATCAGGCACCCTTCAAGCCAGTGTTGGTCTTGCGATCCTACTTCAACCCGCACACCGCCATGGAGTTCCGCTGCTTCGTCAAGCACAGAAATCTGGTTGCTATCTCTCAGCGGGATCTCAACTATTTTGAATTCCTGCAGCCGCTGAAGGCCGATATCGTCTCCAGAGTCTACCAGCTCTTCAATAGCAAGTTACGCTATACATTTCCCGACGGCAATTTCGTCTTCGACGTGTACATCCCCGAGAGCGAAGACGAACCATTGGATCGAGCCAGGTTAATCGACATAAATGCATGGGCCCCGCATACCGACAGCCTGCTTTTTGGTTGGCATGAACTGTTGGATCTGAACGTCCCAAGCCCCGTACTCGGCGTCGTCGGCGAGGATACGGCTAGAGACCTCTCTGCCGCCACTGACGACCATGATGATGAAAGCAGTGACGAAGAAGGGGAAGACTTCACCCCAGAGCTCAGGCTGATCGATAAGGAAGACCCGGTAGCCTTCAACTTCAGTTCACCGCAATACTCAGCGCATAAGTTGCCCAAGGATGTTGTTGATGCGGGTATGTCGGGAGAAGGTGGTATGTTGGAGTTTGCCCGGAAATGGAGGGAGATGACCAAGTAACCTAGCCCATGTTCAAATTGGGCTGATGTGGTAGCTAGCCCAGTCCAATTCGCAGTTCGTGATGTACAAGTAGAGGGTCAGCTGTATCTTGGCTGCCGTCACCACTGTTAGATAAATATAGTGCAGCTTGTCGATGGCGTTGTTTAACGTTCCTTGTCAAGCTTGTCTAGGCTCGCAAACGGATTAGTGGAGTTGCTGCCACCGTGGTGATATGCGAGATTGTTCAAGCGAATGCGAGCAGGATTGCGAGCTGTCCCCACCTTGGGTGTATCAGTATCATTGGTGCGCTCTCAGATCTGGCAGTCTTTCTACGATGGGGTGCAAGTGAACAATACATATGGCTTCGAAATTATTGAGGCTCAGCCAATATGCCACAACTTGACGGAGTGAATAACAGGCCGACTTTGAGCCAAAGCATTGGCAATGACACCTCAATCGTTGTTACCTAATTTCTCTTTTAGTTTGTTAGGGGAAGTTGAGGCTTTTAGCGCTCTCGAAACATTCACGATTGCACCACAGTAGAGATTCCAGCATTTGCATCCTATTGGCAAGTCTACATGCCGTTATTGAATTATAGTTATATATACTGTTGAGTGCTCGCTGTCTTCAAGCTTTGATTTAGTCTCATCATCGTACAATAAGCCCTAGTCTTGACAACCCTTATGAACAACTGGACGGTAGCTGCAAGAACAAGACTAACAAGATGAACTCGACCACGGGCCATGTGCCCATCATTCCTTTTGGCCCGCATGCCACATGTACTCTGGAAATATGTCCCATCGAGTACTCGATTTTCCAAGTAAGCCGCAAAAAGTGTTCCATAATACCCTTTGGCAGATGTACCTCTGAGGCATACAATGCATGGAACGATGATTTTACACCTGAGTCCTACACTTGTGCACAATCCTGAGTTATCACCGCCAAACCAATCGCTCTTTTTCTCTTTATTGTCTGTCTGTCTTCTTCTATTTCGAAAAAGAGGGAGGGATAGAATACACTGTCGCTGGAAACTACTAACTCCGATCTGCTTTCTAGTACCGGCCTTCCCTGGCGGCTAACGCCACCTTCGGCGTGCTGCATTTCATCCTGATGTTTGCACACCTCGGGTTGGGACTTCGATTGGGCAATTGGTGGTACTCCGGGTGCATGATCGCCGGTTGTGCCTCAAATGTAATCGGCTATGCCGCGCGAGCCTCGTTGTGGTTCAATCCGTTCAGTTTCAATGGGTTTCTTCTGCAAATCAGTGAGTTCTTCATCAATCGCGCGTTTTTTATCTGGTTTGGGATACCTTCAGCAGGGATCCATGCCCTCTTGGGAAGAGGATTTCATCCGAAGTATCATAGCTAGTTGGCCCGCTGGGGATAACACACTGACTGCTTGAAATAGTCTTCGTCGGCTCGTCTCCTGTCTTCTATACCGCAGCCATCTACGTGACCATATCGAAGACAGTTCAGCAACTCGATTTGTCTCTTTCCCGTATCAGACCAAATCTATACTACACACTGTTCATCTTCTTCGATGTACTAGCTCTTGTGCTCCAAGCTTCTGGGGGGTGAGTACTGATGATGTCTCCCAAGAATCGCCATTGTATCTGTATATAGACCTGAGCTGACGAATGCACATCACAGCGCCATCTCGACCGTCTCCAGCGGCGCCAACAACATCGGCGTCAACCTAGCCCTAGCCGGTAAGTTGTTTCCGCTCTGGACCGCTTAGCTGAATGACTGACTCCAAAAGGGTTGATTTCCCAAGTCGTGACGCTCTTGGCGTTCGTCAGCCTCCTTGCCGACTACCTCATCCGGTACTTCAGGAGCAAGCCCTCTGCTGGTGTTTCCAAGCCCTTGAAGACCTTCCTCACATTCCTGAGTATTGCAATTGCATTGATTCTCGTGCGCTGTGCCTATCGTGTGGCTGAGTGTAAGTCATCTCAGCATACCTATCTAGCGAGTCAACAATTACATTGTCGCATCACTATTTTCTGCTCCCCTGTCTTCCCCTTGACTGTCTTCATATTTTAACCCTTCTGCCATACATGGCTAACTTTTGACGACAACTAGTGAGCGATGGATACAGCGGGACCTTGTTCCACGACGAAGCCTTATTTGTCGGACTCGAGGGTGTCCTAATCATTATTGCCGTCATTTCCCTCTTTGTAGCGCATCCTGGGTTTGTCTTCAATGGCAAGACCCATCTGATCGGGAATTCATCGCTGAAGTCACCTACCAGCGTGGAGAGTGGCGATGAACTCCCAGAAAGATAAGCAAGTTCGTTGTCCTAAGAAAGCATGCACCGGAGTTTTGAAAAATAATGAGCGGGAACACCCAGACTGCATGGTGTACGTGTTGTACATGAACCTTTTCACGATTTGTTGTTTCCTTGTGTTGTTGGTCAGATACCTATTAATTATTTGGCAGCTGCACTAACCCTTCTTCTGTTCGAGATAAATGCCTTTAAATTACAAGCCTGTCCCTCTATAGACCATTTTGTATAAATCGCTCGTCGTTCTATATATTGCCGATCATACAAATCTTGTGGGCATTCTGATCACCTCTGCAAGCCTTCGTATTATCATTGGCCCAATCATGCTACTTGTAACGGCTAGTTTTTTTATGACTCCAAAGCTCATTCTCAAGCATGTTGGGACTCAATGCCTCTAGAATAAGCCTCCAAAGTAGTAGAAAGATGCATACGCAATATTTCCGCAGCCAGTCTATGGCGATACGTCTCCCGCTCTCTGCACATAGCCCACAGGATACGCTTCGCAGATCCCAGCCCAACGTTCGCCAGAGCTTCAACGATCGGCATAGCAGAGCAAATCTGACACCCCCCTTCCCCCCGAATGGCCGGGTACAGAGCTCATTCTCGTAACTGTAAGTACCATTGACGCAAATAATGTGCTTGGGGCGTAGAGCTGGCTGGTGCATATCTTAATCTTAAAGCAGAGGCAGGTGTGTTGTCTCATCTGGAAGAGACGTCGTTGCTAGTGCGAATACTACAAGGGAAATGAGACTTTGCAGTCCATGGCTTAGTTTAGTTATACTTGTTTGGTACACCACAATGTTGAATAGTTGAAAAGCTGCGGCTGCTCTAACGGGTGGACCGTGAAGCAATCTTTACTTCTAGGACAGACTGCACAACAGAGAGAATATAAAGATTCTATTTGCAAATTACCTAGTCCCTAATCAAGTAGCGGCCCCGAGCATACCTAGGTTATGTCGACAGGGCCACAGTTGAAGACCGGTAACGATATATTTCCCAAGAGACATTGTGAGTAAGATCATGATGAACCTTGAATTACTGATTAGTTAAGCTCTTTTTATTCAGCAACTCGTCTTAACTTGTTTCAAAGATTGCCCCGAAGGAGCAAAGTCTGGAGTAAGTAGCATTCCAAGTTTTCAAGGGTTTGGTGATCTTATGTAGCATTTCTAGAAATCAAAAGTGCCCCTCGACGTACTTGATAATGACTCGCTGAACCTCAATGGGAAGTTTGCTCTTAACAAACCTGACCAACCTAAGTCCCTACCTAGGTAGGTATATATCGGGTTTTTAGCTACTTTCTCCCAGATCACGCCCGAAGCGCCTAATTTCATTTGCCTACGTCGGTATCTATTACATACTACCTAATTTCATGCTGTCAGCATCGGTGCACGTCTCACACCTGTGGAGTGATGTGTTGAGTTGGTTGTGCTGTTCTGTGTTGGCTATCATACACCGCTCCTACCTAGCTCGAAGCTAGCGCCTGGTGCTGCTAGGTAAATACCTGAGTAGGTACTTGTCGCTTGCTTATAGGTACGAGTACCTAATGCACCTACTCAGGACCAAGGTTGGCGGGGTAGGGACGTCGTACTGCTGTTCTGCTGCAAGTAGGGACCTGACTCACCGAACAAACAACCACCCTTGTTTCAATGCTCCTACATAGGACTAGTGTTTCAGAATAACGTGCACGGAAGAAAATGAAGCCATACGGCGAGTACGGCAATCCCAATTTGAGGACTGCATTGTCCAGTGTGCTGAACAACACAGCAACTTGGAACGTACCAGCCAACCACATGAGCTACATATATGCATGTACCTACCTACCTAGCCCACCTTAGGTACATGTACCGACCTAATGCCCACCAAACCCAGATAATTGGACCTTCGATTATATGCAATGCGCATGTAGCCTAGGGTACTAGTACCTACCATGTAGTGATAATTAACTGGCAGTAGAGATACCTACTTGGAGGTAGGTACTCAGGCAAGCGGAGCCTGACTGATTACCTAGGTAGGCATGCACTCCCCTTCGTGCCTGCCCTCGCCTGCCTGCTCTCGCCTGCTCTGCTCGCCTGCTAGGCTGCTTGCTACTGTGTCTGAGCTTGAATGGAACACTGGGGCAGTTTGCTGATCCACCGATGTACATGTAATTATTTGTTGAATTGCTGTTCCAAGCATTCACTTGCCGGTTTGTTTTCCGACCAACGACCAACGACCGACCTTCCGTCCTCTCTCCTTCTTCCTGAGTCCTGAGTTCTGAATCCTCGAGATCTTTCCACCGGTCCAGACAGCGCAACAAACAAGACAGCCCTTCCGCTCCTCCGTTGCCCATCATGCGTGAAATTGTCAGTTAATTCCTCTTAATTCGCCCTGATTGTCTGTCTTTACCAGAGCTAACAGTGATTGTTGCTGAACAGGTCCACCTCCAAACTGGCCAATGTGTGAGTGCCCTGATGTGTCTACATTATTGCCGGCCGAGCTCCGCGCCGCTAAGTACGGATATGCTTGTGTAGGGCAATCAAATCGGTGCTGCCTTCTGGCAGAACATCTCGGGCGAGCATGGTCTTAATGGCGACGGCATGTGAGCAGCCCCCCGCCATCGTCCTTCCCCCTGGCCTGGAGAACTCACATGATGGCACATCAGATACGAAGGTAGCTCTGAGCTTCAGCTAGAGCGTATGAACGTCTACTTCAATGAGGTACGAGCTTTGAGCGTGTGTCCTTTCAATATGCTGACCATTGTAGGCCTCACATAATAAATACGTGCCTCGTGCCGTATTGGTCGACCTGGAACCCGGCACCATGGACGCTGTGCGTTCTGGTCCGCTGGGTCAGCTATTCCGCCCCGACAACATCGTTTTCGGCCAGTCAGGAGCCGGCAACAACTGGGCGAAAGGGCACTACACTGAAGGGGCCGAATTGGTGGATCAAGTTCTCGATGTTGTTCGCCGAGAGACCGAGGGCTGCGACTGTCTTCAAGGATTTCAGATCACGCATTCCTTGGGCGGTGGTACTGGCTCTGGCATGGGCACTCTTCTTGTGTCCAAGATTCGAGAAGGTATGTTGCTTTTCGTTGATATAGCTTCCCAACGTCCCCTGCAACTTCGAGGACTTAAGTTGACGCCACACGTTTAAAGAGTTCCCCGACCGTATAATGGCCACCTTCTCCGTCATTCCCTCGCCCAAGGTCTCCGATACCGTTGTCGAGCCTTACAACGCCACCCTCTCCATCCACCAGCTGGTTGAAAACTCAGAGGAGACTTTCTGCATTGATAACGAAGCCCTGTACGACATCTGCCAACGCACTCTGAAACTCACCAATCCTTCATACGGCGACTTGAATCACCTTGTGTCTGCTGTCATGTCAGGCGTATCGACTTCTTTGCGCTTCCCCGGGCAGCTGAATTCCGATTTGCGCAAGCTGGCCGTGAACATGGTATGTCATCGAATCCTTGATATCTCTATCGCCCGACCATCCGAAGCTTACTTCTGAGATAGGTACCATTTCCCCGACTTCACTTCTTCATGGTCGGCTTCGCTCCCCTGACCAGCCGCGGCGCCCACTCATTCCGCGCTGTTACTGTTCCGGAGCTCACACAGCAGATTTTTGACCCCAAGAACATGATGACGGGGTCCGACTTCCGTAACGGACGGTATCTGACATGCTCCGCCATTTTCCGAGGCAAAATCGCCATGAAGGAGGTGGAAGAACAGATGCGCAATATACAGAACCGCAACTCCTCCTACTTTGTAGAATGGATCCCCAACAACGTACAGACGGCCCTGTGCTCCATCCCACCGCGTGGCTTAAGAATGTCGTCCACCTTCGTTGGCAACTCGACGGCTATACAGGATATCTTCAAGCGTGTAGGCGACCAGTTCTCTCTCATGTTCCGTCGCAAGGCCTTCTTACATTGGTATACTGGTGAAGGTATGGATGAAATGGAGTTTACAGAGGCCGAATCCAACATGAATGATCTTATCTCGGAATACCAGCAGTACCAAGATGCTGGCTTGGATGATGAGGAAGAGGAATACATGGAGGAAGAGTATATGGAGGAGGGAGAGGAATACGAGGAATAAACGGAGCTGGGGGCAAATTCTACATCGAAACTGCCACGCCCGTCCATACTCGTCCATACTCGGAAGCGGGCTTACTCATACTCGGTGCTTAGATTGTAGCCTCTCGTCACCGCGTTTATTCCTTGCCGTGGGACCCTGCTAGCGGAACTCTCTACAATATCATATCATGGCATGCTTCCCTAACATGTGTTTAAGATGACACTGCTACTTCAAGAATCTCAGGCTGGGCGACAGTGTCGACAACGCGTCGTATATACAACATTGAAACTCGCGGAAATGCCATGCTGTAGCCCGACAATTTCGTACTACTTGAACTCGTTGCTAAGCAGGACTGGCTGCTGGGATGCCTTTTCGGCAATTCTTGCCCCTGGAACTCGCAGTGAGCCCAAATGTCTGGATTTCAAAATGTAGAAAGAAAGGGGTGAAAAAAGTGAAGGAGTGAAGGTTGCTATCCCCAGTGAGGCTGGGAAGCACCAGGAATTGAGCCCGATGCGGGGGTCGAACCTGAGACAACTGTCAGTATTGGTGCCAGTGGTGGACTTGGGATTCGTGGACGTGGAGATGTACTCACCCGCAACCTTGAGATTAAGAGTCTCACGCTCTACCGATTGAGCTAACCGGGCGCTGTTGGAGAGGTGAGATGACCGTGTGTTGTTGTGGACTATATCCTAGTGCTCGTTAGGTCTTCCGCCGAGTGAGTGCGCAAACGGAGCAATTTTTCGCTTAGTTCTTTGGTTCTGTAGGTATACAGCCGGGCGGGTCGCGATAGGTGGATCGTCACCATGGACGTGGACGTGGGCCGGACTTGCTGTTTTCTCACCATCACCACCTGGGCAGTTAGTTAAGTACCTAACTGCCCCATGACTGCCTCGACTGCCTACCTCCATGTATGTATCTATAATGCTCGGGCAGTAAGTCACGCCTCTTGGATCTTGCAACAATCTAAATCGATTTTCTTTTGGCAAGCTACCTAGGTAGGTAGTACCCACCAACCTACTCATCCTCGGTACCGTGCTCGGCTCCGGCATTTCAGAGCTGGTTGCCAAGGGTTGCTGTACATACGAACATAGTACATTCTGTGTGTGGTAATGCACCAATACTGGGGCTAGTGTGCCGCCAGCGCAGAGTCTAGATGGCGCCACGATGTATCCCGTCAGTTTGCGTCTTGACTTGTGATAATGGGGCCCCATCACGCCCGTAATGCGTCTGCGATGCGTATTAGTGTGTTTGAATATTTGTCGAGACTGTTAGTACTCGTAAGCCTAAACATTGACACTAATCAACCTAAGAATCCCAATAATACGAGCTAGACTCCTTCGAGCAGCTTGTTTCAGCCATCCCGTGTACAGGCCTCCCATTCAGCTTCTGTATTTGATGAAGCCGTACCCCCAACCATGTTGAGAGATAACCAAGGGGCGAGCGGTCGCTGTGGGATTTGGCCCTGTAATAAACCGGTCGCACGGTAATGCCGGAGGATCTTGATAATCCTTTCGAACAGGATCATGTCAGCTATTCAAAAAGAGCCAGCATCGCACATCAATGAGGCTGCTGACAAAATCACCGACCGAGCAGCTACCTCAACCCGCAAACAGCGCTTCCTCACCACAAGAAAGATAATCATCATAGTCGCTATGGTTGGTGTAGTCGCGCTCGCACTAGGGCTCGGGCTCGGACTCGGACTTTCACGGCCTTGCGCGGCCTGCCCGGCTCCGAAGGCCTCAACTTCAACTTCAACTTCAACTGCAACACCGGCTGCGACGCCGGCTCCGAGTCCCTCCGGCACGGCGAGCGTCATCCAGCTGAGAGTCGGTACAACGTGGGACTACCCCCTCGGCTTTTCTCTCACAACTGCAAACGCGAATAAGAGTACGGTCTTCTACCCCGTGGATCTCGAAAACACACCGGCAGACACGATCACGGCGCTCAAGGACTCTCATACGATAGTCTGCTATTTCAGCGCCGGAAGCGTAGAGGACTACCGCAAGGATGCGGACGAGTTCCCAGCGTCAGCCGTCGGCAACGTGCTTGATGGCTGGCCGCATGAGAAGTGGGTAGATCACCGCAACGCCAAGGTGCGCGAAATCATGGCCACACGCATCCAGAACGCGGCCGATAAGGGCTGCGAAGGCGTTGACCCTGATAACGTTGATGGGTACGTCAACGACTCGGGGTTTGACTTGACGGAGGACGACACTGTCGACTACGTGCGCTACCTGGCCGAGACGGCACACGCGGCCGGGCTAGCTTACGGGTTGAAGAATTCGGGCGCCATCGTCGACCGCGTTGTCGATGTCGCTGAGTGGGCCATTAACGAGGAGTGCGCCGAGTACAACGAATGCGCTGACTGGGCCCCCTTTGTGGATGCCGGCAAACCAGTCTTCCATGTCGAATACACGAAGGACGACGACGCGACAAGCGTCAGTGCGGCGAAGCTGGCTAAAGCATGCGCCGCCGATGGGCAACCGGGTTTCTCGAGCGTCGTGAAGCACTATACGCTCGATGACTGGATCATCTACTGCTAAAGGATCATGGTTGCGACACCGCGGCGTTTCTCAAGCTGTATATAATAACCCTTAAGTGTATCCAGCAGTAGCTACCTACATCATGTCTGTATATTTAATTGAACATTGGATAGTGACCAGCAGGTATCAGTTTTAACAGGCTCAAATGTTGAATACCTTACCTATATGTAGGTACCTAGGCCCCCTAGGTAGGTACCCACTGCATTGGCGAAATACTGGTCTGTCTCGATGTTATGACTTCACAGAGCCATCTCTGTTAGGTATGCTTGGTATGGTAAATATATCACATTCTCTGTACCAATCAGGGTTATTGAAGTTCGATAGTTTCATGCTAAAGCCTTTGCAGATGAATTCGTGTCTGATGATTGAGGTTTCTCATACTTAGGTAGGTAGGGAGTCTTGTGTGTATGTGATCACAACCTACCTGGTAAAACGTGATTGAGGTTGATTGAGATAACCTCCGGCTCGTTCCCTGCCTGAGATACTACTAAACCGAGCTTTTACCGGTGACTGGCGACTGGGAATCCTAAGACCCGCATAGATGTGGGTCAAGTGATGTACTTAGGTACCTACCTAGCTGCGTGCCAGCAATCGAGAGGATATGCATATCGTACCTCTCCTTATCGGGCGAAAGTGGGGCTCCGAGCTTCGAGCTTGGTTGATCCAAAATTTTCAATTCGGCCTCACATCACACTCTCGCCCGTTTCTGCATTGCAATCGCGAAAGGCCATTGCACCGTGTCCCAGGCGCAACCACCGAGATTGTCGACGCCACTGCAACGCCAATTACACACCATCGTACCCGCGAACCGACACCGACTCCGACCTCGATACCACGTCGACCAGTCGCAGACGCGGTCGACCCCAGCTGCAACCATGCCGCACCTCGATTATCTCCTACACGAGGTTAGCTTACCACCCGCGGCCTTTCGCGCTTCTCCTCGACCTTCGGCGACTAGACGAGAAAAGGGGCTGTATCATTGAGGACTCTAGCTGACCCCTGCTCTCTGATATAGTCTGCGACCGGATATGCCCTCTTCAAGGTGGTCCACCAGCAAGATGATATCGCGTTGCGGACCGAGGAGGCCAAGAATGCCGCTGAGGACCTGGCCAAGCTCGGAAAGATGCTAAGCTTGACCTCGTATGCCGTTTGGAGATCCGCTGCCGAAGCCCTCGAGAACATTCATTCCATTTCCGAGGGAATGATGACCGACTACTTGAAGTCCACTATCGAGCTCAATATCCCCGCCTCGAAGAAATCCAAGGTCATTTTGGGCGTCGCAGACAAGAACCTGGCTGGAAATATCAAGGCTGCCTTCCCAGGCATTGAGGCCGAGACGGGCGACACGTCCGAGGCCGTCTCCTATCTCCTCCGTGGCATTCGTCTACACTCGTCCAAGCTATTCAAGGACCTGAAGGAGGGGGACGAGGAGAAAGCTCAACTCGGTCTTGGCCATGCTTACTCTCGTAGCAAAGTCAAGTTCAACGTTCACCGAGAAGACAATCATAGTGAGTTGCATACCAAGATGTTTCCGTGGCACCCTTGCAGCTTTAGGCTTGTCTGGAAAATGCGATCCGGCCAGTGCCGCTAACAATGTGCTCAGTTATCCGCTCTATTGCCACGTATGTGTGACCCTAAGGAATCTCTAACTCTGCTGTTGTTAACATTGAACTGGATAGCCTGGACAATCTTGACAAGGTGAGTCAACCAATACCATCCCGACCTGAGCTATCCAAGCCGCGTTGATTATCGAGACTGCTCGTATTTCAGGAAATCAATCATTACTAACATTTCTCAGGGTATCAACCTGTTCTCCCAAAAGTTGAGGGAATGGTACAGTTGGCATTTTCCGGAGCTGGTAACCAACCTCGAGTCCCTTCTCGCGAATTATACTGACCCAGGTCTTCCAGTACGCGATTTGCTCTGATAACCTGACATATGCCAAGGTCGCACGATATGTTGGGGACAAGAGCACGTTAGGAGACGATAAGCTTCATGAACTGGCTGGACTCGTAGGCGATGATGAGGAGAAAGCTGCTGAGATTATCCTCAAGGCCAAAATGTCCATGGGAAGAGAGCTGAGCGAGGTCGATCTAGAAAATGTCCTCACGTTTGCTGAAAAAGTCCAGAGCTTGGCAGAATACCGCCGATCCCTTTACAGCTATCTCACTGATAAGATGAGCACGGTAGCCCCGAATCTCGCCACGTTGATCGGTGACGTGGTTGCTGCCCGTTTGATTCAGAAGGCCGGTTCCCTCACCAACTTATCGAAGTACCCAGCTTCAACCCTGCAAATTCTAGGCGCAGAGAAAGCTTTGTTCAGAGCCTTAAAGACCAAGAGCAACACCCCCAAGTACGGTCTCATCTTCCACTCCAGCTTCATTGGAAGAGCATCGCAAAAGGACAAGGGACGTGTGAGCAGATATCTTGCAAACAAATGCAGTATTGCGTAAGTTGCCCTATCCATCTCGCCCAGCAACCTCGAGTTAGATATATGGTTACTGATGTCTTGTTGGCAGCGCGCGTATCGACAACTTCTCTGAAACACCTTCCAAAAAATTCGGAGAGGCTTTGCGAACCCAGGTCGAAGATAGACTAGAATTCTATGCCAGTGGCAAGAAGCCCATCAAGAACGCAGATGCTATGGTTCGTTTGCCGATGACTGTCGTATTCCAAAATTATGAGTCACTAACACACCGATAGGACAAGGCTGTAGCCGATCTTTTGGCCGAAGGCGACAGCATGGCCATCGACGCCGAGATGATTGACGCCCCCGTCGCCACTTCCGAACCTACACCCAAGAAGGAGAAGAAGTCAAAAGACAAGAAGGAGAAGGAAGAGAAGAAAGAGAAGAAGGACAAGAAGCGCAGACATAGTGAGGTTAAGGGTAATGCGGATGCTGATATTGATGCAGAGGTTGATGGCGAGAAGAAGAAGAAGAAAAAGAAGAGACACTCTGAGGCGTGATGATTTTTAACTTGTCAGGTCTATCTCAGGCATGATGATATGGGTACGGGCGTTTTGGATTAGGGCTGCTTTTCCTGCTGGTGTCTATTCTCTATTCTGTCTACTATCTCATCGCTGCCATGTGTACTTCCATACCAATCCTGGGATCATACCCCGTTTGTTCAACATCTTGCTCCTGTAGTCGTGTTTTTAAACTCGCGCAGTGACATGGGCGTACTTGTGCGTTGTTTTGACGATTGCAAGTAGCATATCTCGCCATACCCCGTTCATTCTGGATGCGGCGTTCGACTGTCGCAGCAAACAAGCTCACCCCAACTTGGGATACATCGAGCGTGCTGTGTATACGCTGCAGCACCATCACACCTAGTATATTGGCCGGCGATTTTTGAATAGTGTACGTTTCACACAAGAAGACTGTGCCAAAATAACCTGAGATGAACTTCGATCGCATTACGCACGACTAAGACGGAATGAAACACGTAAGTACCTACCTAAGTAGGGGGCACATTTAGACGCCTGGTCCTACCCAGCCTGCATCAGTCAATCACTGGTCCCCAAAAACATAACGACGCCCCGAACGCCATTATAATGCCCGCTTCCCGGTTCTCGTTGCGTAGAATATCGCTCATCGTCCTCACGTAGAGCCGGAAACTATCTCTACATATGCCCAAATGCCTTCGTCCCGCATGTTGTCTCATGTGAGGCTTGGAATACAATGTGTTTGCTGGTTGGTATGAAATATGCTCGTGTAGTAAGTTGGTGATGGAAGTAGTCAGTCAATAAAGTCAAGTCAAACGTTCTAATTGCCTTCGCTGCCGAACTCCTTGGTCCACTCGGAATTCCGGTTGAGATCTTCGCTGGAGACGGTCGGCCGCGACCCCTTGATGGCTTTTACAAAATCTTTGAAGTCGACTAGGGGTTCGAGGAGCAGCTCAGCTTCTACGTCGTCCCAGGTCATCTCCTTTGCGCCTGAATCGCCTGGCGAACATGGCGTGAGTCTTAATATGCCCTCATGTTGTACCTGTCGCGCGAGCCTCGTTAGTCACTCAACGTCGAAACTATCAATGGTAGCGCTCGTCCTACCTCTTTGAAGTGCGTCGCTTGTTGGATTTTCCTCACAGGCTGCATTAACGCATCCTGTACGGCAATGGTGATATCACTACCCGAGTAACCTTCGGCCAGCTTAGCTAATTCGCGGTAGTCATCGCTCTTTAATGTGGTGGGCGTCTCGCCGATCGCAATCTTGAACATGGTTGTCCGGGCACTGAGGTCGGGCAGACTGATGTGAACTCTGCGCTGGAAACGTCTCCGAATAGCGGCGTCTAATTGCCAGGGGATGTTGGTTGCGCCGAGCACGAGCACACCCGTCGAGTCCTTGCCCACACCGTCCATCTGCACCAGCATTTCGGTCTTGATTCGGCGAGATGCCTCCGACTCGCCCTCGCCTCGAGGACCGCAGAGAGCATCGACTTCGTCGATGAAGATGATTGAAGGCTTATTTTCGCGGGCCATTGCGAATAACTGTTTGACCAACCTGTGACGCATGGGGATGAGTTTCCACACCGTTACAGATTATGCCTGGAGGGCGGTTCAGACTTACCGCTCACTCTCACCCATCCACTTACTGACCAAGTCACTACTGCTGACGCTGAAAAATGTGCTCTTGGCCTCAGTCGCGACCGCCTTGGCCAAATAACTCTTACCGGTTCCCGGCGGGCCGTAGAGAAGGATTCCCTTCCACGGCTTCCGCTTGCCGACGAAGAGGTGGGGGAACTTGATGGGCAAGAGCACGGCCTCCTTCAGCGCCTCCTTCGCGCCGTCCAGACCGGCAACGTCATCCCACTTCACGTTCGGCCGGTCCTGCAGGATGGCGCCGGCCAGGGCGTTGCGCAGTTTCTTGGAGTCCTCGTCGATGGCGCCGTCCTCGCCGTCCTGCTTGCCTTTCGCGGTGCCGCCGGTGGAGGAGCCGTTAGCCCCGACCATACCGGGTTTCTTCCGCTTTGCTTCTGCGTCGGTGAGGTGGGCCTTGAGCTTCTCGGCGCGGTCCATGTACTCGCCTGTCTTCTGGCGGATCATCTCCTTAGACTTGGGGTTCTTCTCCCACTTCAGGGCGAGCATGAATAGCTCGAGGGACTGGTAGTATAGCTGGTAGGCCTTGTCGTACTGATTGCCATTGTCGGCGTCGATGGCGCGGCGGACCGTGTCAATGGCCCGGCCGAGAAAGTCGGTGTTGGACATGGCGGTGGTCTGGCCGAGGACGAAGTCGGAGGCGGAGGCGGAGGCGGAGGCGGGCAGATAAGGAACCTTGACTGTTTACTGTCCCTACCGGACTGGCGCTGGACCTCGAAAGATAGAAGTTAAATACAATCAATGCTTGTTGGGAGTTATTGAAACGGGTTATGGCAGAGGAGCCACGCCGACGAGGAACGGCAATACAAGGCGAGAGGCGAGAATATGAGAAGTTGTGTTCCCCGGCCCTGGTGGTACCTGAGTAGGTATTGAGTCGTTGTTGTTGTATTGGATCTAGCCGTCGCTGGGGAAGCGACCCGACTAGCCTGATTTGGACAATACACAGAGGGGCATGGGCAGGTCTGCTCCCCCGCCTTGTTAGGTACCTTAGGTAGGCTCTTGGTGGGCTCCGCCATATTAGCCACATTTTGTGAGTAGCACCAGCCACGCCACTCAACAACCAGGCCCAGGCAAACACACCATAGGTTGTTAACAGGTTAGCCACTCTGGGCCCTTGAATGAAGCAGGGAGGTATTACGTTGTGGCTAATCGGTAGAAACACCCCAAGTAACACATATATCGTCTGCACCTGGCCATATTGAACAGTCCCTGGAGCAACTCTGTCATTGTATGCCGTTGTTCGCCCAGTTCTGAAAACACGCCCCATACAAGACAGACAAGAAAAAGTTCCAGCAGCATAATCAACAACCATGGCTGAGGTGCAAGCTCAGCTACAGGCACTATCCGAAGAGTACCAAAAGCTCCAACAAGAACTCCAGACTGCCGTTGAATCTCGCCAGAAGGTCGAAGCCCAAAGGCAGGAAAACCTCGGAGTACAGAAGGTGAGCCGCCACATCCAGACTCTACCACATTTCGCATTCACTCGAACCCATCATCGCACTGGCAAGTCCTGGACTTCTCTCCTGACTAAATGAGATGAAAGGAATTCGAAAGACTGAAAGATGGCGAAAGCATATACAAGCTTGCCGGGCCCATTTTGTTGAAACAAGACAAAGTGGAGGCCGAGAGTACCGTAAAGGGGCGACTCGAATTCATTGGAAATGAGTTGTGAGTAACAGTGCAGTGCCGCCTTGCATAGGAGCTCTGGAATTTGAATCACTAATTGTGCACCACAATAGGGAGAGATCAGACAGTCACATCAAGGAGATACAGGAGAAGCTAGAGAAGAAAAAGGGCGAGATTATACAAGCCCAGGCTGGACTCCAAGCTGCAGGCGCTGGCGCAGGGAAGGCTGCGGCCAAGGCATAGTTGGGCAGGACAGTCTCTAGACTCGTCTTCGAGGCCCAGTTCACTAGAATTGGCGGGCATTGAAGATGTTGTAGGAGCTTAGTGAATGGCAAGCATCATGGCCATTGGCTGGGGAACTCGATTTACGAGGATCATGGAGGTTGCCAGTTCTAAACACCACTTAGGCGCACTGGACGGAGAAGCAGGATGGTGGTAAATGGTTTGTTGCCTACACTTCGATGTCGAACTCTTTCAGGTATGGATCTTGTGTATGTGAAAATGGCAAACTGGGACGTGAAGGTTATACTGGCGAGCTGGCAATTAATTCAATGTGTAGCCATTTGGCCTCCTCTGCCTTTCATGTAGGTACGGCGCAAATGTGTTGCCTCACGGCACCCGGCTGCGCCACATCAACGAGCTTGAATGACGTAGATCGCCTCACCCAGCTCCCCTCCAAGTGCCCCGCGATGTGGCTTAGTTGTCAGAGGGAATGCAGGCAACATACAGGTGTGAGAACAACCGCGTCGCCGTACCCTTGTCCTTGTCCAAGTGTCTGCCTTCCGGCTACCGGTGTTGCAGCCCGATCCCGATACCGATACGGTGCCATACATACTACCTTACCTACCTCCTACTTGCCTCGCCTGCCTAGGTACCTAGTATCATAATCCATCAACCACCGAGCCTCTCTTAGACTTTAGTCTTCCAGTCATCGACAGTAGCCTACCTATTTACTCAAGGTCTGTCATATTTGCCAAGCTGCCCTCTGCTGTTGTTGGCGATTCTTGAGGCCGGCCCTGTTTCCTATCTTTAGCTCCTGTCCACTCACATCTCTCCCCGAGCGCCATCCGTGACTGATCAGTTCATGGCCACACCGACCGTGGCACTCTAGGCTATCCTCCATCATCGCCGACCGGCAAACATGGCGCCAATCGCCAATGATGGGGGCCCTGGCCGCCCGCTGAGTGTGAAGGAAATATCGGCTCGCGCAGCAGCCTTTGACTGGAATCCTAACATTCCTTTCAAGCATTGGCTGCACACATCGCAACTGCTCCAGCAGCAGGTGAGCAACAGCTGCATATCGCACCCCTTCCTGCGCGTTTGATCTCGATGCTGATGGGGCAGGCATAGGCGGACATGTATCTTCGTGATGGCAATTTTGCGCAAGCCTATCTTCTTTACCTTCGATACTCCACCCTAGTGGTAGACTTACTCAGGCAGCATCCTGAGGCCAAAACACAAGAAAACAAGAAGGCTTTCCAGAGCAAGCTCTTCACCGTAGATGTTGTGTTCAAGCATTTAGAAGAAATCAAGCCTATATTGGATCGTCAATACAAGGCCTACAAGGAGGCCAAAGCTAAGCAGGGCGCCGATTCCGACCGCCTCGGACAAAGTTCCGCAGGAGTGCCACAGGAGCCCAGCGCATACCAGCAGCACGCTTCAAATGACCCTGCCCTATCGTATGCTGCCCATCTGCTAGATGCTGGTGAGAACCAAGACCTTGCCGTTGAGTTGGCACAAAGGGAGATGCGGCGACGAGATTCTGACAGAAAAGCAAACATAAGTAACAGCGATGGCCATCGCGGGCAGCAACAGCGACGCAATGCTGGCTTTTGGGACACCTTGACTCAGGACATCGCAGACAAGCAGGCCGAAGAGGAGGAGTTTTTTCGTGAGAAGATGGAGACAACAAGCAAGGCCTTGGGCCAAGACACGGATCCGCCCTCCAATGGTCTTAGACGGCCAGCCACTCGCCTGGTCGAGCGACCATCTGTGCCCAGTTACTCTTACCCCAAGATTGCTAAATCTGCGCCAGTCGATTACAAACCCCAGTATCCGCACAGCAATGAAGGCAGGCCAGTTCAACCACCTCTCCCCCCGAAACAAGAGGCTGTGGATCGCTCGTTCATGGTTCCTGAGCGTCCCCAAAAAACGCCTTATCCTAGTGAATCTCTGCGTGAATTACCTTCACGTCCACCAAAGCTGCCCGACTCAGCTCCAGAGCCACCAAAGAAGCAGCAAGGCGTTGCATTCAAACCTGCCGCGTATCTTGAAAACGGCGAGCCTATCCGTCCCATCTTCCTTCCACGGCAACTCCGCCGTCAGTTCCTTGAAATCGCATCGGAGAACACAAAGCGGGGGCTGGAGATGTGTGGCATCCTGTGCGGAACTGCTGTTAATAACGCGCTGTTCGTGCGGTGTTTGCTCATCCCTGAGCAAAAGTGCACCTCAGATACGTGTGAGACAGAGAACGAAGCTACCATCCTGGAATATTGCATCGAAGAAGATCTTTTGATGCTAGGTTGGATCCACACACACCCAACGCAGACGTGTTTCATGAGTTCCCGAGATTTGCATACGCAATCTGGATACCAGGTTATGTTACCTGAGAGTATCGCAATTGTGTGTGCTCCGAAATTCGAACCCTCGTAGGTGAAAATCCATAATCTTTGATCTTTGTTGCTAGCTAACTCGCTACTGATCAGATATGGCATATTTCGTCTCACCAACCCGCCGGGACTACCACACATACTCGGCTGCACACAGTCATCCACTTTCCACGCCCACTCCGTGGAAAATCTCTATACCGGAGCCGAACACCCACCAGGTCATGTGTATGAACACAATGGACTTTCCTTTTATGTGCAGGACATCCGACCTGGCGCTCGCAACAGCGCCGTTCCGAACAATAGTTTTTAGGGTATCATATTTAATAGGCTCGGCCACGGCGCATAGCTCTGCGGGATGGCTCGGTGTTTCCAACCTGATTACCCGTCTCCTCAGAGGATGGAGCATTCTTGTTCCCAGCCCCATTTGTCCAAGTTACGACAGTCACGTATATCACACAAGATGAGAAAAGAAGATTGATACCCTGGAGTTTCATTTCATTTCTCTCTTTCTCTGGCCCATTCTGATTTTGTGTGCTTATTATTGCCCAGTCAGCAATAGCTGCCCGAGCTACCAACCATTCATTGCATAGCATGGAGTTGAGGGAAATGTCTGATGCGCGACTGGGCCTAGACCTAGACCTAGACCTAGACGCATTTGCTGGTGTTCACTGATGACTTCAGAATTTGACAGGACTTGTCTTGGAAGTGGAACAAGCCAACCTGTATGTCATTGGTCTTTGTTTGAGGGAGGAGGGTGTCTGTTGTTCACTCAACGGCTCTTCAATAAAATCGGCGGGCGTGATGTACAATGTCATTGAGTGTTGGGCATAGTTAAACTTGTTGCCTGATAGTGCAGTATAACTGCCATTGCCATTATTTTCCCTTGCTTGATAACCAAATTACTTCATTGTCATCCAGTCTAGAAACTAGATTCAGTTAGGACAATGACATTTAGTAATATCTTCAGTTATGTGTATTAAACTCCGCGATAGTTTACACTGAGGTGCTTACCCATTCATATTCAAAAGTGATAGAGCAATAAATTAAGGGTTATAGAAGGCCATTATCAAGGAACAGATATGAGAATTGATTGTAAAGTTGAGGAGGTTGAACTGCCTATGTAGTGACATCGTACCCTACAAGCTTATGGGACATTATAGAGTTGCAGACGGAGGGACATTCAAGTATACCAGGATCGTACCAAAACCATAATATAGGCAACACTGAGATTAAAGATACTCCAGTTGCCATTCCACCCCTTGATTAACAATTTGAGATTTGTGTCATCAGAAAAACCACCTATTTTGAACCCTAAGGTAATTTCAAAATTGGCCAAGTCTTACTACTGATTCTCTTACTGATTCTCTCCGGGATCCATTCTAAAGACTAGACAATCAATCCAGAGTTCAACGCCAAGTGCTTAACCGCCCGGACTCAATATCTAAGTGGAGGGCCCAGATGCCTCATCTTGGCATCTTTTGTCAACCTATTACATTGACTTCCAAGCTATTAGATCATAGCAAACATATCAATCGGGTAGCTTAAATAAGAAAATATGATGAGCTAGGTGAGCCATACGAGGCCAAGAGTTAGATCATATGCTTTTCTCGATGAGGGATCGATCTAGACTAGATAGCTAGGAACCTTGATGGCGGATCACCAGTTTAAATGTTTAAGGATTGCAGAATTTTCGCTCACTTTTGTTTCATAAAATTTCGTGTTTGACTGGCTGTAGGTTGGTGTTGTTGTAGTATGTGATGTCGCTCAATGCTGAAATGGCAATCGTTCACCACAATTAAATATTAGCGAGACAAGGTGGGCGTGACTGTTCTTCAGCTTCGTGTTGAGCAAATATAATCATACAAAATTAGGACAAGAAGAATATCAAGCGTATTGATAGAGCTGATGGGAAAACCGTATGCTAACTTATACGTGTGCGGTATTATCAAATAAAGCTACCACTCTTGAATGCTACATGCGTAAAGTCAACTAATTTGTCCAAGTTCAGTATCCCAGTCAAATGACAGTAATTAATTACTCAATTAATGCTTATCACCGTGACCTATTTTGAAGTCTAAGGGCAAGATAGTTCAAGACTAAAGAAGAACTACTGCGACAGCCGTGCTGACATACTCATGCGTGAAATAGCAACAAATCGTTGACGATACTTGCAGAGTCCTTCGTACTCACACCATATCATACTTACTCGCCTACCTAACTAAGTAACATCTAGCAGAGTCGGGCGCTTTCCTAAGCCGCCAAGCGCCGCCGAGCATCGCCGAGCATCGCCAAGTGCGCGAGTCAAATGCTACTATTCAGGGAAGGAAAAGAAGGAAAAACCCCAAGAATGAGGACCTTGATGGTCATTGATGTGCTGTTACACAGGCCCATGGTACGAGAATTAAATTCTATTTCAGCCCCCCAAGGAACGGCTTGTACTCACCATGTAAGTTCTGGTTATGTAGGGTCTGTTTGACTGTAGCTTCTAGGTTGTACGTTAACAGGTATTTTTACGAGATTAAACATATTCGACAATTCCGAGAACATGGTTCACGTCGATGTTGCGAGGACGGCTTTGTTGGCCCTTTACCTCTGTGCCAACCCCGTCTACGCCGCGGCGGCTTCTATATCCAGAACGCAAAACAACCCGGCAGCAAATATCACACCACCTCCATCTGTTTTGCAGCGTGCGGCTGAGACCTTCACTGCGGTCACTGGATGCCACTCGCATGGCGACGATGTGTAGGTTGGCCCGGACGTTTCCCCCATGTTTGCACTCGAGCCAGCTTACACGGCCTAGTTTCTGCCTCGCCGGCCCAGACGAGTACCAAGTTATTGTACCTGCGACAGCAACGGGCGATGTAGCGCCGACATACACGGGCTGTCACTCGCACGGTAGCGAAACGTAGGGCAACATCCACTTCTATTGCTGCCCCTTTTGGTATTGATTGATGAGTCAGGTTCTGCTTTGGACCCAACGATGTTGAGGTCGAGGTTCTTGTCGAGAGCGAGCAAGGCGACCATCACGACCATGGCCATGGTCAAGAAGCGGAGGAAAGCTCAGGCGAGAATTGTCACTTTCATGCTGGCGTTGAGTAGGTGCTTCGAAATTACCGAGGGTCAGGTACACAAACAAACCACAAGGGCTGACTCGAGATCCCCAGACACTGCGTCGGCGACCACAGCTCGAAGGGTCAAGTTCAATGCACGCGGCGTGACCGGGATTACAATATTCCATTGCGAATCGGGCTGGTTTTCGCCATGCTAGCGACAAGTTTTGTCGGTGAGTACATCACCAATGCCGTCAGCGCTGCGGGCTATAGAAGCTAACAGTCCAATTCAGGAGTCGCTTTACCTATCTTCCTCAAGCCGCTGCTGCCGGGAAGATTCCACGTCATCTTTACAGTATTGAAGCAGTTCGGTACTGGTGTTATCGTCGCAACAGCGTTGATACACGTAAGTCCCGTATTACCGCGGTAGACGGATGCATAATAGCTGGAAACGAGCTGATGCTAACAGCTCATGTGCGACTGCAGCTTTTCACACATGCCACCCTCATGTTCGCGAACGAATGCCTCGGGGAGTTGGAGTATGAGGCGGTAACAGCTGCCATAGTGCTGGCTGGGTTGTTCGTCGCCTTTCTGGTTGAGTCCATTAGCCACCGTGTTGCTCGAAAGTACCTTGGCCGGTCCTCCCATCCTGATGATCTCGTCAGTGTATCGGTGCTTGAAGCCGGCATTATTTTCCACTCGCTCTGTAAGTCCTTTCTAGCGCTGAATGTATTTGCAGCACTAATACTCATTCATATCTCTTAGTGGTCGGTCTCGTACGTGTTCCCTGCATTTGTTTTTCCCCGAATGATGGCAAGTCTCGGAGGAACAAATTACCCTAAGAGGCATCTATGCTCCCGAGACACCTGTAAACCCTAGTTTTATGAGCAAAATCATTTTTTACCATAAAAGGCAATTACTAACTTTAGCGTGTTGAAGACACTGGTTGTCGCTGGCGACAGTGTCTTTGTTACACTGTTTGTCGTGATCGTATTCCATCAACTATTCGAGGGCATCGCCCTCGGAAGCCGAATAGCATCTGCTGGTCGCCTGGTCAAGGGTATCGAGGAGAGCTCTATCCGTCAATCGCCAACAGGTGACAAACCCCCACCAGAGGTATCATCAACCGGGTCTCTAGGTGAACATCAACAGGGCATCTGGGAGCCATTGAACACGGCGAAGAAACTAGCTATGGCCAGTGCATTTGCAGTGGTAACACCAGTTGGCATGGCAATCGGCATCGGCGTCCTACGTTCATTCAACGGTAATGATCCTAGCACTATCGTTGCAATCGGCACCTTGGAGTTAGTATATTTGATCCCTTTGTTCCCTGATTCGACAAAATTTCGGTTTCCAAATGCTGCATGATTTTGCATACACTTGAGATACTTTTGATTTATGAGTTTAAACCTCCCTGACAACAGTAGATTCTAACCTTTCTCTAACAGTGCTGTTTCGGCTGGAATACTCTTATGGGTTGGTGTTGTGGAAATGTGGGCCACGGATTGGATGTTCGGTGGCGAGCTTGAACATGCCAAAGCCTCTACCACAGCATTGGCAGGTCTTGGGTTGGTGGCTGGTTTTGTTCTTATGGGGTTGCTCGGGAAATGGGCCTAGAATTGTAACCACTCACAGGATTTCCCCCAACTGATCTGTCAAGTTTACAAGAGCCACCGATCAACATTCTATTCACTCTAGTAATAACCAATGTATAATCAATAGATTGTACTTAGATAGGTTCTATATGATTAGATCATAGAAAGTATACATAAGCTGTTCTATGAAGTATTCGGATATATACAAGGGCATTGATCTATGCTTGTTAAATTCAGCAAGTTAGCAAGGTATGTTACGCGTTCAGGATACAGATTTTGTGTTGTGGTTAGTGGGCAACAGGTCGTGTCCCTATTGTCGAAGTGGAATGAAGCATGTGAACTTGCGGCATAGGCTAAAAGGAAATCACAGTATGACGAGATAAGGCACTGGGTTTTGGTGTTAGCTGTTTGTTGATTTGTGAACTCATGGCAACTCTATCTACCAGATAGAACAGGCGGCATTCGCCAATAAAATTTGCCGAATGCAGATTGGTGCAGGATCAGTGATATTTCACTGCACCATGACAATAGATTGTCAAAGAACTTGAAGCTGACTCCTCAACACTGCTCACAGAATGTGAGCTAGGTAGTCAGACTCCTACAATTCATGCTTACTCCTCCTTCTTCTCTGACTTCAGCTCTACCTGGATTTCTCGTATGATATCCATGAAACGAGCCGCACTCATGGCAGTTAGCACATGCCACCAACCATGCATCTCCAGGAGCCAAGCCCAGGGCAGTCCAAGCTGCTCCCGCATCGCTCTGAGTTCTGCACAATACTCAAGGTCAATCTGCCATAACAAATATGCCACGAGGACCAAGACGAGAGCGGTCAGCCCCTGCATCCTCCATCTCGCAACCTTGGCCTCGGGGAAGCCTGGCTTGCGCCAATAGAAGAAATAGGCGCCTCGTGCAATGGCGACAGCGAGGGCGATAGTAAAGCCAGTGGCGTGGTAGATAATCTTGCCCGACCAGACGTAGAATACGGCGAACAGCGGGAACACCATGGCGAGGGTGATGTTGATGAACCGATCATAGGCGGAGGAGCGGCGGACAGCCAGGAGACCCTGCAGCATTGACCAGACAAGGCCAAGCATGGCGATCTCATCTCCGAACTGGAAGTTCTGCAGCATGGTGGCGTGGAACGCGAAAGATGCGATGCCGAGAACTAGCAGAGAAACCGACATGAAATCGTATCTTGGTGCACGTAGACCCCGGCTGCCAGGGCCACCAAACATGTACTGCAGAGCGAGAAAGACTGGAACAATAATGTGATGGTTAGACACAGGCTTTGCCATATCTTCAATTTTCGAGGAGCTTGTAATTACCATAGGCCAAGTTTGTCAGAGTGTTGATGAATTCGGCAAGGTATCTAGTGACTGCATAGTCTTCCTCGCAAAAACTGCCGAAGCATTAGTGACTTGGATGAAGCTAGGGAATTGGTCCAAAGTGGCCGAGAGTTGAGAGTTGAGAGTTTCGACTTACTTTGCGCTACTCGTAGGAGGGCTCCAGGCACCATTCAACGCCTGGGGATCACCAGCGAAGTGGCGGTTGCTGTGAGAGAAAAAGAGTTAGAATTCACCGTCTTCGGGGAAAGATCGACGTGTGTGCAAGGTGTCTCGGGAGCATGCATGAACATGTTGCATCCCAGAGCAGGAGTTCTGCCGAGCCGGGGAATTGAAGACTTCGGAGATACTGACTGATGACCCATGTTTCCGGCTGGATGGAGATTGTAATCTTGCTCCGATTGTAGTGTTGTGAGATCTGAACGTTGCCAAAGACCTGGCAAGGTGAGATGTGTAAGAGGTACGAGTACTGCTTTCGTAAACAACTGTTGTTGTTGTGCTTGTAGGTAGGAACGTGCACGGACCGGAACACTGTACTGTGACTCTGGGTGGTTTGAGCTAGGGTGCAATCATGATCCTAGCCTGGTTTGAACGGATCTGTCACCTTTGGTGCTCGTTCGAACAGGAACAGAGACAGCAACAATAGTAACGAAGGCTTTAGCTCACAAGATTGAGTGCCAAGTGGTTGCAGAGGAGTGGTTGTGTGAGGGGGTTATGTGTGTTATTTATTAAGGGAGAGTTGGGATGTTGCGTTTCCAAACTGTGGCCTGGAAATTTTGCTCAATTACATTTTATTCATCCTACCAAGTGTGGGCGGTGAGTGAATGAAGGGGGTTTCAAGCGCGTACTTGTACTTCCTATAACGCGTGTGTGAAGTCACGGGAGCAAATAGTAAATAACGAGCAATTAACAAGGCTGCATCCTTGAATGGCGTGGAATAGGTACCTAGGTAGGTACTACTGCTTGAAGCAGGAGAACGCCTTCCCTATATAAGTGCCATATTGACTATATCATCCTGAGATGCCAATGATAATAAACCCAGATCTGATAACATTTGAACCGCCCCGTTCTTGTTCCCAGATAGTGCAGATATTCTACAGAGCACCACCGACCGTGGTCTATGCAAGACCAGAACCAGCACGTTCTAGTAAGGGACGTTGATCCCAATCCTCATCTTCTGCGTTGTTCTCAATGTCGTCTACGACCGTATCTCTGTCTCCAATCGAGTTGTTTTCGCCATATATGAAAAATTGGGCGAAGATGCCCAGGTCTAGGAACAAGGTGCCTAGGCTGCCGGCCAGCCAGGAGGCATTGACGAGCAGGTATCTGCCGTATATGCGACCTGCTTCCCCAGGCTGGCATTGTCTTTCGCGGCAGACAGGGTCGTACGCAAATATGGACAAGGTATAGGTCGCGTTCCCCAGGCAAGCAAATAGGAAAAATAGTACACTGACACCTTCGGTGGACTTGCGATGGAAGTTGAGAAGCATCTGGGGTAGCCTAGATCCCAGGTATAGTACCGCACATAACCAGCCAAATATCTGACCCCAGAGATCGAGCTCCGGAACCCCCCCAACAGGCGTTGGTTGTTGACCCGCGTATCTCCGGCTAAGGAACCATCCGAGTATGCCAGCCGCGCAGACCATTAGAACAGCCACGGAGTTCCAGAGGAAGCTCTGCAGCCTCGTAGGCGTTGGCAAGGGAGCGGCGGGCTGCTCTGGCAGTATAGGCACTGCCGGTGAGAGGTGGGACCAGCCACTGCCCCTTCGCTCTCGCTCGGCGAAGTGGTCGGCGAGTAATGATGTTCTCTCGGTGGGCGCCGCCGCCACGGCCGTTGTTGTTGTTGTTGAGTGACCATTGGAAGCGGACTTCAGGTTGGTGGAGGGGGCGGTGTCTTTCCACGTAAAGCCCTTGTAGTAGAAGGACTGCCCCAATAGAACTATATCGGCGATGGTGTAGTATATGGCTAGGATGAGCATTGTCGGGAGCACTCCTTGTGCGATTGCGCCCAATATGTTGAAGACATCGCCTAATAGCCAGATAATGACGAACTGGAGAGAGAGACCGTCGGCAGAACTTCGTCGAAAGTTCTCTATTATTTGAGGAGAGAAAACTACAACCCACGCGGCGATGGAAATAGAACTAAGTTAGGAGACTTCTGTTAGTACGTCATGCGGCGAAGAGGAAGGAATCAAGCCAGGGCGACGGCTTGATCACATGAAAAAGAAGCTTACCCGGCAATGCCTGATATCGCCTCAATGTCAATTAGAGGACCGGCTGGCGGCGCCATCTCGACAACAACGAATGAAGCTGCGAGAGCCACGAGAGCCTTGGGTCTTGAATCTGGAGTCTTGCTTAATTGTAGAGGAAGAGATATATAGCCAACCGAGGCCGCCTGGCTGCAGCAAGAGATTGGTGCAGATCTCGCCGAGGCTAACAAAGGATATTTCAAGGGAACAGCGTGTAATACGTTTTAATTAAAAATAAAGATTACATGAAGTTTGAACATGGGACGACCAGTCAAGCAATGGGAAGATGCATGAAGCGTGAAAAAATTCAGGATGAAGCATGACATGTGCTGGTGGGAAGTGTGCAAGGGCCGATCTCTCCTCTCCTTGAGGAGCGCGTCCCTGTCATGCCTGTGTCGCTGTGCTTCGATTCGGTGTCAACCATGTGGCGACCTCATGCTAGTGTTGGCAGCAGAGTTTACTAGGCTAGGAACAGCAACATGTGCATGAGTAGGCTAGGTAGATAGGTACTGGACCAAGGCTCACTGACTGGGTTAGTACATTTGTAGAGGGAAGTCGGAGGCGAGAGGTTGAAAAGTGAGAGAAGTCCCAAGTGAAAAGTGGAAAGTGTTTGACAGAAGAGAGGCTTTTCCCACGCTAGCGATGTCTGCACTAGGTTAGCTGACTAAAAATGACCAAAACCCGCCCCGCTTATGGGCAGATCCCAGGGATCAACAACCTGCGATGCTCCCTGAAACCTCGGTCCGCGCCCACTAGAGCATCTACCTATGACGCACTGCCGAGACTGCTGCTCACAGGCCGTCCCGTGGATTGCGGGGGAGTACCTAAGGTAGGCAGTAGGCTAGTAGGCTCGCCTAGGTAGGCCCCTAGGTACCTACAGTAGTAGATATCTGGGCCCGCTGGGGCTGGTTTCTGCCGCCGACTTTACCATTAGAATGTCTCTACGGTCATCCACCCATCTGTCTCGTCTGTACCCCTCAGCAGCTGCTGCAATGGCCATGAATAATCTATCCTGAGGTATGCTGAGGCCATTGATCTGGCATCTGGCTCGAAGCAGTTGTAGACTACCTAACACATGACATGGTGAGCCTGGTAGGTGATTGGTAATCCACACAGCCGCTCTCCCATATGTAGACGTGATAGATCGTGAAAAGACCCGCATCGAAATCCACTCAGAAGACGTCCTTGGATATAATACGTCCAGATGCGAAAGCGAGTCCGATAGCTTCAGCACTGTTCCAGCTGATGAATGCGTGCCATGTGCCAGCCCTTTGGATCTATTCCGCACACTAATTTCATGTTCACCTCCAACCTCCTGCTCCCATGTCAAGCTAACTAACAACTATATCTACACCACACCATATGTACTGCATATTTTATGAGTACATAGTACACACATTTAACCATACAACACTATATCTTATACGTTTACCGTAGTCATACTAGCACAAGACCTTACCACTTTGGAGTTGATCTAGGTATCCTCAGGCAAGAACCTCCTGGAAGCCGCGGTGATGACAGCTACCGTCCCAGATCTGCCCTTGCTCGCCGCAGACGACTCCATGTTGTCACGCAAATTTGGTCGTGAGGTAAACTGCCAAAGTCCTTTGTCAACCCCATTCGAGATCTCTCGGAGCCATGAATTGCCGTAGCAGGCTGTTCTGCTCCTGAAGCGTCCGCAGTCTCCCGACCCAACCAGCGCTCGCTTCATTGCTATAAGTGGAAATCACTGACCTCAGGGTATTGCATAGGTCGCCAATTACTTCTCTGGAAGCCCGCTGAACCGTGTATCCTTCTTACGGGCGGATCACCTGTTTCTGAACGCAGCTTTTGCTCACCCATCAACGTCGTTCCTACTCCTAGACAACTACTCGCCGCTAGCCAAGGATACTGCCAACCTTGCTTATGTTAGTAAAGAGGATGTTGTGCGGCTAACCGGTTCCGAGCCTTTCAAGGACCCAGAGGCAGACCAAATCAAGGCATTCAACTCCGATATTACTAAGCCGCTCATCTTGTTTCTCGGGTTGGATGAGAAGTCGAAGGGTTTTGCATACCGGGAATATGGGGGCAACCCTTACTTTGCAATCGATGTGACACCAAAAGGGTCTGTCGAGCAAAACGCAAAGAGTGTGATCGAAGCCGTCAAGGCTAAGCAAGGGATATCCTTCATTCCGGGGGGTAGGTTGCTCACCTTGAATGCGCCTGATGGTAAGTACATCAACGCCTGTCCTATGGAATATCACGCGGGCGAAGCTAATGGTTGCGACAGCTGCAATCTATGCCCAAGCGCGAGCCTTGCTTGACTGGAATGCCCGGAATCCTTTCTGTGGTGGTTGTGGCGGGCGCACCACGTCCGTCAATGCGGGTACGAAGAGGGTTTGCCCGCCCACAGACCTTGCTGGCGTTCCCGAGGGTGGCGAACCCAAGAAACGGGACGACTGTCCTACGAGGCATGGCGTCAGTAACTTGAGTTTCCCACGGACAGATCCCACCGTCATCATGGCAATCGTGTCGCATGACGGGACAAAGCTACTGCTTGGTCGAAGCAAACGATATCCGCCGCAATGGTATAGTACGCTTGCAGGGTTTCTAGAGCCCGGAGAGTCCATAGAGGAAGCGGTCCGTCGGGAGACGTGGGAAGAGGCCGGTGTTCAGGTCGGGCGCGTCGTTATTCACAGCTCCCAACCATGGCCGTACCCAGCAAACTTGATGATCGGGGCCATAGGTCAAGCCACACCTGATGGTGAGATGATCAATTTAGGAAACGACCCAGAGCTGGAGGATGCCAAATGGTACACGCTTGACGATGTTAGAGACGCGATGAGCGCGAGTCCTATCACCTTTGGAGACCCTGTACCCGCCGGAGAAGTAAAACTACGTTTACCACCACAAACCGCGATTGCCAATCGATTGATGGCGGCCGTCATTGAAGGATATCTCGGTGCCTACCCCAAGATATGAGAAGCCTGGGGTTTGAATCGACCTACTATAAACGACGAATTATTGAAAATTTCGCCTCGAACCCAGGATATCAGGTTGAGCATGCAACATAGATAGTGGTGCCAGAATACAATCGTATCAGCGAATATATTACAGATAGAAGTTGCAAAATTCAAGTCGGAGCAACTATCAATAATGACTCCAACCCTGTTTGCCAGTGCACAGTGCGTAGTTGATCAGGATAGCTACCTCCATTTCCAGCCTTCAGAGAGCCAGAGCCACGACCAGGGCTACCTACCTAGGTACCCTCGCCCCCCACCGCTGGAACTAGGGCGTTGCCCCGCACGAGCCAGGGTATAAATTTGCTCCTGGGCCTCCCAGCTTCCAAACTTTTTTCCTTTCCTTTCCTCATCATCAGTTAGGAGTAAATCTATCATCGTCATATGAGAAATTTATAACTACAAAGAAGGCTCCGCTATGCGGCTTGCTGAGGGTTGTTCTTTTCTTTCAATGAATTTCCTTCCGTTCCCGGCCTCCTCCAGAAAATTCCAATCAGGCATCCTTCCTATCCAGCCGCCGACGCCAGCTCTTCCAGGTTCGGGACTGTGGGGTGCTTCGTACATGAACTCGTAGATTTATTTTTCTCAATATTTCGTAGTAGATGTAGAGTTTGTCGGTGCATTCGCTGCTTAGTACGATGCGACTAGGATCGAGCAAAGTGGTTACGTTACTACTTGTGCCCTGCTAAAACAGAACAGTAGAAACATAATTGCTTGGTGCGAAGCATCCCAAATGGTCTCCCCGTGCAGGCCTCATCTCACGACTTCCTACCTAGGTATGCGGCTAGTTGTGAAGCGGCCAGTCGCAGATTTGCTGACACAGCACGTGGCCCAGTGAGGGAACCGCAGCGGAATTTGCACGACTACCCTACCGTGCGGTGGGGTGTATCTGAGACTATCACGGCAATGGTCACAGGGGCTGTGACTGTCCTTTAAGATCTAGGGCCATGTCTGATTTTCGTGACAGTCTCTGTAACAGTGACGCTTTTAGGACCGCCTTTCAACTCAAGATAGTTGAGTACGTAACAGGATTTTGAAACCTAGAACTATTAACTAGCGATCTACGCTGATAATAGCCCCGGAACTGTTACGGAGCCTTAAGAACGTCTATAGCCCCGAGACCGTTATGACTTCTAAAGACCGTCTCCTATAGGGCAGGCTCGCGTAAGCTATTTACGGAAGCTACGAATCGTAGAAATATAAGCCAGAAACAGAAGGTTCGTCGAACTTGAGCACCTAGGTAGAGTCTTCTGCCCACCTGTAGCCGTGACTCTATTCCCTTCCTCACACCTCACACACACACACGTGCGTGCCCCCAGGACTGGATTGGACTGGCCTCTACCTACCCCCTTGGACTGGATTACTGGCAGGCTGGCTGGTAGGCTGGCTAGTAGGCTGGCTAGTAGGTAGGCGTAGGTAGGTATGTGATTGGGCGACCTGTTTCCGTGATCGCTTCGATTCGAAACGGTCCTAGGTGTTTAAGACGATCTTAGAATGAGGCGATCACAGGAGGTAAGCCCGTTTCGAATCTGTAATTATTTCGAAGACAAGGGAGTCACATAAATATCCTTATTTTAAAACGGTCACCCAGGTTCGAGATTATTGCTGTAATAGTCTCAGATACATCCCACCCCACGGCAGGGTGGTTATACAGCTGGGAAGTTTCTTGTTTTGGAAGGTTCGTTCTATTCACTGTCTAGTATCGAAGTGAGTGTGCACACTCCCGGTTCTATCTATCAATACCAGAACCGAATCCTCCCAACAACATCCACTTGACTGACTACATTTAGTAGAGGCGGCGAGGAGGCGACATGGTAGCCTTGATGGTCAGGCTACCAACGTTCTGCCAACCCTTCTTGAGCAAAGACACAAGGTAGTTGATGGCCAACATGATGTTGGCGACCAGCTCCTCCTGCGTCATGCCGACGTTGCCGACGGCAACGCCCATGCAGAGGACCTTCTTCAGTTGGAACTTGATGGTGGACTTGACCTCGTTGATCTTGCCAGTAAGGTCGTCGGCGTGGGAAACGGGCGTAGGGAACTTGCCGGCTATAGAGGGATTAGAATCGTGTAATTGATTCCACAGGGAGAACCTGTGAGTTTGGATAGCCACTACTCACCCTTGGACAGACCAGGACCCAAGAGACGCGGGATCTGCTTGATCAGAGTCTCGGAAGCGACGAAAGCGTCGTACTTTTGCGCCAACTTCTTGATAAGTTTTTTGTTCTTGTTGAGTTCTAAAATCACCAAAGTCAGTCATTGCGAGCCTAGACTTCATGGAAAGGAAAGCTCGTTATTGAACGGCACATCCATCTCGCGTTCTATGTTTCTGAGCAATAGTCTCCGGCCGAGCGACTTTGCATACAAATTTGCATACAAACCAGCTGTACAATTGACATTTGTACACCCGCCAAAGAGGGCTCCGCCCGGGAGGGTTGGACCTCTAGGAACTCGGCCGCCGTCCCTCACGGTCCGGTCCTCGCCCCAGCTAGCCCTTTCGCAACACGCTTCTCAATCTCAATTAATAGTATAGTAGAAATGCGTTGCGGAAGGGCCGGCTGGGGCGAGGACCGGATCGAGAGGACGGCGGCCGAGTTCCCAGAGGTCCAACCCTCATGGGCGGAGCCCTCGCTGGTCAGGTATTGCAGCCTATGTGTAGACTCTTGTGCAAGGGTCCAATGAATAGCTCGATTGTATGCATATTTGGTATGGGGTTGCTCGGCCGGAGACTACTGCCCAAAAGGGCATAGAAGGTAGGATGGACGTGCCGTTGAAGGTACTCTGGGTGAAGGGTTCACGAGTCCAGGTGGTTACATACTCTTCAAGTCGTCGGTGGACATAGCATCCACGCCGCCATGTTTGGCACGATCGATATCGTGCTGGTCACCAAGAATGCTAAATCGGAGTGGTTAGTAATTGGGAACGCAAATACACCAAGACCTGGTCGGTGGACGAGCAGGCACATACCAGATTGACATGTTGGGGCGGGGGACCGAGGGCAGCTTGATCGTGCCAGAGAAACGCTTATCACGCTCTGGGAAGTGTTAGCGAAATTGAGTCGGTGTTACGACGCGACGTCGGGTTTCGAGGGGGTGGACGAACGAGGGTCATAGTTCTTGAGGCCGATTTGGAGCTCGACAGTCTCGAGGCTGTCCACGGTTAGCTATAGCTATGGGTGGGAGAAGTGACCATCGTTGGGCCAGGACTACAATGTGTAGTGTGTCCACCTACAAGTTTCTCTTCTTCGTGTTGAGGGAGTAGTCCAAAAGTTCGTCGATTTGGGAACGCACTCCGGCTGTCGCGAGGTCAGCATGTCGTTCATCTTGTACCTGCACGCAACGCTGGTCGGGGGATGGATGGACAATGACGAACCGACTGTAATTTTCGACATCTTGACAGTCTTCCAATAGATATTGCTCTCTAATGGTGAGGATTTCTGCGTTCGTTGGTTGATGAGGGTGAAGGGAAGGGAGGGGGGAAGAAATGGGCTTGCTCAGTTGGAGTTGGACCTAGGTATTTCAATTCGGCCCCGCAGTTTTATTTTGTGTGGCCCACGGCCCAAAGCACACCTACGTAGGTAGCACCTAGACGTGCCGTTTGTACCTAAGCACACCTACATACATGGCAGGTGACGACACCCGTGGACCTCCCGGCCGGCCTCTGCCCAGGTGCTAGGCCATATACGGGCACTCCACGCGACAGAACATGTCATCAAGTCGTATATTTGAGATAGCCTAAAACATTCGTGGCGCTGTTGCATCCAACCTCGTAGACTTTGGCATCTCATGTATTCGGATGAATTTGACATTTCGACTCTCATCGAGGTGGTATTGGGCGCTCTCAATGCCACCCTGAGAACACTTGGAAGCCGTTATCGACCTTCACACAGCCACTCTCGCCACTGTCGTCTGTGAACACTGTTTCATGCAGAATGTGACCAGCATGGTACTCGCGGCAACTGACTCACACCGATTCAGACGTGAAACGTGAACATGAGATAACGAATGGCGGGCCACCGTTGACGGTGTGATGATAGTGTACCTGCAACACGAGATTAGATTCTGTCGAGCAACAGCGACTGATGATGGAATCGTCGTCACACTGGTTCGGTATGGCCTCTCGCTCACCTGGCTCGGGTCTGTCCGCTGTATCGACCAAGGCCAGTCAGCTACGTATCGAGCCTGCGCATCCAGACTGTTGTCAAGCAAACATATAATATGGCACAGGGCAGAAGGATCCATTGGACGAGTTCATATTTCTAAAGAGGATATGCAAATGTTGCAAAACCCATCTTGATCATTGTGAGACATCACTAGCGCTCAACCCCAGTAACTTGTTTCTGCTGAAGAATATATATGCGGTAGTGCCTCGAGTGCGACACCCGCTCTATGCAACCTTGACTCGCAACCCCTGGTCTTGACCTGAGTAGGTAGTGTTTGCTTAGCCAAAAACTGGTGCTAGCTCGTACCGTCTATTCCGATCAACGACATACCAAAGCATATATGTAACGATCCAAGATTCTTGGATCTACCTAGCTTGTTCGAGTTGATCACATCTACTCACAATCTATCCAATGGCTACTACGTAAGGCTAGATGGGGGGGGAAACTGAACAACTAGCCGCATGCGTTCTCAGACCCGTCAGCTGGGCCGTGTTCCAGGCTCCAAGGCCGTCTCTGTATAAGCTTGCTGGGGACCCGATTCAATAGGTATCTATGGTAGACACAACCTCACTGCGTATCTCCAAATCGAATGGCCACGAACTACCTCTCTCCGTCCTCTTAATGCAAACTACCTGAGCTGTTGAAAGCAAGGATGAAGGTCCCTCCGCTCGAAGTCATTAAGAACTGGCCGAGGCCAAACTACATCAATCCAGAGTCGAATGCTACTGCGGGTGCAATCATCGGCTCATTGGTGCTAGTCCCGGTCACACTGGTACTAGCTGTTCGCCTGTACTCACGCAAGAGATTAACGAACTCATTTGGCCTCGATGATCTGTTAATATGCATGGCATATGTATGTCAGCTACCTCAGCCGAACCAGACGGCCAACAAGCTAACACGAAATAGATTCCCGCGGTCGGGTTCACCATCGCTGGTGCTGTCACACAGTACGCTCGCTGCAAGCTCCTCACGTGCCCGCTGCGGACTTTTGAAATCTGTATTTTCTGTATTTTCACCTTTGAGTATCGGTTCTAATGCGAGATGTGAAGAGGAACTCTTCAATGGGGTCGCCACTTCTGGGACATCGAGCCAGAGTATATAACTCCAAACATCCAGCTCATGTATTGTACCTATATCGAATCACCGCAGGCAAGTGCTAATACGGCACAGGCTTATAACTCTGTTCCTGTTCGACCTGGCCACAAGTTTGACAAAACTTTCTATGCTCGCTATGGTTCGACGCTTGACCACCGCGTCCAGTAGCAAGGCCGAGGGCGCAGCTGTTATGGTACTGGCGGTTTTTATCACCATCAACGCCCTTATCGTCATCATAGTAGAAGTTTTCCAATGCCGGTACGTAGAGATCTCTATAACTCACCAGCACCGTTGGAAAGTATTAGCTGACCAAAAAACCAGGCCCATCTCCGCAGCCTGGATGCTCACTTTTGGCCCAAGAAAGTGCATCAACGAAGAAATACATCTTATGGTCGCGAACGTTATCAACACGCTCACGGACTTTGTCGTCGTACTTCTACCTATCCACACAACCCTAGCGCTAGACATACCCACAAGACATCGCATAGTCGTGATCAGTCTTTTCGGCATCGGGCTCGTTGCGAGCTCGATAGGTATCGTCCGAACCTATTTCTCGTATCTTCAATATACCGATCCACAATTTGACATAACCTGGCGAGCCTGGCACGTCTGGCTCGCTAGCTTGCTGGAGCTTCACTTGGGCATCGTAGGTTTTTCAGCTGCCGGGCGTCTTCCTGTGCCCCTTAATACTATCGAGAACGAAGTATCTGACCAGAATCTCTTTCCCAAGATATGCGCCTCGGTTCCCGCCACAAAGCCGTTCTTCATTGGCTATCTACCTACTAGACTGGGTAAGTGGCCGAAGTCTCTTGACTGCCCTTTCGGCACTTGTCGAAGGCACAGCACGTCTTCATAGTCCGTCCGCCTTAGTACCGGAATTGTCTATAAGCTGCTGCGTCACTGGACCTTGATTACCATCAGTGGAAAGTGCTGACTCCAGTGTGTTACCGTTACATAGGATTGACCAAGACGCAAGACCGTTCCCTGGTGATATCGTATCCGAAATCCCAAGACGCGACAGAGATTCTTGATTCGTCATATTCGAAAATGAGGTGACACGATGAAGTGATGAACTGGTTGAGCAATCAAGGAATCTCCTTCATAATTGGCCTGTCACTTTCTTTTCTCACATGTATATAGAATGACAGTGAACGAGGCGTATGATACGAACTGTTCGAGTTGTCTATGTGCTACTGGGTAGCGCTAGATAGACGTATACATTACTTTGTTTTGAGGTTCAGGGTGGGAATGATGATTACGCTATGAACTCAGCAAGCACTACGAGATAGCTAGAATTAGCAACATACGAGACGTCTCAATAGTCGCCTCTGGCGATAAATGTCATACCATAGATATATGATATATTATCGCTCCTCCAAAACAACCAGAACCACAGTCACAGGCGCAAGCCCGGCATCGTAATTGATACTGTTCAAAGCAAATCTAATTCCAATCAAGCTAGGTCAAATATTCTGTACTGTATCCCAATGTGAAAACGCCTTTCCTATTTAGATCACAATGTTGATCCCGACAAAAACCAATAACCATATCGCATTTGCATGCAGACCTTTAAACAATTGACAAAATCCGCCCCCCCTTTGGACGGAAGCAGATAGAATAGCCACTGATTAGCAATCGACCACTGGCGCCCCCATAGATCCATCCCCTGTGCCTTGTAGGCATCGAGATCTTACAAAAATCAAGAAAAAAAAATAGAAAACAATCCAAACTTTCAATCGCAGAACGTAGCCGCCATCGCGGCGCCGGTTCCTCTTCTGGTAAGTAGCGATGATCGCTCATCCTGAAGCATTGGTGTAAGGTAGTCCGACCTCTGGCTCATCATCCTTCGACCCAGGACATTTCCATTGGACACATTGGTTCGGTTTCAAAGGACATGCAGGCATGCAGTTCTATGGCCCTTGGATTGCTCCTGTGCCAAGTTGCTCGGCCAAGCAGCCCAGATAACGCGAGTGAGATCCCACGTTATTGTCGACAAGACGCTACGGTAGGCGTTTGTGTCGGTCAATGGGCTGAGAGATGGTAAACTTCAGCGAATGCACTTGCGATTCCAGAGACCGAGCCTGCTCACAATTGCCGCACGATTGCGCAAAAGTTGCGGGGTGGAGGTGTTGTATGAATAGCGGCAATCACTAATATTGCCGACACTTGGGCTATCCTTCATTCAGCCAAGGTGATGTCCATATGAGCGTCGATAAGTATCCCGGGAGCTCTTCTTGGTATGGTGCAACTTCTTCGAAATTTTCCCCATGGCCTCCATGTGCTCTGTAGCATCGCCTAGACCTTGAATATGATCAAATGCATCCGGACTACTATATGCCTGCAGGTAGCTCTGTAGGGCTTTTTGGTGTTGGTACCACTCCTCGATCAACGGCTGCTCTGCGGCCTTGGCGGCGGCGGCTGCTTCTGCTGCTTGGGCAGACTTAGATGCCTGCTTGCGGCTGCTAGAGCTTGAATCAATGGAGTCCTTGTTCTTTCGCTTTCGGCCCTTTGTTGAATGGGGGGAATGATCGTGGCCAGTTTGCAACGAGCCGTTGTGTGTGCTAAGAGTGTTGCCGTTGTCATTGTGAACGCGTCGCATGTGATCTCTCAAGTTCCATTGCCGCGGAAATCCATTCCCGGGGATGGCACGTTCACATCCCTCGTATGTGCAGAGATAGGGCTTGTCACCATGGCCATGCATGGCATGCGCCTCACGCTCATGGCGCAATAGGCAAGCCGTGGAGGAGAAGCGCGCATTCTCACAAGCCTCGGCCTTGCAACGGTATGGCTTCAGGTGAGAGTCGACGAATTTGCTGTGAGGCATAACGGTTAGGGCGCGTACGTCATTGATGGTAGATGGCAGGGACTCATACTCGTAGTTGCACTTAAGCTTCTCGGGCTTGTGGTTGCAGCTAGCCTGTCCCTCCCATGGGCAGTGGAAAAGTCCATCCGGTTTGGGAAACGCATTCTTATACAATGGGTGGTCCCGAGCAGAAGACTCATTATCGGCACTAGGACGGCGAGTGAAGGAAGGCGACAATGCAAACATGTCCTCTGCAAGAACTTGTCCATTGATATCGTCGGTGGTCATCATGCCCATTTGGCGATCAAGACTGGTAAGGCATCTGAGTCAGACGAAGTTCGGAATGTCCGTGCAGAAAGTCCAAAAACATACCTAGGTGACGTTCCGTCCATGGCTGGAGAAGAGTCATTAGTGTGTGTCGGCGACGTGTCCATGTGAACTGAAGAAGACCATGTGTCCTCGGGAATTCCAGGTGAAGAAATCCGAGATTCTGGGCTGAGAGAGCCCCACGAAGCACTGGGAGAATTACCTGCGACATTCGGGTCGAATTTCAGCTGCATATGTGCAGGGTCAATATGCTGGTGCGTTAAGCCTGACGCAAACAGTGATGGGGAGTACGAAATTCCATCTGTGGGCAGATCCAGTGGCAAGCCGGCGCCCATGGACAACGGATAGTACATGTTAGACGATGCCACGGACTGGGCATCGTCCTGTAGAAGATATCCATCCACTGAGGGAGTGGCTGTCAAGTCAAAATCAGGCATGTGGTGGCCTTGGGACACAGTGGACAGTATCCGAGGGCGGCTCTTGTGCGATGAAGCCTTCATAATCCTGTTCTTGGAGCTCCGCGATGAACTTTGAGAGCTGATGCGCCTCATAGACTCAGAGGTAGGCATCGCATGCTCTGAAGCAATCCATTTGCTGGTCATATCATCCAGGGCTTCATTCTGGTCCTGTCCTGTGGGGGTAATCTGTCCATAGGAGAAATGAAAGTCTTCTTCTCCGTGAAAGTCCTGTGTGCCTTCTGCTGGAGCGTCCCATACTTGACCATTGAGGTCTGTATGTGCTGTTTGAGAGTAAATGAAATGTCCACTGGTAGCAGAGAGCAAATTTCCTTGGGAGTATGTACTATAGTCACTGAGGGCGTGGTTAGTGTGCGATTTCGCTTTACCCAATGATGAGACGAAGAAGACAACAACAACAACAACAGCAATACAACAACAAAAGAAAATATTGCACCAGTCTACTACAACTTTGTCCTGTTGATGAGTCTGGTTAGCTTTGGGTACATTCAAAGGCGGATCGGGCCACTGTGTACAGACCGAACTGATGCATCATCCCACGATGACGCGGAGGCCAGATTGTCCCAGGTTCATTATCCGGAGTATAAGTACGACCGTCAAGATCAAGCCCCGTCCATAAGATCCAGTGGAAAGTACAAATGAAACACTAGTATCCCACCCAGATCCTGGGTGTTGGTATCCGGGCGTAGAATGTGAAAGGTTCCTGGGTTGAAATCAATGGACGGCTAAAATGGAGACCATGGTGAAAGGCGTTGGCGGGTTGAGCAGGTTGAGTCAACAAGTCTATTTCACAGGTAGATGTGGGTCCAGAGATTCCAGGTGTGAACGGCCGACCAGGCACTGGATATAGGTGTACGCAGAAAAATTCCGTGGCTTAAATCCTCAGGTTGAAAAAGCGGCCTGCTTTTTGTAATCCATGTTGGGGCAAATTTCCAGATGTTCTCCAGGCTTGGTCGTGGTAACACCAATGCTTGACAAAGCCAAGCAATGCAGCGGGAAGGATACGAAAAACATGTGGTTTGCGAACGATACGAATTGATCCGGGGTGCACATCGGCGGTCAAATTTGCATTTTCGGAGGCAGCGTTGGCCTGCTGGGCTGGGTCCATTCCGGCGTTCAAAATCCAGGGGTTGCAACTCGAGACATATCCTCAGGTGAAAAAAGCCGGTATGAAAATCCTTCCGTTCGATGGTAAAGGCGCTGTAATGGTCGAGACTTACGGTTGCTTAGACATGGTAGTCTGTAAAATATATTTTGTGTCCAGCAACAAGTGCCTAGCAGCCATGCTGCGGACTCTGGTTCTCCATGGTGGAAATACATCCACGGTTCTGAGACCCGGGAGGTCGTCCATATGGAAATGTCCGGCGATCAAGTTCCCTGGGTATGAGTTTCAAACCGGTTTCTCCTGGTGCGGAGTTCCTGGTCTGTGATAGTCTTCCGGATTTGGAGCACTTGCCCCCGAAACGCATGCAAGACAGTAAAAGAAAACATACATTGTGTATCGCTCGACATGACTTGTTTAAATCAAACGACGACCCAAAACTCCGGTTGAGAAAGAAAGAAAAATCAATGCAAAATACCTCGCGGGAGTGTGGACATCCTCAAGATCTAAGGAGTTGAAAGCAGCCATATTGTCTCGTGGTGCAATCATGGTAGCCATTTAGGTCCTTTGGCATATAAATCTGGTCCTGTAGTAATCCTGTGGCAAAACAACGGCCATCAATTCCTCGAGGGTCTGTGTGAGACTGGATTCTCGACCAACTAGGAACGATGGGATCCTCCTGTGGGCTGCAAGAAAATTGGTTGTCGGTGACCAAGGTATATTGAGTTGAACTCCTGGGGTAGGTCAACGCTAGATGGAAGAGTACGGCCTGGGAGAGAGATCCTTGGGGTTGCGGGACTGAGGGTCGCGTATATGATGTGAGAGAGCAGCAACTGAGCGATGACAAGGTGTGAGGGTCGGAGGACTCGATTGGCCTGGGAGTATGGAACAGTGGGGGAGGAGAGTCGTTAGGCAGCGTAGTTGGGCAGTTGGGCAGAAACAATTGTCTGTGTGTATTCTCTGTGTGCTTTGGTATGTTGGGCTGGGAAATAGGAGGGAGGGAGCGAAGTTGGGCACGGAGAGGGACCACCAGGGTTTTATTGTGAGTCCACAGGATGTGAAGCTGTCGTATGGTAGCGGAGCGGGCGGGGACGATGCCAGCAATGCCAGCGATGCCAGCGATTCATCCCAGTTCAGGCCCAGAGATGCCATTTGGTGCAGCGAGGTGCAGCAGCAGCGCACAAGGGGACACCCTGCTAGTGGCCCCCACTAGTCCCCTGCCCAGGCGCGAAGACTCCTGCGACGCGCAGTGCTGGCGCTTCCCACGCATTGCTTCGCTGGCCATTCCTGGCGCGGACCGGGTCTTGCCCTTCTTCTGCCCTTCGTCATCGGCAGCGCACTTTTGCCCTGACCTGCTCGAATTGGTCGCGCTGCAGCATGCTATGTAAGCCAACACTGCGCCTGCTCTGCTCTGCTCTGCTCCGACACAGCCTTGATTTGCTGTCGTGTGAAATGACCTCGCAGATTGTGTGTAATTATACCAATCGCCAATAATACAGGCGGTATACCGTGCCACTCTTTTTTTTCTTTTCTTTCTTTTCACCGTCTTCTTTTCCCTCGCGTTTCCCCTCGTCCCCTCGTCCCCTCGTCCCCTTCCCCTGCCCCTTCCCCTACCGCTGACACGTCCTCGGCGCTCCTCATGCGGCCGTCACATTGGTCGTGCCCCCTATCAGCTGAAGGTGGTCTGCGAGGGACCTTCCCCTCTCTCTCTGCACCTCCCGCGCCGCCTGCACTCACGATAGGTTGTGTCTCATAGCCGCGGACCCAGATGCCCCAGGCCGTGGCCGCAGAGTGGGCAGGTGAGCGCCGACCAGAGCCAATCAATGCCTGGCCGAGTGCTTTGGCTGCAGCGACAACGCATCACTGCAGCACCGAAGGAATGCTAGTCCGGAAGCCCACGAAAATCTTGGTCGTGACACACCTCCTCACCTCACGTAGTACCCGGCGTGCTAAGCGCATCGTGTACCAAGTACAACCGCGTCGTCGTGTCTATTCACCGCATTGCTTGGAGATCCTATGTTCGTCTCGTCATCGGTGTCCATTTGCCCGAACGTAATGGGGGGGTTTTCGATGCTACGGCTGTGCTTCGCTGGCAAAGGCGGCGCTTCAATTAATCAATCGATCTTGTGTGAATTGGCTGAGAAGCGCCGAGTGTGCTCTCTTTCACTCCACTTCCCGTATGCTTTTATTGCGGGCAGGCCTTAGTGCAATGCCGTCGAAGTCAAGCTTGGAAGGTCTCATCCGAACAACGTGCTGTCCTCCCTGTCGTCCTCCCTGCCATACACAGAGAAAAATGACAGCCCGCTTTCGATGGTGCGTGTGACAACGAGCAGAGCGTATACCACCACCGCCCGGTTGACGGCAGCCAAGGGCAACAAAGGACACGATTCACATTTCTCTCGATTGGCATATAACATGGGGCTACAACACCAGGAGTAATCGTAAAGTCAAAAGCTTTAATAAAAGAAACCATAGTTTCTTAACTCAGCCTCGGCCCAACTGCCGATGATCCGGTTTGGTGCATTACCTCCTTTGTCGTAAAGCTCGATGTCCCAATATCGTCATGGTTAGGTCGGTAGGTAGATGCAACTATGTACCCTCCATTAATATCGCACACTCATGGCTCACATGACTCTCATGACTCTCTCTGCCTCTCTTTCTGCTTTCTCCTCCAATGATGCTCGCCCCAGCCGGCCTACGTTAAAGTACTAAGTTGTGATGCCCGCATCGGCCGCCGGGCGCAAACTCAGGGAGGGTATATATTCCAAGTACTTTGTTGCGGGTCGTTTCCCGTTATTCCCCCAAAAGAACACTGCTTCTTCCCATATTGCCTGTATCTCTGACTCGCCGTCGAACTCATCTTCCCAAGCGAAGAGACGCAAAACCGATTTCGCTCCCTCCCAGTTTCTAAGTTTTAGGAGCTGACTGGCCATGTTGATCTTGTCAAGGTATACGTCCTTCAGCATTTTCATATGTGCCTGCTCCGTTGCCGAGTAGGTCTTCGTCGAGTAGGCCGCACAGGCCCCGAACATGACAGTCCAGAACCAGAGTGACTGGCTATATTGCCCCTTCTGCATGAGCGCTTCAGTACGACACACATCAGCGAGCAGTTGTTCTATAAACCATTCGACCAGAAACGAGTCGATGTCGTTTTCGCGCAGAATCATGTAAAGATACATGTAGCAAGCAATGAATTCAGATCTGCTAGCATCCACTGTGCGATGTGATGGTAGTGTATGAATATCACTCGTCCGAGGAGGAGGGGTGTTTTTCGCTAAGACTTCCGCAAGAGGTTCCGTGGGGCCATCAGCACCGCTCAGAGTAGGCACGCTGTAGATCGGCCGCAAGGCAATTCGGAGCAGTGAGATGATGATGGATTGGTGGACATCGTCGGTACGGCTGATATTCAGCATGTCCCACACTGGTCGACTTGACACGCACCGAGCTGCCCTGGTAAGAAGTATTAGCCCAAACTGTGTGATCTTGATCTAGTGTATCACCACGCTTACATGGCTATCAAGCGTTGAAGGAGGCCCATGCTTCTGGGGCATCTTTCGATACCTTGCAAGTCTTTGATCCTTGCGAGACCCTGCAAGTGTGACGATACAGCTTCGGTCGACCCGAGCGAGTTCTTGGACAAGTTAGCAATATGCCTTGTACACCATTGTCGCACACATCATACCTCCATAACCGCCAGGCTTGCCACAACTGCAATAGTGCCGTCACTAGCAGCGCTTTCCAAATCTTTCAATTGTTCGTTGACAAATCGTATGGCTTGGACCTTATGGTAAAGATAAGGAACTCGAAACTGCTCGACATCCCCCGTATGCCAGGCCCAGTGCAATGTAGTTAAGAGCAGAGCCGCGTGGAGAAATCCCGGGTGTGATAGAGCTCGGTGTACGCTGCACTCTGCAATTAGTGACGGAGAAAATCATGACCGGGAAAATTGCGTCTTTACAGGAATGAATCGTGGTCTCTCTCAACCCTGGATCTGTATAATACTCTGGTGCTCGCGACTGGATTGAAAGGGTCAGCTTCATTGGATAGCAAACGCATGCCTGACAGGTGAACCATACATAAATAAAAGAGAGATCGTGATTTGTATGGCATCTCATATTGAGTCCCAGCGAACGGATCCATTAAGCTATCATGTATTTGGATCGGACCTAGGCTCCCTGCAACGACCCCATCCTGAGGCCCTTCACTTGTGGGCATGACCTTCGATCCGGCTGGTGCGTTCGTCACGTTGGGGTTTTCGTCAATCTGATATTGACAAGATCCACCATGTCGAAGACAAAATGTGCTGCAAAGGTGTAAGCTAAGACACAGACAGCAATCAGATGTGAGAGAATGGATCCGCCGCTGGGTAGAGAAGAAGCCCCCCAGGCTCGGGGTGAGGCTGCGAGGCAAAGCCAGCCGCGCTGGCCGAGGGACGATACACGGCAGTATGACAGTGAAGATATGCGAAGCGGGGGGACACTAGGTGGTGTTACCGATACGGCAATACCATGCGTGTATACGCACGCAGCCTTAGGGTGCTTACCAAAGTGGTTTCCTCTCATCACAGCGAATGTGTTTCGCCTTACACTGTAACACAATGTTAGTACCGTCTACCATTTAGGGCTGCAGGCCAACCGGGAGGGGCTCGTCTCGGCAGTTGAAAAAAGTAAATGGGACGAATCAAGACTTCACTTACTGTTACGCAGCCGTTTCTGGATCTGCGGTGAAACCTCCTCTGGCGTTGCCGCTGAAACGCATTCATCGCATCTTCTTCAGCGGTCATGGTTTGGGAAATCAAGAACGAACGCAATGCTTGGCACGAAGCAAACTTGTTGACAGGAGAGCTGACGCGGATACAGCTTTCGTTGCTTTTATCTTTCGAGGTCGCTGTACGGCCAGGCAAGGGGGAGACGACCGCGGCTTATGTAAGGAGTCGTCGACCTCAAGAGGTCGTCGGCTATGCATCCAAGGTCACTCGGGGGGTAGAAGCGGCGCCGCAGAAGAATTAATCAGATTCTAAACAAGAGCTATATCAACTTTGGGGGTCATGCGGTATCAGCGTTCTAAGACAAGAGGTATGTATGTATGTATGTATGTATGTATGTATGTACGTAGGTATGTATGTAAGATGCGAGTGCGAGTTGAAAGGGGCCAGGCGGGATCTTCCTCTTGACATTCTGGCAGCCGTCCAGTTGGAAAAAGGCTGCCTGGTCGCCTGGCGAGCTGGTAGCCCGGTCGGCCCTGGCCCGCCTGGCTGCTGAGGTTGGGTGCGCCTCCAGGCATCCAGGCTAGTGGCCAAAGGAGCGGGCGAGGCGGGCGGGGGGGCTATGATAATAATAGACAGACCCCAAAACTAGAAGTTCTGGTTCTGGTTCTGGTTCTGGTTGTGGTTCTAGTGCAACCTACCTGGATCGCACTAGAACCAGGTAGGCGAGTAAGAGTGGGATTCTCCCAGGCGTACGAGTAGGCTACACATATCTCCCGACTCGCCTACTACAATCACAAAGTCTGAACTAAAGTAAGCACGTAGATGTGTAAGTAGGTAGGTAGGTAATCATTCCTCAGTCGGGACCATCGGATTTGATAATACTGGTGCCAAGCTCATCATAGGATATTCAGACTGCAACTCACCGCTTTCTGTTTACTCCTTCAAACCGGGAGTCATGAGTTTGACCTAGTGCAGCATGGTGCTAAGATGAGCAGCGAGTGGGTTTCTACCCGTAGAATACCGAGACCACATTTGATTTCCAATATATTTGAATGAATGCCTAAGTATGTTGCTTGTCTCGAGATGGCATTTAGGGCTGCATGATGATCACCGGCATACGCTTGAACAGTTGACCTGCCAAGAACCATACGGTGTGGTGTATATCGGATTTGAATCAAGCCAATAAGCCAACGGATGCCGTGCGCTTGATACGAAGCCGAATGTAACGATAGACACTTCAAAAGGTACACTGCAGGGCGCGGTAGGGGTTAGTAAAATGCCGCTTGTGATAAGATGGGAAGTTCCGCCTGGCTCCTTGGCTCCATATTCAGTAGTACCGCAGTACCGTACCTAGTGCTTAACGCGTATCGATGGGTGCAATTCGGAAACCAGGCGAGCCAGGTTCCATCGAGGTCAAGAGAGGTCAACGAGATCAGACTAAAATCGTGACTGGGCGGACGGCCTGGAACCTGGGGTTCCTGCCTGGCACGTTCTCTACTGTAAGATATTAGTCGGATACATAGATGGCCCTCCCTGCTGCCACTATCACGTAACTTGAGGCCACCTGATTCTCACACTGGGTATGGGCATGGCCGAGCTGGCCACTGGATGTCGAGGGTGTCTAGTGCTGAGTAAGAACTAATCTAACACTTGAACACTGCCCGAGACTGTATCGACTGCCCCTCGACTTGGCTGTGCTTGGTGCTTGGCCCGACTTGGGTTCTTCAGCCCTACTTTACCGACATACAATGTCATACATGTACTCTGTCCCTGATACTGAACGCCGACTAGCTTTGTGTTACTGCCCGTTGCCTTTGAGCAAAGTCATGGAGGTAGGGATAGAATGGAGGAAAAGTCAGAAAATCCTACCTAGTTCATTGGCTTAAACACTTGAGGATTATTGCAGATATTCTATTCAGCTTGACAGGCCTAGTTAACGTGCTCGCCGATGGCTCGTACTTGATGGTGAAGCAGTGTCAATGTGCAATATATTAAGCTACATGTACTGAAACGACTGCCCAGCATAGGCATCGATGATTCCTAACGGTGTTTCCGCCAAGGCCATGAAAACTGCTGCCTGAGATAAGCTTGATACTCCCCAAATAGAGACAAATAAAGACAGCTGACAATGGAAGTGCGATTTGAACGTCTCCCTTGCGATCATGCAGTGCTCAAGCATTTGAAAGAAAAACAAACACTTATGCTTGTATACTTGCTCGACTTGGGCAGTCTCAGGCAGTAGGATAACTCCGTGGCAAAAAAGTCTTGAAATATTTACCATGAATCTACCGACCTCCTAATTACCTCCCTACCTCGTAATGCCCAGGATGCCAGGCACCTCGGCACCTAGCCTCGGTTGTTCTGAACCGCCCTGATGTGCGTGCTCACATGTGTACTCCCCTGCTGCTGCTTATCGAAAATCACAATAAGTTGTAGATCTACGTCAAGAAGAGACAACACAGGTGCAATTTCGTCTCATTGTATTAAAAGCGCAACAGAACAGCTCGCAAAGATGCAGCACGGGCCGAAGTAGCATCGCCAATGAGTGCAAATACACATAGTACATAATTACTTAAGTACTAGGTAAATACTATTACTATCTACTATGCCGCTCCATTGTCATATTGTACTATGAGTAGTTCTAACATGTATGGTTGTTGGGTGCCCTATCAACACCATAAAAGCAAAGAAATAACCGATCATCCAGTATATTGAACCCTATGCCCTGCTCCTCACATATTGATCATTCCACACTAGGTTATAGGCGAGGCAGCTTGACTTGGGCCATAAGTGACAAAACAACCAAGGATTTTTTGAATTCCCACGCCTACGGAGTAAATGTGTTGGTGCTCGGCCGCTTGAGTGGATTACGGACCGTTTCAAGGAATTGCCCAACAGCTCGGCACAGCCGCCGAAGCTGTCCTACTACCTTGGGGACTTGAGACATGATAGTAACTTGATGCTGAATAAATACGGTCAAAGGGCCCAGGACCATTTGACGTCATCCGATATCACACTACCTACCTACTAGGTAGGTAGCTCACTAATAGCTGCCTACTCCCCTAGGCATATACCCACCTCTGGACCTACCTAAGTACCTGTAAGGTCCGTTAGTAACCTACCTAATCGTCACATACCTACCTAATACCTAAGTTAGGTACTTACCTACTGTAGGTAGTACTGACTATCACTGTTCATATTAATGGATTACATTGGGGCTTCGTTGGGACCACTTAACTCTTAAGGTTGCCGCACAGGACTCGGGAGGAGTCTGTCCACTACCTCATCCGACAATTCGCTTCAAATTATTAGGTATTCAAATTCCAGCCTCGCCCAAGCCTCCATCCATCCTACTTAGCAGACGACCTAATGTCAAGATTGGGCCGTCTCGACCGACAGTTAATTGTCGCTTCTTCGTGCCCAATAGGCCCACCCTGCGGGCGCACAGCAGCCCAGCACGCCACTGCTATTGATACGGTACCTATATGATCTGAACAATTACTTGTACACGCCGCCTACTTCCCTACGTCGTTCGAGGTCGCCTACGGAGTACTGCACTCAGTGCCAGGCTGCCTGCCCGTAGTAGTAGGTGGTGTTGTTCCCTGGTAAGGGAGTCCCTTGTATTGCCACCGCCAGCATCACACCCCCCATCATCAGTCAAGCCGGCCTTTTTCCCGCCCAGCGCCCAGCGTGTGGAAGAGGTCACAGTCGACGATGTGATACTGGACTATCCCGTCCTAGACGGACGACGGTTGAGCATGCCCGTTCCGGATTGCCTCAATGCCTAACGGTGCCCTACTCTCTAGTCCAAGCTCGTCTCGTCTCGTTGCTCAGTGGCCCCCCGTGCCCAACGAATCAGTGTGCACTCGACTCCGCACGAACGCGTCTATTCTGCGCTCTGGAGGTTGTCCATAGGTCTGTCGTAGGTACTGAGGTGTTCGCCTCGGTGCGTGTACACGTTGGCATGGTTCAATGCAGGGTCATCCCCAGCACTCGCGAGACTGTGGGACACCTCACACCAGCTCGTGCAGCTTGGAAGCCAGATCATCTGGTAGATCTTGACCTGAACTGGGGCGGCGAGACTGGTCGGCTTTCGAACAACAAGCTGAGCCTTCCGTCTCGTACTAACGCCCGATGCTCTGTTCTCGTCTAGACTTGGGTGAACGATCGCAATGCCGCGCCCGGCTTACGCAGTAGAAGAAGTAGAGCCCGTGTGGGTAAGGCCCAGTCGAGCCAGTCCCCATCTTTGCAGAAGGGATCCTGCACCGCTTGCCTCCAGGATACTACCTGGTCGCGGTGGCGAAACTCCCCCACGAGCATCGCGACATAAAATGTCCCGGACCGACCTGATGGTTTAGAAGGAGCAGTTTCTCCCCATAGTTATTACCTTCAGAGGTGAGCGACCGAACACACCACGTCCCATTGCATAGAGAGAGTTCGATGGCCCAGGAGTCGTGTTCATTTACCGCAAGTGTTACGCCCTGCTAGTGGTCCCGGTCGACAGCTAGCCCTATCTTCTATCTCAAACAGGCCGTTGGACCCAGGATAGAGCCTCCCATGGACAGTTGAAGCCAGGATACAATAGCCCAGTGGTCAAGAGCGCACACAGGATTATTTTCTTTCACCCGGATATCCAGAGGATTCCCAAGGTTTTTCCGTTTTCTACCAGGATCAGACAAACCCAAGGATTGCTGCGTCTTGCTTGATTTTTGCTCTGCTTCTCTTCTTGCCTGGGTTTCTTTTTCTCCTTCCTAGAGCCGCATAAATTACAGCCCAAGCGCTTGAGACATCTGCAAGGCCGCTCATCATGTCTCAAGAGTATTGGCCTTCTACTCGCAGGTGCGACGATTTGATCTCATCGTGGAAGACCGCAAGGTCGAGCTAACTTTTGGAAGTGTAATATATAATGATGGGTTGATGCCAGGAGGCTCCAATCACATCGATTATCAACCGTCTAGGTAAGGTGATGCATGCTGTTTCTGCCCCCCCTCCCCAACTCGGAAAATGACATTGACGTCTGAAGAATGACGAGATACTCGACCGGAGCAATGCCGATATATGGAATGACAGCACAAGCATCAGCCGTCGGGCCAAGCGGCTCAGCCATGCGACTAGAACCTTCCCTCCCTCCTACGCCCACGTACGTTTCGATTCCAACGTCTGTTTCCCACACACCTTCAACACCGGCATACGGATCTTACTCCGGCTCAAGCTCCCAGACATGGCCAGTACATGGTAGATACTCGCCTGTCGAGTCTCTTGATGAAATGGGCCATCTGGACAATTATGCAAGTACTTCTCCGCCTCTGGGAAGAAGCATCGGCAAAGGTCGACCGCAACGCAAGCCCTCAAACAGAGACGAGTTCGATGGACCGCAGGTGCAGTTTTTGGCGCGGCCCTCGTCCGAGTATATCGCTATGCAGGAAAGGGAGATGCCTCATCTCCCTACCAATCTCCTAGTATCTGAGCAAGATAATGTTCTCGCCGCAGTCAACGATCGATTATCGCAATGCGCATTCGACTTCATTGCGAAGTACCAGTTTCCCATTCCCCTGACTCCAGAGTATGTGTCCGACATCATTCCCTTGTTTCCCCACTTCCTCCGCCCTTGGTGAAAACGTCCGTAGACCAACAGCGACAAGGGGCGAAGGGTTTTCGACTTGGGCCTTCATAGCTCAAGTTTAGGGTCACATATTCTGGCTGGCACCCCGTCAGAAATCGAGACTAATGATTCTTACTGCTCAGCATGCGTCCAGTCGAACGACCCCAGGACCGAGAATGGACAGAGTGGGTGTACTTGTTAAAGCGCCTCGCAACGAAAAGGCGGATCCCAGCGCGAGTTCTCTATAACGGGCAGATCAAACAATTCGTCACTATTTTGGAGAACTCTCTCGAGATGCGGCATGCCGCAAAGCACCAGTCCCGGCCATTGAAAGATGACCGCAATATTCTACAATTGATTAGCGCCGGCATTCAAGTTGCGAAGATTCTCAAAGATGCCGCAGCCATGGACTATCTTGATAGACTTGTAAGGAATACCCTGATAAATCACGTATATCATTATCTCGTCTGAGATAGTGGCGGGATCTCACTTATCCATGCTCCAATCATTTCTTGGAGCTCTTAATCATCTATTCTGGGGTAAAAGACAAATGATGCTGACCTCTGTAGTACGTTTCAACCGAACACCGGATTCAGGCGGCAGCGTCTCGGTTTCGTTAGTTATAACCGCTTATCCATTAAACGTTTTATCTTCTCTCGGACATCTTGGACGAGCAGAAAAACTGCCGGTGGGCAAAAATCCACAATATTATGTTTAAAGAGGAAGGACGTCGGACCGCCGCGGCGGCTTGTCACGAGCCATTGATTTCTCAACTCAGTTTTCTCCTTGGCCCTAGAGGGTGCCGTTTCCCCCCAACAAGAAGTATGTGGAAAGAAGCTGGGAATGGGGGCCTCATATTTGATATTGCTTCCCTACACTTGGGCGCGTATTGACCCTGGACTGTTGGGCTCATGCAGATCTCGGGCAATTTCCTGTCGCAATGTATGCGTTGTATATCCATCCTTCATTGTCCCTCCCATCTTCTGTGTTGCGATACACCGACAGGGGAGGAACAAAGCATTGTGTCCAAGACACCCCACGTTACATTCAACACCGGAGCTTATGTGAATGGATGGTGTGAATGGGTGGTACGGGAAAGGATCCGACCCCCTCTCAGGCTGCAACGTCGGGCACCATTTCAGGCACGAGCAGCAGCATTGCCAGTAACTCATCAGTTATCAACACACAATAGGCATCGCCATTCCAGCATGTACAGACACAGGCACAGACACAGACACAGACACGCATGGGTAATGACTTATGAATTACGTTTACATACACGAGCACATAGATAGTTCTTGTTTCTCGATTCCATGATTTTCAGCCGTTTCATCAGCCTTCCGGATCAAACAAATGATATGACATCTCACAGTGAGGCTGGACGCACCAGGCACCAGGCGAGCCGGACCCGCCCTCCAGACAGACTAAGTGGCGGTTGACGCTGTCTGGTCCTATCTATCACAAATCACATGGAAGAGGCTGGGGTGCCTAGACGCTGTGTGGTGCAGCGGACACCGAACAACTAAATAAGTAAGGTGTCGAGCATCTGCGATGTCGTCGGTATCCCTTTCAAGCTTAGTCCACAGTGGCTGAGCGACTCTCCCAGGTCGCAAGCTGAACTTGTGTACCTAGGTACACATACTACACAGCACAGCAAATGGTACCTAAGCTTCGTACCGAGCTCATGTAAAGTAGATGTTTCCAACCTGTCACGTTTTGTTCCAATTGATACTCTTCCTGATATGAATCTGTGACCTGTCAAACCGCGATTGAAGCTATGGTATATCATCTACGATAGCACCATAACGAGCTGCTGATGCGACCTGGGCATCATTTCCTCTACACGACGTTGACCGGAGTGTGCAAGTGTATGGCAGCTTGGCTTCATCTTCGGAGCAAGAGCTGACGTCGCCCCGGGCGTTTGAAGAATGGCTTCACTTACACCCTCCTCGCTTTGTGGGCAGGTCTTCCTTCATTCCAATTCAACAGATGATACAGACTCATGGCAGTATGTCGACACTGACTCTTCGCCTGCCTGCTACATTCCCAGCCCAAGCTCAAGTCTCAATGGTTGGGGTATTATTCAGCTGGAACAACCAGAAATGGGTAAGTCACCGCGGCCTTTCACTACGTCGCTGCCAAGGCAGCCAAACACGCTGGATGCCACGATGTTAGATACCGAAAATCAATTCGTGCCGCATCTTTATAATCCACAATGCGAACCACAATGTACCCCGGATCATGAGCTACTATTCTCAGATCTATTTGATAGTACGTCGTTTTCTATCGAAGCAATTGGCAGTAGCGAAGACTGACAGCGCAGGTGAGATGGACACAGATTTGTTCCGGCCCAATATGCCGCAGGACATCATGTGTGACTTTTCTAATCTCGAGGGGGTGGATACTACTGCTGAGGCCGTGAATCTAAATATCCCTTTACAGTTCCAAGATGACGGCAATGCTGCCCCGTGGGTGCCCATGAACCTCCAAAATGACTTTATGTTCTTTGTTACGGAGGATGTCAGCGCTCAGATGTCTCGCGCATCCTCTCATCCATCAGCACGGACAGGTTCTTGTCATTCGAGTCCCGGTATGGGCATGAGCATGCCGTTTCAGAAACCCAGGGACACCCAGGATACCGATCCGATCAAGAAGATCAGGAACGGTGGCAGAGTTGAGAAGAAGAAGAAGAAGAACCAACCCCCTGTGGATAACTTCGTTGTCGTCACACTAGACACCATTCAGCAGCAATCGGCAAAGCGAAATCCTTTTGAATGTTTCGAGGGAGAAAGAGGTATCAAGCCTGGGCGAACAGGACCTCTACCGTTCAAGGACGCTGAGAGCGCCTTGAACGTTCGGAGAATGGGGGCTTGCTTCTGCTGCCGCAGGTATGTTCCACCATGACTTTTATTATTCCCATGGCGCTGTGCTCACTCGTCCTACTCTACAAACAGCCGAAAGGTGCGATGTGACGAACAGCGACCCTGCAAGAATTGCATGAAGATATCTGCCCAGATACCGCAGGTCATTTGTTGGCAGTTCTCGGACTTCGTACCCGTTTTGTTTCCCAGCTTCATCAGGGGCCACTTCAAGAGAGAAGTGATAGCGAGCTTCATATCCGACAACGTATCTACATTTTACAACAGCTCCTCTTTAACCTCACTCGAGGCCCCGTATCCTATCGAGCTATCCTCCGGCGCGCGCTTCCGCTCTACGCTGACACTTCCCGCCTCGTTCTTTCTCCCCAAGCATCCCGAGGTCCTACAACATTGGCACATCGACGGACACCAGCTGGCCTTACACGCCGCCCTGCCCGTGGGTATTGACCCGAAGGACAGAAGCCAACGGGAGGCGCTCAAGCGGTGCACGCGCGAGTACATTGATGATCTGGTCGACGAGCCAGATTACCCAGAGCAGGTGACTGACGCGCATCGTGGCACGCAGCTCCCGCGCCGGATTTTGGCCATCGTCCAGCGCTTCGGGCAGAGCTCGCAGTCGGCCATGGTGCGGCGTGCCTTGGCGATCTACGTAACGCACTACGTGCTCACGCGACAGCTATCTGTTACGCCTGCGACGCTCACCGGGCTATACCACCGCCACCCACGACTAAAAGAAGAGCTACAGGGCTCCCCTTCCCTACCCGTCAACGCTGGCGCTGGCCCTACATGCGCAACGACAACGCGCGTCCTCAACCGACAAGTCAAGGCCGTGCTAGACGAGTACCTGCTGATAGAGACGCAGAGTCTCTTCGCTGCGTTCGGGGCAGCGCTGAAGCCTCGCTCACGCCACGAATGGGGGCCTTGTCTTGCCTCGTTCCTGGTTCTGTGTCTCCTGTTCGAGACCATCGAGGCGGCCGCCGACACCTTCATCGTGTCCGAGGCGGAGATCGCGCTACGTACCTGTGGACAGGGTAACACCACAACGGACGAGAATCAGGGAGGCGGGGGAGGCGGATTCGCCGTCGGTGCACGGAGACGAGCTCTCGATATCTGCCGCGAGATCGATAACCTCCCGTTTCGGCAGGTCGCGTATAGGTTCCACGCCGTGTATCAGACGCACCACGTGCGAGAGCCGGGTCTTGGTAATACGACAAGTGGCAGCAGTAGCAACGGGCATGGGAACGGAAAGGGTGCCAAGGGGCCCGTGTTCAACCCCCTCGTAGATGCAAGTTTGGACGCAGATCTGGAGCCCGCGGCGGCTGAAATGGCGACCTCACTGAGGTCCGTTCTAGACGACAACGACGGTTGTAAGTTGATATGCTTGTTCGAAACGATTATAATGTTTGGTTTCACAAAGACTATCTACTGACACGCGTCCTTCCCCTTTAGGGCGTGAGCTTGATTTCCTCGCCGCCGACCCGATCCTTTCGCAAGCAGAAATGCACCCATACCCGCGTGACATCACGCTCGATTATACAGGGAGGCTAGTTGCCAAATTCTTGTTATCTTTCACGCACGAAAAGTACCTTTTCGACGAGCAAGCAATATTGAGCTCAACATAGCCAAATCTGACTGTCACAGCAACATGGGATAAAGAGCACGGAATAAGGCTGTGGACCGGAATGATCCCGAAGTAACTAGATTCAAAAGAAGCCTACGGTTTACAGTAGTAGACAATGTGTTCTTTAGCGTCGCGACTTACAACACAGCCATCGAGGTACTCTCTCTCTAGGTAATTTGATATTAAGCTATAGACAGATGCGACGGATACAGCCAATGACAATCTACAATATGCAACGTACGTGATGCAAACCCAAACCAATCGATTCCGATGAGAGTAAAACGAAAAACGAAGCAACGCTCCAACCTTGGAAATGCTGCAGATGCCCGCTTAGCTAAATGATGTTGAAAGACAAGAACAAAATAAATGCCAGGTCCATAAGCCACGAGTAGCTCTGCTTGTACGTTTGTCGGCCCGGAACCTGTAATTAAAAGGAAAATCTAGTGAGTCCAAAGGAGGAGCGGATAACATAATGCTGATATTTGCTGCGTCGTGTGGGTAACGCCAATTAAAATATTCCGCTCAAGTGACACGTCGGTAGTCGCCTTCTATGTGACATAGAATGCAATATCATGATAATGACAAGTAAAGATTCGTGACTCCACCGGCTCATGCCTTGGCGCGAGTTTTTCTTCGATTATTAACGTAATTAGGGTGTGAAGTAGGTGAGGAGTCGACTGGTTTCGTTTCCATGTGGAAAGTAATAGTTCACTCTATTGGACACGCCGGTCGCTTGGACGTTGAGCTGTCGCTTATATAAAACCAGCCTCACAAGCGACTTCGTACTTGCGTGCGCTTTCCAGTAACTGAATATCTGGAATATCGGCTCCAAAATCCATGATGAGGATTTTGGGGTCTTGGCCGGTGCTGATGATTCGTCTGTAGTCACACTTGGCACTCAAAACCCAACTGGCATGCCATCTGGGGAAGTTGAGTAGCTGCTCGCCAGTCTCCATGTCAAAGACCTTGATGTCTGTGTCGTAGCTTCCGCTGATAAGACGGCCACTGACGCTGTCCAGATGCAAGCTGCGCACGAGACTGTCATGAGCAGGTAGATCCCGAAGACATTCCCCGGTGTTGGCGTCCCAGATCCGAATGACCTTGTCGCTACCTGCGGACGCGATAAACTTCCCATCCTCTGAGAATTGACTACAAGCAAGACCTTTAGTGTGGCCTGCAAATTCTCGGATCGTCTTAGCACTGTCGATGTTCCAGAGTCGCACGGAGAAATCTCCGGAACAAGATACAATGGTATTTCCACGCAACTGCACCGAGTTCACAGGGCCTGTATGGCCACGTAGTTGCTTGAGTAGAGCGCCTGTCTCGCGATCCCACACGCAAATACTAATGTCTTTGGAGCAGGTGACAATATGTTTATCGTCAAAGGCCAAGTCAAGGACAGCTGCGGTGTGGCCTTGGAGACGACGAACAGGACGATACCCTGACTTGACACTATAAACAATGCAGCTGGAATCGGAGGACCCGGTGACAAGTATATCATCGTCGTACTGCAGGCAGAGGATGGATGCCTTGTGGTGTACCGGAAATGAGACCGTCACCGGTACGGACGGATAGGAGCGAACGTTGTCAACCGACGAAGCGTAGTGTATCGGCTTCCCATTGGGATCGAAGAGAATAGACGTCTCGTTCACCACTTCGGGCGGCCCAATGACCAGGCGGCATTGGAGGGTGCGCATATCCCATATCCGAATCGTTTTGTCGCGCGAGCCGGTTATGATTTTATTCCTTTTTTTTTTGTCAGTGACGCATGAGATGAAGCGGCATTGCAAGTACGTACTCGTCAAACTGTAGGCAGTAGATACTGTCCAGATGCCCATTGAGGTAGATCGCGCGAGCCTGTGTCCCGATCTTCCATCGCCGATCGAGCTCCTCCCTCGCTTTGTATATTTTCTGCCAATCATTTCCGGGGCGAAGAGGGGGTATTCCAGCCCCTATACCGGGTTGAACGGGGAGGCTGGTAGCATATGTATGGGTTTTCTCTCGCAAAAATGACTGCCGCCAGATATATTGATCTTGAGTACCCTGGTACCATAGCCTCGAGACGCGGCTGGCGGCTGCTAGTTGGGCAGCGTCGAGGTACGAAAGTATCTGAATCGACAGCTCCTGTGGTAATTTACTGATGAAATCCAACCTGACAACAGTAGAACTTGCACCGGTCGAGGCGTCGCCCTGCGCTGCGCCAGAGGTCACGGCAATCCCGATTCCGCTTTCTCCATCGTTGAAGTCCTCGCTCGAGAAATATTGGTGCCTTGCAAATGCCAAACATTCGTTCTGTATCGCAGCAGCAGCTTTGGCCGCAGCACCTGTATGTTGCGGAATGATAGGCGGTGCGAATCCGTGGCCAGGAATAGGGTGCTCTGGGAAGTTCGACTGCAGAGGGGAGTGGATGGTCTGCAGGACACCCCGCTCACCGTGGATTGCCTTGGAGTGCCGGAAAGCAGTGGCCTGCCGTATTCGATCCCAGGTCGAGTGCGCCGTCGTCGGCCGGTAGTCGAGGGACTCAGTAGCCGACTCCGAACTCCGGCGATCACGGCGTGCTATGCCCCTCATCAAAGTCAAAGACGCCCTACGAATTCTCCGTTTCAAAGATGTGCCAGGACCAGGCTCTTCGTGATTTAGCTCATGCTTCTCGTCGATAGTCAGTTCGCTGAAGTTCGAGGGAAAGTCGTCGTCGCTTTCAGAGGGTGGTTTTGGCTGGCGCCGCCATGGAAGGCAAATAGAAGTGCTACCGCCGACTCCGGAGGAAGTTGCTGTTGCGGGCCTGCGAGCCTCTATACGCCTCTCTGTACGTTGGCAGCCCGGCTCTATGGCTGTGTCGTGAGAGTATGAGCTCATACTCGACGTAGATGGTTCGTGATACGTGTTGGTGGTCGGCAATGTGGGCAAGGGTCCCTCTGCGATCGCGGAACCCAGACCGGGCGCGAGGTTGACCGGCATTTTGGCCGTTACTTCCAATGAGGGCGATGGTATTGGCTATGGCAATGAGGATGAGGATGAGGATGGCGGTAACGATAACGATGACGTTGGCGACGGGACCAGCCGAAGACACGCAATGGGAGGGCAACGAATGTGGCGATAGTAGCAAGTACGGACGGGGTCGCAGATTGAACGACGGAGAAGCGAGAGCAAACGACGATCGGCGACGTAGTAGGTGTTGTTGGTTTTCTCCCTGATATATCGAGGGAGGGTGCGAGGAAGCGAGCTACAGAGCGCGGGATAGATGGTCGTGAGGGTCGTGAGGGTCGTGAGGTAACGCATGTATAATCGAACAACGAGAAGATGTATCACAGCAATAACCCGCGACAGTCTATCCACACAGCGGCGAAATATGGCAAGTCAAAATGACGGATAATGCTGCCAAAGGAGAGCAAGTAGCTATGCTCTCATCATGAATCCCTCTGGAGTCGCGGTCCTTTTTTCTCATCCCCACCCAGTGCCTGGTCCTGGTATACGACAGCCAGTCGTGGCAGTGAGTCAGATGAGTCGGGACTGAGGGCTTAGGACTCAGCTACAAAAACCGAAAACGACAGGAGTGGCCGCAACCAGTGCCAGCCTCTCAGCTGCAGCAAAGTGGTACAGTACTGACAGTCTGAGTCGTAGTACCGCAGTGGTGGGAACCAAAACACGCAGCTGGAAACATCAAGTTCCAGCCAGCCCAATGAGATCCACTCTCCTGCGCCTCACAGTGATATATCTGCACAGCTCGACACGCTATGTTGCAGGCCAAAGCAGAACCAAAGGCTGCTGGGTAGGTACTAACCTCGCTAACTACCGTAGTAGGGGTTAGTCGTGGAGGTCTGGGGTGGGAAGGGATCAACTGGTGCGAACCCAACCCCTGGTTGTTGTTATGATGATACGGCACCTACCTAGCGCAGGAAGACCACTATGTTGGTAACTTGATTGGGGCCATGTACGTAGGTAGCCTCCTCCTCGGTCGGTACATAAAGCTAGGACGATCGAAGGTCGAGGAGGGCCAGATCAGGTCCAGGTCCTGGTCGTGGTTTTTTTTTTTTTTTTTTTTTTTTTTTTTTGGTGTTGGATGTTGAATGTTGGATATCATAGAGATGCCTGCGAACGAGTATGAGACTGTACAAAGGTCGGTGACCGCCGTGATTCAGGCTGGTTACGATTTGCAAAGCTGTTTCGCGAATAGCGCGCCACCCGACGCAGTATGCTTATGCGCTTCGCTGCGGGCGCCAGACAGTCGAGACAGTGAGCAGTGAGCAAAGGGCGGGACAACAGGGACTTGGCTCGTGCTTCGCTGACGCACGGACGATGTATTTCCCATGTATGTACACACATGCGTAAGGGGGGCTGATGGGAGAAAAGCAGGGGCAAGGGATGGAGAGGGAGGTCAAACAGAGGCAACAGAGGGGGGGGAGGAAGGCTCGAAATGGTAGTTCGCAGCACAAGATTGCAGGTCTCGGCAGGCTAGTCGCAATCGGACCAGGAAACGAAGTCGTCGGTTGCTGGGTCGTCAGCCAGCTCGTGCTCGGCCAGGAAGCAAGCGAACATGATAGCAGGCAGTATTTTGAGCTGGATTCGAGTCAGTAACAGGGAGATGGATGCCGTCACATGTACGAGTAAGAAAGACCATCAATCAGATGGGTATTAGTAACCTTAGGTAACGAAGTTGGATGTTCAAGTACCTACATATGTACCTAACCTTGTAGCTCTTGGCGAGTTGGGAGCCTGCAGGTGGCGAGCCTGGGCCTGAGGTTTAGTACCTTACCTAGCCGGGTCCCTTACGTAGGTAGGTACCTCAGGTAATAATGTACATGATTTAGGCATGCATCGCCGCGCACGGCTCCAGATTTTGGAGGTACCCGCGACCAGTCCAGCCAGTCGAGCCAGTGTGAGTTGGGTTCTGTCGGGCGACCCCAGGGCCCAAGAGGCCTTGGCTCTCCAACTCCAATATCACGTTCTTCTGATCTTATCTCATCATGAGATCCTTGATGATAAAACTTGACCCTTGACCCTTGAATCAACTCCAACCAGATGCCAGACTCTGCCCATCTGTATCGCAGTGCATCCCTAGTCATCGCGAACACAAAACCCTGTGCTGATTGGGAATTGCCTCTTCTGCATTCAAAGACGGGTGGGCAGCCCATGACGTTGCATGCGCTAAGCGAAGGTGCTCTTAATCTCAATCGTGCAGACCGCTCCGATTCCGAGTGCGACATACTCGTAACCATGGCTCGCATGGCACGCTATACATTCCTTTGCCTGGAACCGCTGCTCTCCCCAACGTTTTGTGTCTGTCGGCCGTCGAGTCCAGAGCCCTGTGCAGATTAACCGCAGCTCGTGCCAAGCCCAAATATATTCAATTTGAGCTTGTCTAGTTTGTCTAGATTGCCTTGCCACGTGCGACGGCGGCAATCCGCTGCTGAGCAGTCTTCAACACTATAAATAGATGGGGTAAATATAGTTTCATTCCTATGGGACACGATTGGCTTTGGTGGCATACCTATGTTGGAGGTTGCGAAGACTCGGAGTGGGTAAGCAGATATTGGCAGGCGATAGTAGGTTGGGCATTGATTAGATACACCAAGTTTATGTGTCCCTTTGGAGAGAATGGCATGTCATACAAAAAAGCTAACAGCGCCGGTTCATAGCAGAACTTCTGATCGACATGCCTCCCTCCGAAACACCCAAGAAACCTCGACAGATATGCTCTATCTGGGATCAAAAAGGCATAGACCGAGAGCTGAACTCGGCCCATTTGTCGATAGCGGTTGTGGGTTCCGGTCTACAACCAAAGATACTGCGTAGAATCCATGTACCCGAGAGATTTGGCTTTTTCTCTGATGGCACTCAAGGCAATCGGCTCATTTCCGCGTGCCTCTTATTCTGTGGTCATGCCGTCCATGTCGCCTTCTTAGCACCAAGAATGATGGAGAGCGGCAGGCCTGAGAGCTCCTTACTGTGTGGTTGATCGCGTATAAACTCATAACCTGGGCGTGCATATCGATCGATATCTCCCAGCTTGGTGGGTGTTTTCGGTGCATGTGCGAGATGTCATGAAACATAGAAGAGCTGATCAGGACTAAAAACAAATTCTATAACAAGCGGTCTTGTCCGTAGGAAGATATTCTCAAAATTACCTGCCTAGGTTTTTCCGTATGCTGGGGTTTAATTATTTGACACGTGAAAGTTGTTCAACACAGGTACTTAACCTAGCTTACCTCTATGTATATGATATGTATGTAGGTGGCGACAGGGGTCTCGTAGAGGCTCTGTTTTAGAGCCTGAGCCTCTACATAGGTACTACCTAGGTACCTACCGAACTTACCTAGTGCCGGGGTAGCTTGCGCCCCGAACCCCCAACGCTTTCGAATAATTATTTCAGACAAAACATCCAACTTTTGGCACCTACCTACACAACACCCTCCTCCCGTCACGAACTGCCCCCCGACGCACCCCCACAAGCATGGCCGAGAAGACCTCGACCAAACCGGCGCGGAAGCTTTCGTCGCCCGTCAAGAATGGCTACCTGATCCTCTACAATGCCGTGTCCGCCATCCTATGGTTGACGGTGCTGGGCCGCATCGTCGCCATCAACGTCGCCCGCGGTCCGACGCTCGCCTACCCTGCCGTCGGCGAGTTCTGCAAGTGGACGCAGACGCTCGCTGGTATGGAGGTACTACACTCGCTGTTCGGTAAGCCAGATCCCTATGCTATGGTGCCAGGGCATGATACATCAGGAGGTGTCGGCTCGGGGCGCAATGGGCGCGGTGGAGGGAGGGCAATCTCACCTTCCGACCCTCGCTGGGTCGAATGGACGGCAACGTCAGGCCGCGATAGCACGCTGTGTCACGCCAGCAGGTCCATTGACCAGGGGAGAAAATCACAGACGAACCAGGTACAGAATCGGCTAACAAATATCTTCCCTCCCCCCTAGGCATCGTGCGCGCGCCCTTCTTCACGACCTTCATGCAAGTCTTCAGCCGCTACGCCATCGTCTGGGGCATCACGGACTTGTTCCCGGCGCTAGGTGCGAGCCCGGCTTATAGCAGCATGCTGGTGGCCTGGTCCGTGACCGAGGTGATCCGGTACTCGTACTTCGCCCTGACGCTGTCGGGCTGGCAGCCCTCGGCCCTGCACTGGCTGCGCTACCACGCCTTCTTCGTCCTGTACCCCCTCGGCATCTCCAGCGAGGCCTGGCTCATCTGGCGCGCCGTCGAGCCCGCCCGACAGGCCGTGCACCCCATTTACAGCACCACCTTGTGGGCTTACGTCCTTTTCGTCTACCCGCCCTGTAAGTTCGCTCGGATTCCTTCTCTCGGCCTTGCGATGGCCAATGCCAATCATCGGAATGGCATGCAACGGCAAAGGCGCTTGGAGCGCTATAAGCGTTCAATGCAAATCTAAAGAAGAGCCCATAACTAACTGCTCAACTTCGATTCCAGCTGCCTTTATTCTCTACTCACATATGATGACCCAGCGACGCAAGGTCCTGAAAGCATCAAACACGAAAGCTACACAATAAGTACACACGATCCGACCAAGTTAGACATGATCAAAAGATGAATCTAGTAATGGGGACGCTAGAAAACTATCTACGTATAATGTAGGGTATGGTATCAGGAGGAAAAGGGGTATAGACAAAGAATCAAAAAGGAGTGCTGGTTTTACACCAAATCAAATACAAAGAATACGGCAAATGAATAGACGAGGGAATGAGTAACGGTAATCACTTCACTCGATGTCTCCTCTAGTGCTTGTCTCATACCAGTCATTCTTTGACCATCTCACAATCAATGTCTTCGCTTCCTCCGACAGCTGCTCGTATCCCGGGTTCTCCTTCGCCTCAAACATTGCTGGTGAGTGTACGTTAGTTATGACGCTGCGGCCACGAACAGGGGGGTAATGCTCGTACTCATGTGTGCACCAGTCTCATCAGTGGCTTTGTCATTGACCGCCTCTTTCCAAATTCCTGCCGCTATCTTTGACGGCAGGTTGCAGAATGTTCGTTGGTTGCCCAGCACCGTCCCTACCATACTGACTTGCTTCGAAGTCGCTGCTTTCCCGAGCCTTGTGTAGAGGTTCGCGAACCCGATATCCAGCTCGTCGTTAAGGCGCACCATGGTTCGGACTCTGTTCTTAAGCTCCTCGCCGCGCGCCAGGCAGCCCACGAATTCGAGATGTGACGATACCCACGACCATCCGGTGTTGATTGTATCGCGGTTCATGTAGGCGGCCGCACTGCCAGCGGCAACTGCACCGGCCGCACCGGCGAGCATGGCCATCTTGCCCCAGTTGCCCCACGCGCCACCGCCTTGGGGCGCGTTGGGCCTGTCGTTTTTGGTATTCTTATCGCTGTCGGGCGCGGGCAGGGCGGCTACGGGTTGCTTGCCGCCCGATGCTGGTTGATCCTTGTTTCCGGATCCCCAGAATGCTGTCGATAGTCCACTCAACTGTGTTAACGCCGCCGAGGCAGTGTTATAGTGGCTCTCGGCGCCATGTGCCATAACACCTGGTGCTATACCCAAAAACGGCGTGTCAAAGGCAAGAACGCCTTGTACGTAGGGGAACATCATATTGTTTAGGCTTTCAGACGAGGGGGTCTGCTGGCTGCCTCGGGGTTCGCTGTCTCCATATGCATCTGCATCTCCTCGTTCGCTTGCTTTGCTATCACCGCTGTGGGGAATGGGCTTCTCGTTCGCGAGCGCGATGACTGTCTCGGCGGCGACAATGCCGCCCATCGAATGTCCGATGAGGATTGTGCGGACGGAGGGCTCTATCGTGGGGGAGGGCGTGCCGTTGGCCACTTCGATGTCGATGACGCGCTCAAGAAGCCAGTCACGGAATCTCGCCACGCAGTCATGGAGATCGCCGCGCGTCTCATATTTGGGATATGTGACAGCTTCCACGTCGACCTTGGGGAGAGCTGCGCTGATCAGGGCAGCCAGGTGCTGAGCAAACTCAGACTTGGACCCGAAGGTATCCTCGCCCCCCTGCAAGCAAGCATTAGTTTGCTTCGTCCGTTGGGTGGATTCGATGAAGTGACTTTTTGGGCCTTTGATCTCTTAGGCCTTTGGATGCCAGCATAGGTGATCTGGACCACCGTCGTCTTGCCCGATGGGCGACCGAACAAACATACCTTGAAGCCGTGGATGAAGCACAGCAGCAGCGTCTTCTTCATTCTAACCTCAGCAAAGGACACTCAGGTCGAGACATGGGACGCGAACAGAGAAAAGAGACTCTGATGATGCCCTCCTCGACAAGGTGGCGAATGGCTCCACAAGAGCCGTTGCTTTGGGGAGAGTGGCTGTTGCAATCTTCTTAGTGAGAGATATATCTACTATACCAGGTATGTTACGAATGGGAATGTCAGGTAGGATGTCATCAATCGGCAACCCCACTGTACCTCGGACGTGTCGAGGGAGTGCCCCTCCGAGCCCCTCCAGGTCCTCTCAGACTACCTAGGTACCTAGGTAGGTGGACACCTGCAGGTGTACCTGCCAGGATGCCTGGGGGCCTGGGACCAGCCACTGTTGAGTGGCACTGTAGAGGTAAGTAAGTACCTACTCCTACTCAACGACCTCGATGCTGAACTCCATGATTTTCAATCTTCTTATTTTTTATTATTAAAGACGCTTGGCTTTCATCTACCTAACTCCTAAATAAGAGCCTGCATGGTGCGGAAATCCCACAATGCTTAGTACCGACCGGGCCAGCAACTTTTCCTTCCCACTTGACTTGGGAAGAAAGCCGGGCGCATTTAGCAGCCTTAGTAGGTAGCGGTTAACCTTTGCACCAGATACTGGCCGCTGTTTATCCCCTCGTATCTCCTGTCCTCCTCGGTTTCGTACGTGCCGGGAATGGCTTCGATGTGGCTCTTGAAATTGGGGTTGCAGAAGTACCTATTCTCGTTTGTTAGCTCGCCTCAATGCCCATACTCGCTCACTGGTCGACGAAGCGGGACATACGCGATGCTGTAGCGCGCGGGATGCGCAGGGCCATCGCCCGAGGGCGGCTCGACGACGCGGTGGATCGTGCTCTTGATGTTGTCGTTGCTCCACCTCGCGAGCAAGTCTCCTGCATTGACGACGCACGTGTCTTCCATCGGCGTGGCGTCCACGAACGCGCCAGTAGGACTCTGCACCTGCAAGCCGCCTCGGGAGTCTTGGAACAGCAGCGTGATGGACCCGTAGTCGCTGTGTGCTCCCGCGCGTACCTGGCCTGGGTTGACGGTGAACACGTCCTTCTTCACCTCCGGATAGTGGAGAAGACGGAGCGTGTTGTCGCCGACGTCAGTATAGCCGTCGAACCAGTGCTCGTCAATCCCCAGCCCCACGGCGATGGCGTGCATCACCTCTATATGCAGGGCCTTGCATTTGTCGTGGAACTCCATCATGGTCTTCTTGAACCCTACCAGCTCACCCTCCTCCTCCGGCCAGTGATTGGGATGACCGGGTTCGCCCTCCCGGCCAATTTCTAAACTCTCCTTGAGATCGGGGGCTGCGTCTCGCAGCTTCTGGACGTCATCCGGGTCGACCAGCGTCGTGGTCTTCTCTCGTCCAGGGGCTGAGTAGCCGCGGTTCGCCTCTGCGGTCGTCCAGCAGTGAGACATTTTCGTCTCGACCGGGAGCCTGAAGTATTTGGCTGAGGTCTCGAATACATGCTTGCGATACTCTGGGGTGATGGGGAGCCCCTTCAGATAGATGAAGCCCGCAGTTTGGAATCCGTGAAGAATCGCCTGGGCCGTTTCCTTTCGTTGTGCTGGTGTTCCATCCAAGAACAAGGAGAAGTCGATGAGCTATTTGGTGTTTGGTGTAAGTCGATTATGCGACGGTCTTCGGCCCCGCTCAAGTACTGCAGCCGGCAACAACTTACGGGAATGACCAGTCCTTCACTCTTCACTGCTGCTGACTCCATTTTTATTCCCAAAAGCCCTTTCGGTAGATCTAAATACGTGAGCGAAGAGTGACACGATACGCCAATTTCTGGGACAGTTGATGGAGGTTGGGGGGTTTGAACAGTATGTGGATGTCAGGAGGAGCCAACGTCTGAACTTTAAACTTCTTAGCCAGCTTACAGGGAATTGCAATTGGATCAATACGGAACACTCACGTGGTGCCAGATTTACATTGTACCCTGGTGCGAAACCTTTGCGACGAGTCAAGAGCTTATTCGATGCTTTTCGTACGCATGTAATACCCCACACGCAAGATAAGAGTCGCGAGAGGAAAGAGAGGGGAAGCATCGAAGGTGGGGTTGGTATTCCATTAGTCGCCTCATCTACCCAGTTTCAGCTCGGGACCTGGGCAGAAGAGGAGATAGGAGATCTCCTCAAACATAACTAGCTAAATAAGCGGTAACATTTCACGGGATTTCCTTTATCCCTGACCATCGCGTCATCTCGATGAAGCGAGAGACCACTGTGAATATCTAGTTAGTCACATCAAATCTCATCGCGGAAATAGGTGCCCGACAACTGATCACGATCACCCTAGAATCCTGTGTGACCGGCGTGTCGTCTGTTTATACGCCTATTTATTCTCAGGGCTGCACCTGGAGAATATCTCCTATTGTCCAGTGAGATTTCTTGACTGGAATTCTGCCCACACACAAATATCATATCACACTTGCCTGGCAGCACGCCGACTCGGAAGAGAACCATGGGCTCCTCAAAGGTGGTGGACATCCACACGCATATGTATCCCCCGGCTTATGTCGAACTTCTCGAGTCGAGGAAAACCATACCCTTGATCCGACGATTCGCTGGCGCCAAGGATCCCCGATACATAATCCTGCCAGCGGAGGCAGAGGCGTTAGAGAAAATCACGTCCTCCGAGTCCTCCCAATCCCCGGCAAATCTGCCTGGGCGGCCTGTGACAACGCACTACTCGTCACTCGCACAGAAGCTTCACTTTATGGACACCCATGGTATCGATGTCTCCGTCATATCGCTTGCGAACCCATGGCTGGATTTCGTTGCGTCCGAGATAGCGGGCGAGACGGCGAAGTCGATCAACAGTGCGTTTAGCGAGATGTGCCGCACTGCCCACGGCCGATTGTTTTTCTTCGCCACGCTGCCCCTGACCGCGCCGCCCGAGACTCTCCTCGCGGCAATCGGACACATCAAAGGCCTGAAATACTGCCGTGGCGTGATCCTTGGGACGACAGGCTTGGGCAAGGGCCTCGACGACGCGGCGCTGGTGCCCGTGCTCCGCGCGTTGGCGTCGAACAAGTTGACCATCTTCCTCCATCCGCACTACGGCCTCCCCAGCGAGGTTTGGGGCCCCCGTGCCACAGAGGAGTACGGGCATGTGCTTCCTCTTGCCCTTGGCTTCCCAATGGAAACTACGATTGCCGTCGCGAGGATGTACATGGCGGGTGTCTTCGATGCGGTGCCGGACCTGCGCATGCTTCTCGCGCACAGCGGAGGCACGCTGCCCTTCCTGGCCGGACGCATCGAGAGCTGTATCGTACACGACGGCCACCTCGTGCGCGAGGGCAAGGTCGGTCCCTCCAGGCGGACGATATGGCAGGTACTCAAGGAGCAGGTCTATCTTGACGCTGTCATATACTCAGATGTTGGGCTCAAGGCCGCCATCGATGCGAGCGGCGTTGATAGACTCATGTTCGGCACCGATCACCCCTTTTTCCCACCGTTGAACAGCGACGAGCAGGGTGAGTGGGAGAGCATGGTGTGGAATAAGGAGGCTGTGAGTAAAGCGCTGGGGGCGGGCAGCGAGGGTGCGAGGGCAGTCATGGGTGGCAATGCGGTCGATGTACTGAATTTGCATGAGGAGGCATGATCCGGCGAGACACTTTGGAACGATATAGAAGCTCTCAGTCTGGGGCGATCATGACTTGAACAACAATATTGGGGACAGCTTGTGAGAGTTTCATCACGCTCTTTCGGATGAGTAAAAGTGTGTTTCTACCTACAGTTTTTAGAGGATCTTACTCTCTGCTTACCTAGGCAGAGTTCAGGATATCTACCTAGGTACGTAGATAGGTAATCAACAAAGCTCGGTCTTAGGTATGCATTTAACTTGTGTGGCTAGATACCGAATCTTCTTTGGATATAAGAAAGAGCTCCTTCTTAGCCGCGCAAAGGGGATTATCCTATGAAAGGCAATATCCATTGTCCAAATATACGACCAGCAGAGCTCAAGTATGATCCACCACAACCAAATCAACAGAAGCCATGTGGGTATATGGTTGTTCTCTCAAGTATTAGGAAACTAGGATGTTAAGGAACGTGAAATATCATGTTAAGTAAACCGTGCATTGTGTATTTTCCTCATTGATGACTTGAACACTTTCCTTTGAGAAACTACCTAATGTCCGCTGGAAATTAACCGTAGTTTATGTACAACCCTATACTATTCTTACAAGATTCGTGGGAGCCAGTCAGTTACAAGGTTGTTGTTGCCAAGTCATCATGCTTAGAGGCGCGCCTACGAGTACTATCTACTGTAGTACACAGTAATGGCACCCATGGCTGATAACAGGCCTCACTCAGGCTGAGGAATGTTGGTGCTTGCACGTGGCTTGGTAGCCCAAGTCCAGCCTGGCGAGCTGGCGAATCTAGTCACAAAAGCCACACATCAAATTTCGAAACCCCACCAAGCCACATATTAGGTAAGCAATCCCCACCCAGGCGCCCCAACAAATAACAAACAAAACCTTTGCGTTCCCACTCGCCTCTCCTTCCCTCCTCTCCTCTTCTCTTCTCAAGGCACTATTCCTTATCATCAAGACTGATTTTTCCTTTGTTTTTCGTTTTGAAAGACGAGCTGGAATCCTTTCCTCCGTATTGTCCTGATCATTTAACTCCGTGCCGAGAGGGAGACAACGCAGTCTTTTTTCGCTAGCAGTACCTGTAGAATTTTCCCACTGGGCGCTGTTAGATAGATACTGCTGACATACTACCTACCTACCTATCTCCATAAGGTAGCATATATGGCATTTCCCAACCAAACCTGCCTACCTATCCCTACCACCTGTGTATGCAGTACATGCGGCTCCGTGACATTTTTATTGCTCTTGTGTTCTCAATCTCACATTGTTGATATGGTTGGTTTATATCACACTGATTAAAACTTGCGTGTGGAGAATACCGCATCCTGAGCATTTGACCGAGAGGTAGGTAGGTGTGTGTATGTGTGTAGACACTCACCTACCTACGTCCAAAAATGGCATGCATACGACATCTGTACTGACGCAGCCTGGAAGAGAAGCATGCATGTGCACCTGAGTGACCTTTTATGGGTTTCTCGGCATTACACTGCGTAATGTATGCAACCAAATATTCTGGCCCGAACAGGTTATATTTTTGTTACCTCATCGATACCAGTACTACAAATTTCTCGAAGCTTTGTATTGCTATGTGGAAGCGCTATGCATTGAAAGCTGTGAACTCCATCGCGAGTGGGGATATCTGCCGAGTAATAAAAAGTCGGGAAAAAAAGAAAAGGTCAGGTTCTCAGTAGACCTGCCAGTCAAGTCAGGCGGACACCCATGACTTGGTGCTCATTGACTGCAATCCCTCGCATAAAGGAGTTGTCCGAGATGGTGGGAGTCGCTAAACTACAATGATGCTGCTGCATGGCAAGTATGTACGACGTCTGATCCTCAAGCTGCCTAGATCCACTGCCACGTATATTTCAAGGTGTTGTGAGACCAAGATTCGGCAGGTGTGCTCCGATCAGCGTGCTTCCAGAGAGGAATCGTGTCACGTCTTAGCACCACCCGGAGGGTCCTCGTCACTGTCCTGACCCCCGGTACTGCTTCTACTCGTCTCTTTGCGTAATGCTGCACCCTCGTTCGACTCCATTTTCTGGAGCTTCTCCTTCTTTATTAATTCGACACCTGAAGCCACCTCGAACTCTTCCTCTTCCTCCGAATCAGAATTTTGATCACGCTTCTGTTCTTTAGCTTTCGCGCTGGTCTGAAGTGGCTGACGGCTCGATCTTCTGACTATCTTGGATATGTCGAGGGGTTTGATTAAAGGATCGTAGGCGGCAGGGAGCCCAACAGCCACGGCCACGTGATGCGCCTCTTCGTCAGGGGTGAGATTGGGTTCGAGTTCGTACATGTTGTCCATATCGGCTTCGTGTTTTTGGCCACCTAGAAGCTGGATGTAGCTCTGCCTAGAAGGGTCACCGGCACGCTTGGCCTTTTTCTTTTCGCGTTTCTCAGTAGGTCGTACGACGACCACAGGAACCGGGGAATATTGGAGGCAGTACTTGGAGAATGAACTGCGGTTGACTAATAAGCCCTGCATGCCATCCATACTGCGCCCTTTCGTCCCCACAATCAGCATGGACGGCTGGTATATCTTGATCTGCCAGGCGAATACGGTCAGCACACCAGGCGCATAGGCATCGGCCATGGCTCATTGGTCCCCAGGGAGCACTTACTAGATGTTGGAACGTGTTATGCAATTTCCCAACAGCATATTCCAAGATTAAGCTGATGGCACGATTCTGAGCATTCTTGGACTGAATTGACTCCATCAAGATTTTGGCATCCTCTTGGTATGTCTTGTCGGCCAAGCGAGCTTGAGTTTCGATGACCCTGACGCACACTATCTCATCACCGTCATCCACTAGCTCGTCCAAGAGCCACTGCAGGGCATGGTCTGAGTACGCGTTGTCGTCAACTCCGACCATGAATGTGCGATGGCGGCGTCGGTACTGGAACCCCTCATGTCTGAAATTGAGGGTGAAGGAGATCGGGTTGTAGGCTGTTGCGTCGCCGAGGGGAACGTTGTCGAAGGCCACATGTGACTCGAACCTTTGCGAGCGCGGCGATTGGGTCAGCGTTTCAGTTGCCATCGGGTGTGCGTCAAAGGTTATGTACAAGCAGCGCGGTGTAGGCTCGAAACTCAGGTAATATGACGCACGCAGAGTGTCTTGGGCTAGTGCGGCGCAGAGGTTGGACTGTTGGGGAAGGATCTAGCCTGGTTTATTTTGACATGACACCGCTTGGTGCCGCAAGAGATCAGCGAGGCGATGGATGGAATGCTGAGCAGGTCGAGTCACAGGGTTGAGAGGCGGACGGGTCGAAAGGGTCGAAAGGGTCGAATTGGACGGGTTCAGGGGGTCTCATTGGGGAAACGGAGCGAGGTGGGGGAACAGGTCGCAAGCGGGGCATCGTCGTGGGACTAGCGAATGGTGCCCGATGGCATTGAACGAGCTCAGCTCATCAGACGTCATGCGCCTTGGTCTTGGCGGTGACTGTGAGCAACTTGCCCACCCCCATCCGCACCCTTTGTGCCATTGAACAAGCGGAAGCAGTCCGAGAGGGGGACTGTTTCTTGGAGGCCTCTGGCGGCAGATCTCTACGCGCGCGACGGGACTGTTCATTCCAAGCGAGTCGCAGAGGTTACGTCGAATGCTGCAGACGCAGCTGCGCGGCGCGTCACCGCTTCATGGATTGCGATGCGATGCTGCGGCCGAGGACCAAAAACCATACAGCATCGGTCGGGTTGGGCTCTGCGCACCCTCACGGCGTTGCACGATGCGCTCGTGGCCACTGAGGCATGGATGCAACCACGTAGAGCATGGGACGGGCGCCAAAGAAACAAACAGAAACAGAAACAGAAACATTTGACTCACTTTCGATGAGGTGGTGATGCATGTCGGATGCGGCTTCCACCATGAGGCTTCTTCATTCCCTGCGGGAGCGATGGGTTCCTTGGCACTAGGAAAGTCACGTTGCCGAAAGACCCCTTTCTCGAGTTGGGCGCACTACTGCCGGAACTAGAGGCGGTCTCGCCGGGCGTCGTCGCGCTGGCATATCCAGTGTTCTCCGTTTCCCTTCCCTGGTTTCCAGCGCCCGAGCCCAGACTTTGCGTCATTCGCACGCCGGGCGCACATGTGGTCTGTTTCGCCTTGTCGCCAGCCGTGGCGGCAACGGGGTCCTGTTTCTTAGTCAGGCTGAAGTAGTCGCCCTTCGGCGTGGGCTGGGATCTTGGCGAGACATCGCTCTCAGGGCTTGCGACTTGCTCTGGCGAGTCTTTCGACATGGTGACAGGAGCTGAGGATCTCGAATGGTCGGGTGCGATAGCGAATGCTGGAAAGTATGTCTGTACCTAACTCACGTTGCCTCAAGTCGAGGGCGGAGGAGGCGAATCCGTATCGAACAGCATTGAGATATGAGTAGGACGAGGATGGAAGGTGAGGAGGACGAGGCCTCGTCGTTGCAGGGCTCGACGGAGGATCGACGGAGGAAGGGATGGTGCGGTAAGCTGTTCAGTTGAAAGTCGACGTGGATAGAGCGCCGCACGACGATCACATGCAAGGCAGGCGTCGAGGGTGTTGTGCAGTCCGAGAGCAGCACCGAACAGCACCGAGAAAGAGAGATGTCCTCAGAAGGAAAGGAGCTTCGTGTTAGGCGGAGCCTGGCGGGTCACCTGGGGGTCCTTGCTAAACAATGCTCTAGTGTAGGCGAATCTGAGGGGGCAAGAGGACAGAATCACTGGTCCATCAAGTAGGGCCAGGTTGGGTAAAGAGAGGTAGGTAGGTAGATATGTAGAGGTATAGGTTTGTGGGTGAGTAGGTAGGTAGTAGTAAATAGAAGAACAAGTGCTAGGTGGGTTGGTCGGTGGACAGGCTGGGTGGGCGGTAGGTACCTTGGGAAAGTACCTATACGGTGTTAAGGTATAGTGGTATGGTGCTATGCGCAAACGACCTCAGCCGGCGGTAGGGCAGGTTTTATGCGAATCAGATTGCGATTGCAACAAGCATCGAACATTAACTACCAAATAGATGGGCAGTTGGTCATGTCCATATAGGTACGTTATTGCTATACTAAGTAAGTAGTGAGGTAGGGCGAGAAGTGGATTCCCGTCTCTACACAGTTCCACTGCCCCAATATACACAGTTTTTGTTACTCGTACAACAAGTTCATGTGCAAAGGGAACAGGCGGGCGGGACAGGTAGGTTCAGGTGTAGGTACTAGGTAGTGACCTGTTTGTTACACGCTCTTCGGCCTTTATTGGCCTTGTTGTACGTTCCGGATGTCCCAGTGCCGTAGATCCCTCGGCCGTCTGGTAAGAGGGTTGCAGGTGAATGCCCCGGATGGGACTCGGGTTTGCAAGAAAAAGGGGTGGCAGGCAGTTGAGCGCAGATAGAATAAATCAGCTCGGTTTCCTAGTATAGGAAGTCTTCGGCCAGGTTGTGGCAGACTGCAGTTGTGTGACGCGGGTTCCCAGGTCTACCCAGGCGTGCCAGGTGAGGTAGGTTGAGTCAAGAGCAAGTGCTGGTCAAGTCATTAGCCCGGCAGGCTCATTAGCAGGCTCAACGTGGTTTACCTCTCGCCACTAGCGACTCGTTCCTTTTTGGAAAGTGACTACACGTATACCTAGGTAGGTGCCCAAGGTTCCTGGCGTAGCGTCGAGACCGTGGGTGGCACTAACAAGAGCCGGGTGGACAATGCCGCAAAAATCTCGGGAGCCCTATTCTTAGGTTGCTTTGGGCTGGGCCCATAGCAAAGGAACTGTTGGAAAAGACGGGGTGAATGTACCTAGAAATATAAACATATACATATATATATATATTTATATTTATATGTCTATGTATTACTATATTGCATTTTTTCACACAAAATTACTTGCTGCATGATAAAAAGCCTGGGCTGGGCAAAGGCACGAGGGTAGGGCAGATAGGTAGTAGTATATTGAACGTTGCTGTTGCTCCGTGCTCCATTCGCCCAAGAAGCGGCTTGCGCAGCTGTCTGTACCTGTGTGCACTACCGCTATCTCCCCGACTAGGACGTCCATCATCTTGATCCAATCCTTGATCTGTCATATTTTAGTTGGGAGGAATGAGAAGGCCAAGAAAGCTAGGGGCGGTTGGGCGCATGTTGGTTGGCAGGCGAGCAGGATGGTTACGAACTTCATGCTGAACCATCTCGTTAGGTTGGTGTCCGCACAGCATTTTTGTCGTCGATCGCCGGTGGTTTTTGGGGGTGGTTTTATTGCCCACACACAGCAACGTCGGCTAAAGGCTTGGAAGTTGGGTGTTGCTCCGAAGTCGATGTATGTATGGCATCTGGTATATCTGGTAGCGACTGGTTCTCGAGAGGTAGCCCTGCCCGCTAACACTACCTACTGGGTAGGTAGACATAACGAGCCATGCTCGCCATTTGCCGTGAGAAACGCCAACAACCGCGATCCCGGAATCCATCTTGGTTGGTACCCTTGGCAGATAGGATACTTGCGAAAGACCCTACAGTACCTTCCTGACCTACCTAATGTGGGCAAGTGCCCAAATCACCCATTCTGATCCATCCCATCTCGGAGCAACATTACCACTAGCTCCAATTCCCTGGGCATTTTACCATGTTTTAACATGTGTAAGTCTGGCCAACATTGAGGGGGGCTGAGATATCGATCGCTCCGCTTGATGTTATTTATCTACATCAATCGTACCGACAGTGGTGCATACAGTAAGTAGATGTACTCCGTATGACTCAACAAATGTCCGGACTCTGCCAACCGCCCATCGCAACCATACACCATATCAGCTTATCAATCAGTTGGTTGCACTATGTGTGAGTACTCTGCGGGTTGCGTTACAGACCGTTTACACTGCTGGCTGCCTCTTCACTATGCAAGGTTTGAAAATCGAACGATTACCTACTACCCACCCAGACAATATCGGACCCCCGTTGAGTGTGTTGTTCTTGGCCATGTTGACTCGCAAATTTTCGTCGTTGTTACCTAGCTCCTGACATGCCTGTTACCTATAGTCGCGTGTATTTGGAGGTCATGCATGTCTAGATCTGTCATCCCCGCTCCGGTACTGCAGCAGGTAGGCAGTACCTAAGGCAGCACTTGTAGGTATGGATGTATAGGTACCTATGTAGGTTAGGTAGTATAGCGGAGGAAGAAGAACTCCAACAAACATCCCTACGTACTGCAGCATAATTACCGTACACCACACAGCAGGAGAGAGCCGCAAGCAGCACATATTGCTTAGCATGCCAATATCCGATCCCCTCATACACATATCACCACCAAATACATGTCACCTTCTACTAATCGATGGCCTGTTCAGGGGGTTGCACTGAGGCAGCATCGTATGAAGGACCTCCAATTCCCTGGCTGTCTGCGCTGACCATCTGTGCAACCCACGTCAACGAGGAAACCCAAGAACATACGAGTCGGGCCAAACCACCCCAACCTTGCCGGGACAGATCTATGAGTAAGAGCACGAGACCCTCGATCCTCTCTGCTTGTGCACGTTTCCCACTGACTAGGATCCCCTTGGCCCTCCCAGCTGGAATCCCCATACCAACAAAATCGATAATGGCTTGGCGATGTGTGCTCTAGGACGTAGAACGTTGCCTAGATGCCGATCGCGCCGTCTAACAGCTGCCATCTCGGAGTCCGTCGACATCATTCAGGATCCTTTTGCTTCCTTTTCGTCTTCCCAAGAGGTCCCAAGACCCGGGGAAGATCACTCCAGCGATAGTACCATACCTTGGCACCCCTTGGCGTGCGCTCCAGTCACCTTTGGCCAAGAAGACGGTGTGGATATCATGGTCTCAGCCGTACGAGGTAGAGGTAGCCAGACCTCGAGTGCCTATGTACGCAGTAGGCGAAATTTCCGGGGGGGCATATACGATACCTACGTGTATATGATGATGTATGATGTGTGCTGTGTGATGTTTGATTATAGGTATGGAGTACTGCGCGGTAGTGTTGCGTCGGCGCCGGCTTGGATTGGGGCAACTGAGCCATCCCTATACGCGCAAAGCTGTTTAACTTGCTCGCTTACGGAACGCTCGCGTGTCATCGAGACAGGATTCGGGATCGATGTCTGAGAGGCTGGCCAATATCCGGGTATCGGCGCGACGGCAACCCGTGCCAATCTCGTTGTTGTACATGCCATCGCATGACTTCGAAGCCGCACGACCCTAACGACGAGTACAATTACCAGTAGAGGATTACGGCTGTTGCCGTAGAGCCGTTTCATTGCCTTTCCCCCCCCACCGTCCCATTCGATTCGTTTCCAGTTTAGTGCATCACGCCCAGTACTCGTACCTGTGCATATGTCAGTTCGAGACTCGAGTGATCCCGTCCTGATCCCGAGATCGTAGGTTTGGGTTCGTTCCTGTATAGCTGGATGGGTAAGAAACTACATACAAGCCTAGATCGCGTCCCAATCGGCACTTCGACTACCAGGGGGGTCGCACTCTAACCTGTTCTCTGGCCTTGATAGGCAAGTCATGGGCAGGCCGGGTCGGTAAGTATACGTGTAAACCGGCAGGCAACCATTCTCACCTCTCGCCACCATCTAAGGTTAGTACAGAGGCCTAGCTGGAAATCAATCCTCTACTTACAATAGAGATGACGTTGGCCTTGACCGCCTTCAAGTAAAGATGAAATGACAAGGACGAAATGCAAGGGGTGACACCAGCCCCTATGGGCCTATGGGAAGATTCAAGTCATCAGTCATTTCGACTTTTGCACCAAACATATTGTCCAAACGCGGCACGCGCTGAGAGCGCCTGCAAGACCCGAGCACCCGAGTTGATAAGGCAGAGAGAGACGCAGAGAGAGACGCAGAGAGAGGACCCATGTGGCCGTCATCCCGTTATCCCGTGTACCCATGTCCTTCCTATCGGGAGTTTGGCTGCACCCACGGTCCCAACACCATCTCCGCCACACCTCCGTAGTTGGCCGTTGAGATGCCGTATCACACGAGCAGAAGCCTGGATTCATCTTGGCGTGCCCTCGCCTCTGCCTGACTGCATGTAGCCTCACTCGTCAGACAACCCAAAACGACGGGCGGCGGTGGCTTGTAGCTCTTCCGGACTTCTCAGCAACGCCATATCACACAATAGGTGAGCATCACCTACCTACCTAACCTAGACCTTGCCCCTGGGCGGCGGCAGATTGCCCATGGGTACCGTAGCACAAACATCATGTACCTGTGCCTGTGTCTCTCCGCTTCCCTTCCACTCGGTCGCCCTCAAACCGAAACATGTGACTTTGCATCGATGTCGTTGGCTCATACGTTTAGCCACCTACCTAAGCATACATACAATACAGTATGCGACCAAACTGCCGAGTCGCCTATCTGCAAGTTACCGCACATCTGATGTGTATGTTCGTTACCGGCATACGAGTTTGGAGTCTCCAATTGACACGCTGTCCTTCGTTCTGGAGAGCGATGTTGCTGATCCGACACAATAGGCTGCGATAAGGGGGGGATGGGTACTGGGTACCTACAAGTTGCGATTGTGCTTCTTATCTCTCCTTCCTTTTTTCAAATACTTCAAGGTTATTCACATACCTACCTGCCATAAACCGTTGACCGCCTGCTATACTGCCTGTCGTGATAAGCAAGGGGCGATTTCTCAAATAAGCCATTTCCCGCATCGGCCTGTGCGGCTTCGCTAACTGCCTATATGTACATATCTAGGATGTATGGGGTAATACTTTGGACCGTATACATTCTACAACCACTCAAGAGACATGGATGTCTCTAATCATAGTCAACCTTAGAGTGTATCAATTCACCTACTACTTCCCAAGGAAACATGTACGCGTGGAAAGCTCCCGGCAATTGGCATGTATTCGCTACCCCATGCTCAAACAAGATGCAGCAGTAGTAGTATACTACTCGGTTAATCGACAAATACGACAGCATATCTCACTGTCACTCTGTCAATCATTGGAGGTTTTTCATGCATTAAACATCGTTTTTTCATTATCTATTGGTGGCAACCCTGTAAAGTGAAGCGAGCCTACATCTAGGGTAGCCCTCCATCTCAAAAAAAGCCACCATTTTAGAATCGCATTCCCTCGCAGCCATTTTCCCATAGCCGGCTGTTCATCCTTCAACATAGCCTGGGCTTGTTGGGGTGAGAGCGATCTGTAACGTAACCCCATGACGCCTGTGCAATGCGAAATCGATGAGGAACCCGTTGCGTTAAATCATTCCCCGACGTACAATGACCCCCTCGTACTTTCCTTTCCCACCATACCAGTACGTGCCGAGATAGTGAAAATTTCCCATAATGTCTCAGTTGTATGTCCGTGACAGGTTGCGCAGGTACCAATCGACCAATTTGCGTCCTACCTTGGCTTCTGAAATGTGAATAAGATCCTGGAGACGATCAGTTAGCAAGGTCACGTGAGAAAGCTAGGGCCCACGCAAGAGAAAAAAAGAAAAGGGAAAAAGAAAAGAAAGTTTGGTGGACTTGACAAGACTAGCTTTGGGAATAACATTCTACTTACTCCTTGCAGGGCGTAGTCCAAATCGCTAACGTTGACCCATTCGCCGTCCAGAAGGCCCTGGTCGGCCCAGCGGAGTTGCTTGGTTCTTTGTTTGTTGACCAGGAGCAAAGCCCGGAGCTCTTCCGGTTGTACATCTAGGAAACCAGCGAGTTTCTTGAGATCCATGGTTGTATAAAGGCGCAGGTACGACTTGACTGTAGGGCTCCACATGTTGGTCTTGACCTCGTCCATGAAGATGGAGAGATGATGGTCGATCGGGTCAATGTTAGCCTCCGGGTTGTCGAAATCTGGGGGCACAGGCGATATGAACTTGGGGCAGGCAGCCCTGAACAGTTCCTCGAAGATGGGGAGAGACTCGGGGCCACCACGCTGCAGCTTGAGCAGCTGGTCGCCGTACTTCTCCCGGAGAGCGGTGTGGATGGTGTCATCCAGCCGGGTGGGGTGGAAAGCGACACAGACAGCGATGAGGGCGTACATCTGGTCGTTCTTCTTGGTAATGGAGTCGTACTGAGCATTCTTTTGGAAATTCTTGGTCCGCGATACGTAGACGAGAATGTGGCTGAACATGCGAATGGCATCGGCGTACCGGTGCATCATCATGTAGGAAAAGCCCACGTAGTAGTACGTGGTAAAGTGGGCGGCCATGACGCGGGCGAACATAGCCTTCTTGTTAAGCTCGATGTCGTCAAGCGTCTTGAGGGCAAGACTGAAGTCGCCAAGCAGACAGTGGACTCGTAGGAGACCGATGATGGAGAAGTATCCCAGCATCCGGTACAGAGTCTTGTTGCCATATTCACCAGCAACCGCCGCAGGGTCCTCGTTCCGCTTCATGGCAGCCAGCTGCTCGGAGATTTGTGACCGCTGGATCAGAGAGTACAGGACATTGAGTACGCTGTAGGAGCCCCAGGTGTTGGGGTTCTCCCGTAAGATCTGTCTCTCCTCCTCGTTGTCTCGTGCTTGACGCGCAATGCGGAGGCGGTAAGAGGAAAATGAGTTGAACTGGTAGATGAACTCGTCGATCACATCCCATGCCCAGTAGTGCTACAGTGTAGCAAAGGTCAGCATGCACATTGGCTGTATATAACGCCTCGGGTGGACCAGGAAAGCTGGAGAGGCAGGGACGGAAAAGACTCACCGATGGGGGTTCGAGGTCGACGGGGCCTTCCGAGTTGAGGATGAAATGGAAGAGGTTGCAGTAAGCATCGTAGCTCTGGAACTTGACCTCGAGCGGAGCGGAGAAGTCGAGGGGCTGGGCGGCGGCGGCGAGCCTGGACTGGATATCGTCGGCCTGCTGGGCCATGGTCAGGGAGCTGACGCGCTCGAGGTCCTCCATGCCATCCTCGTACTGGACCTGCTCCTTGTAGTCGGCGACAAGGGCTTCCTCCTCGACGTCGCTGTCGTCCTCGACGGCGCGCACAGGCGCCGCACCGTTCCGGAGGCCGCTCATGGTGACGGGGTGATGTGAGGTAGGGCGGATCAAGGCTGATCAAGGCTGGTGGTGGCGATGACGGAGATGACGGAGAGGAGGGGTGGGTGGATGATTCGGAACCTCACAATGGCGCTTCGCTCTCACGCTCTCGCTCACGCTCTCGCTCAGTCGCAGTCGCAGTCGCAGTTGGCGGGGCGGGGCACGTCGATTATTTTTCGATGGTTAGCTTGGGTACGAAATCGGACACACAGGGGCAGCGAGCGACCGAAGTTTTAGCGAATATCGTTAGGGTTGGGCGGAGGAGGGGAGGGATCAATGCCCACCTGTACGGTGGCCCATTGCTTAAACTCTAAATCTGTGCCATATGCCCCGTAATTTCTTGATTCGCACACACCCTCTCACATCTACGCGATTAACGTATGCCTACGCAGCTCTTATTTCGCATGCGCGCTATCTATTTCGCATGCGCGCTTTCTATTTGCATGTGTACTGTATGCGTAGGTACATAGGTACATATATACGTCGCATGTGGTTTGTATAGGTGACTGCCTAGCGTGGTAGGCTTGGCATGGGCTTGGCATGGGCTGCGGCGTAGGCTGTGGCGTAGGCTGTGGCGTACCTGAGCTATGGCGTAGATTGTGGGGCTTATGCTGTGGCGCATGATATGGCGTAGTCTAAAAGAGTGGGTCTAAGCGTGCTACGCGGGCTAGGAATTACCTACGCAAGTAATCAGTCAGCCGTAGCGTGGGGTAGGTAGGCACCTACACAGACACCCCAACTCATATATTCCTACACCCTGGGGTAGACGTACTAAAATAATGGGGGATATGGCACTGATTTAGAGATGTAGCAATGGGCCACCGTACACCTGCACCTGCAGGGGAACCTACCACCTACCCACACACCCGCAGTGTCTTCGTTACAGTACGGGAGTACATGGCGAGCATATTCATATCATCAGCTTATCGATTGTGCTGATGTAATCCACATCCGCTGCGGGCGGCGGGGTGGTGGGGTGGCGGGGTAGGTAGCTGGAAGAGACTGATGCAAAAAGATGCCCTCCCTTTTACCTACTCGCCTACCTAATGCCCCGCCAAAGATGTTTCCAGATCTAGCAGTGATTCCCAAAGCATGTATGTCTAAGGCACCTACTGAACTTAAATAAACCTGGATCCAGCAAAAGCTTGGCCAGAGTGAGCAGTTGTCCGACTATTATGTCGCATTTGGCAAGGACCAACCATACGCGGAAGTGCAGCGCGCCGGGAACCTGAACCATTGTGAATCATCCAGTGCGACGGGACGTATTAGTCACTCCGCGAGCGACCTACGATATCCATCCACTCCAATCAGCTCACTCAAGTTTCCGGGCCATCGAACATTTCCATTTCCATTTTTATTTTCATTTCCATTTCCATTTCCATCTATGCGTGCACGATTCTGTTAGACTTATAGGAACTAGAGTTGCGATTGCGAGGCTTCAGTCCATCTCAAGCGACCACTCCAGATCCAATTTTCTAAAAAAGAAATCACCATATCAGAACCAACAGGATGCCTGTGGTCACGCCAGAAAAGTTGGCTAGTCTGCAGCAGCATGCGGATGATGTCCGCAATGTAAGTATCGAGTATTGCCCCGAGAACACGGCAGACATGAGGAGCTTATACAACTTACTCAACCCCAGATATGCATTTTGGCACATGTCGATCATGGCAAGACCTCACTCACGGATGCTCTGCTCGCCACAAATGGCATCATCTCACCCAAACTCGCCGGCAAGATCCGGTACCTGGACTCGCGGCCAGACGAGCAAATCAGGGGTATCACTATGGAATCTAGCGCCATCTCCTTATATTTCTCTATGCTTCGGAGAAATGCGCCGGATGCGACACCGATACCTAAGGAATATCTCGTAAACCTTATCGACTCCCCTGGCCACATCGATTTCAGCAGCGAGGTGTCGACCGCTTCACGACTATGCGATGGCGCAGTCGTTCTGGTCGATGCTGTCGAAGGTGTCTGCAGTCAGACAGTCACCGTGCTCCGGCAAACGTGGGTGGAAAAGCTCAAGCCCCTTTTAGTCATCAACAAAATCGACCGCCTCGTGACTGAGTTAAAGATGACGCCCGGTGAGGCTTATATCCATCTGAGCAAACTTCTAGAGCAGGTCAATGCTGTTTTGGGGAGCTTCTTCCAAGGGGAGCGCATGGAAGAAGACTTGAATTGGCGAGAGCGCATGGACGAGCGAGTAGCTGCCGCAGCCGCAAGGGAATCGAAACTCGACGATACCGAAACTGAGGCGGGCGATCTGCAATTCGAGGAGCGGGATGATGAGGAGCTATACTTCGCTCCGGAAAAGAATAACGTCATATTTAGCAGTGCCGTCGATGGCTGGGCTTTTACTGTCCGGCAATTCGCAAGTCTGTACGAAAAGAAACTTGGTATAAAACGAAACATCATGGAAAAGGTTTTATGGGGGGACTTTTACCTCGACCCCAAAACCAAGAAGGTTCTCGGGCGGAAACATTTGAAAGGTCGCAATTTGAAACCCATGTTTGTGCAGCTGGTACTCGAACAAGTATGGGCCGTCTATCAAGCGACAATGGGTGGCGACAATGGCAAAGGGTGAGGAAATACATACCTTTACATGCAACTTCTTGAAGCTGTCGACACCCTGCTGATCTGCATCTGACTAGCGACCCCGTTCTACTTGAGAAGATCACCAAATCTCTAAATATCACCGTATCGCCTCATATTGCTCGAGCCAGAGATCCCCGGCTGCTAATGACTACCGTCTTCTCATCTTGGCTACCCTTATCCACTGCACTTCTAGTTTCGGTTATCGAGTCACTACCATCTCCCAAAGCAGCACAAGCCGAGCGTCTTCCAGACCTTTTAGCAGATTCTCCAGGCTCAGATCATATCGACCCTCTTGTCAAAGACGCCATGGTCACCTTCAAATCGTCAAAATCCGATCCTGTAGTCGCATATGTCAGCAAGATGGTTTCAATCCCCGAGAGCGAACTACCAGAGAACAAGCGGAAACCGGGTCAACTTAGTGCTGATGAGGCCAGGGAAATCGCAAGGAGAAAGCGGGCAGAATTTGCACGGGCGCAGCAAGCGGAATCAGGCCCGATAAGCGATTTGAATACTACAATCGAAAACATCTCATTGGACGACTTCGTACCACCGGCAGAAGAGAAACAGGCCGAAGTTGAGCATCTAGTGGGATTCGCAAGAATCTATTCTGGCACGCTCTCGGTTGGTGACACACTCTACGTCCTGGCGCCCAAATTCTCGCCTACGAACCCTCATGCCTCCCCAGAGCCCCAAAAAGTGACAGTGACAGCGCTCTACATGCTCATGGGACGGAACTTAGAGTCTCTTGACTCTGTGCCTGCTGGTGTGGTCTTCGGCATTGGTGGTCTCGAGGGGCATATCTTAAAGTCAGGAACGTTGTGCAGTCAGTTGGAAGGATCCGTCAACCTAGCTGGAGTGAACATGGCGGGCAAGCCAATCGTTCGTGTTGCCCTGGAACCTGTAAATCCCGCAGACCTCGACAAGATGATCGAGGGCTTGAAGCTTCTCGTGCAAAGCGACCCGTGCGCAGAATACGAGCAGTTCCAAAGCGGCGAGCATGTTCTGTTGACAGCCGGTGAGCTGCACTTCGAACGATGTTTGACAGACCTGAAAGAGCGGTTTGCGAGATGCGAAATTCAAGCAGGCGCGCCAATTGTGCCATACCGAGAGACAATTGTACGAGCAGAAGATATGCGTCCGACAGTCAACAAAGACCTAGGAAGGGGAGTCGTCGTTGGTGTTTCGAGCTCGAAGCAAGTAAGCATCACAGTACGGGTCAGACCTCTACCGCAAAATGTCACAGATTTTCTCTTGAAGAATGCGGCGTCAATAAAACGTGTCTACGCTGAGCTACACGGCAAGGCTGAAGGTGAAGGCAACAAGGACGAACTTCTGGACCAACAGGACGTCGAGATTGATGAGGACGTTGTTGAGAGCCAATCTCTTTCTATCGAGGAGCTGAAGGAGCAACTTGGAAAGGTACTCGAGAGTGGCAAGGGTCGTGAAGCATGGAAAGGGATCATCGACAATATCGCCGCATTTGGACCTCAACGTACAGGTCCTAATTTGCTCATTGATGCCACGAAAGATGGCCTATTTCCCAAGGTCTTCTTGGGAGACAAGATCGAAGGGGATGCGCCAAAGGCTGACGAGGCTCTCCACGCCGCCCACTTATGTGATAAGGTCACGTACGCTTTTCAACTCGCTATGAAACAGGGATCGCTGTGTAATGAACCAGTTCAGGGAGTTGGTGTCATTATTGAAGACCTTGCTGTCACAGCCACAGAAGAGAACACCTCGGCTCGTGATCAACTGGGCAGACTGACTGGAGAAGTAATCAAGACAGTGCAGCAGTCAATCAAACAAGGCTTCATGGACTGGTCGCCACGGCTCATGCTTGCCATGTACTCGTGCGAGATCCAAGCCAGCAGTATGTGACTCTTGACTTCTTTGCATTACTCTTCCATTACCTTGCCCCTCCTTTCTTCCACCACGCCCTGTAACATGACCGCGAGCTAACTACCCATCACATCACAGCCGAAGTCCTAGGTCGCGTCTACGATGTCTTGACACGTCGCCGTGGTCGCATATTATCCGAGCAGATGAAAGAAGGCACGCCCTTCTTCACGATCCAGTCTCTGCTGCCCGTGGCCGAATCCTTCGGCTTCGCAGATGAGATGCGGAAGCGGACCTCGGGTGCCGCGCAGCCACAGCTCATCTTCGCCGGCTTTGAGGTCCTCGACGAGGATCCGTTCTGGGTCCCCTTCACCGAAGACGACCTCGAGGACCTGGGCGAGCTGGCAGATAAGGAGAACGTGGCGAAGCGCTACATGGACAGCGTGCGGCGCAAGAAGGGACTGCTCGTCGAGGGACGGCAGCAGCGCGTGGCGGCCGAAAAGCAGAAGACGCTGAAGCGGTAAATGGGATGCCGTGCGTTTGGAGCTACGTTTTGGGAGAGATGATGCTTGTGCAGCAATTAGACAGGCTTGGACGTGTCATACTGGAAGAATGTAATTAGAAGTCACTCCGTGAGCTAAATACTCCATAGGAATACCCAGTGTCCTCCAAGTAGCTCTCCGAATGGATCAGATGAATGTAAAACGTAACTAACTCAAAACGATTGCCACAATTGGGATCAGTTTAGAAGGTCTGAGAAACCAAATGTGATCAACTTCGTTATAGACCAGCAAAACCCAAATGACAAATTTCTTCGGCAGACTGATATAGCTCAATCTAGAAAAACATTCACAGTGCCCCAGGCAATACTGATTCTACTAAGTACTTATGCTCAAGATCCCAGCCAATGCCGTGCTGGGATACATGGAATTCATTCACACATAGGTAGTGTACATACAGTTCATAAATAGTGAACAGTGCCATGAAAATGCTACTAGGTAGTAGTGTTAGAAAGCTGTACGTTCGTCACTATCCTGTCTTATTCTGTACAGACAGAGTACAAGTACACCGCTTAAAGTCACATGGCGTTTGGCGCCTGCTGATGTTGTTGATTCACGACCTCCTCATCCAACCGCCGCCGAAGCCACTCCGGCACGAACGCTTTCACCTTGACGACCCCCTTATCGCCAGTCTCAGCCTCAGCCTCAGCCTCCCCTTCCCCGCCCTTAGCAGGCTGCATCACGAATTCGGCTGTGGGGTCAAATTCCAGCGTTGCTGTATCGTTGGGCACCACGAGGTCCGTCATGAGCTGGACGCGGCACAGCGCAAGCCCTATGTTGCCAGTGCCGGCAAGGAAGGTGCCGGTGCTGCGACCTTTCTTGCCGTGCCGCCCGATGGTGAGGCCGTGGAGGTCCCGGGCCTCGCTGACCACAGGGGGGACCGCACCTTGTCTAAACTCGAGAGACTTCGGCACGGCGTCGCTCTCGCTATACAGCATGCACGGCAGGATGCGCTTTCGCACAACTCCACGATGGCGAGTGCGGATGGTCAGCTCCTGCCCTACGTAGCAGCCTTTCCGGAAGTCGATGCCCCCCATGATATCCATGTTGGACTCCTGCGGCAGCGCTTGCGTAGGGATGATCTCGGCACTGCCCTCCGGCACGCCGCGCAGGTACCGGTGCACGCGGTATGCAGACTCATCCGTCTCCTGGCCGGCGGCAGACTGTAGTCCCGAGGACAGGCCGAGTGCTGGCACATCCAGATCCACCCCATAGGTGAGGACGCGGTAGCCCATACCGGGGGCGCGAAAGTCGGGTATCATGATGGATCGCTCGTCTTTCCGCACAGGGCCGCCCAGCTCTTGCGTCGGCAGGATCATGTCCGCATCATTCCAGATCTGCCACACGCTCATCTCGTCCTCCTCCAGGGCGCGCAGGGAGATCTTGCTCCGCAACTTGTAACGCTTCAGGTGCTTCAGCAGCGTGGCCAGCTGGGCGGTATCGACCTCGATGATGAAATGGGGCTCCCCGGTCGAGCCTGGGGGAGCGGGATAGACAAAGACATCGTGCAGCACCCGGCCGAGGGCGTTGAGAAAGCCGCAGTAGAACCAGGGCGCTTGCTCCGTCGGCTTCGTCGAGCGGTTCGGGTTTGCAGTGCTGTTCCCTTCGATCGACGTCGTAACAAGGCCCTGCAGGAAGTGCGGCGCGTCAACGCCGGAAATCGATATCAGCCGTCGTGTGCGGAGACGAGCATGTCCCGACGACGGAGGGGGCGCGGGGGGCGTGGAAGGCGAGGGTTTGGATGCGAAGCTGCGACGTTGCCTTCGGTTCGCAACATGACTCTGTTGGTGCTGTTGTAGCCGACATGATGCGCACACGAATGGAGCTCTGGAGCTCGCATGCGCCGACGAGAAGGACGAGGACAGGCCTTTAGCAGGCCACCTTGCGGCGCTGCGCGGTGCCGCCTGCATCGCGCCACACCACTGGTATCAACTTGAGCGGCTAGGATGCGCCGACCTGGCGGGCGGCGTGCTCGTGTGTGATTTCTTGGTTGGTGAAGGTCACCTGTAATATGGTATTGGTTGTAATGGTCGTATTAGAAAAGTTCGGAGTTATAAAGTGAGATGGGTGCTCTGTACTCGTATTGGGATAGGTACTGTAAGGTTACTTACTGTGTGGGTCATGCGTGTGCCCAGAGACCTGTGAACGTGAATCTAGGCTACCTGCCGAGCTGCCTCGCCTGCCACGGGTAGACTGAATTAAGTGTTCGGGTGTGGGTAGGCGGGTATAAGTGAGTTGGACCCGGACACTTAATTCAGCCCCGTCGTGCATCCCTCCATATTGATCGACCCAGTCACATATGATGTGTTTATGTTGTTCCTGTCATGTTCCTGAATACTGAATATCTGCCAATATCGATGTTTATCCCAAATGTGATGATCAGCTCATGAGATAAATTGCGGTCTTCTGTGTGAGCTGGCAATTGACGAGTTTACCATCCTGATCGTGGCTCCTTTCCCACCACTTGTGAATATGACCACGGTGACAGTTTTCATGAAGTCCATAGCTCCTATGAGGATACAAGAGCCCATACAACGCGAAGCTATACCTTGTTCGCACGTGACTGTCCTCTTATATATGAGATGGGAATACTAGGTAAATGCTGCTTCGTTATCTTCTACTTCGATAAACCAACTATCTGTGATAATATAAATCTCTGGGAGTGCGAATCACTTATAGATTGAAATCAATTATCTTCCAGTGCAATACTCTATGTACTTCTCGGGGTTAGTCTGTTAGATATGAATGTGATCATCTATCTCGAGTGCTACAGAAACTGCCGACGTCTTGATAGACTAGAGAGTGCTATAGTCATAAGTTATATCACAGACAAGTTCACTTACCCAGGATGATAATTCTGCTGATCGACAACTTACTGTAACTAACTAACAACATTTCGTTCTAAATTGAAATTATTCTGGGCTATTATACAGTAGGAAATTCGATTCCCACTTTAGCTGTTCTCCTTACCGCTCTGCCTAATGCTGTACAGTAACTCATAGATATGAACCATTTATTAACATATGCCTACTAAGCTTCTAGAATAACTTCGCGTATAGTATTCATCTGTAAGTATGTGTTGCATGTATCGGGCAATTATATTACATTTCTCGCTAGTGGATAACGTAGATAGCTGAACAATTGATGCTAAGGAGCCGCCATAAGGAGCAATAGATAAGAGTTGTGTTTATTTATGCTCGAGATTTATATTTCGTTTAAGGCTACCAACACGTGTCATATCACACCTCACTAATGTACCATGTAAATTTGTAAGAATCTCTAGTAATAAGGCAAGACTACAAGTACTAACATCCTAAATGTAGTTTCCTACCCTTGCCGAAAAAAACCCAAGATACCTACCTCCATAGTCACACAACGTGGTGCTGTGCTGGCAGCCCATCGGTACTCACCGATCGGAGGTCAGACAGCATCCAGTCCCTCTAGGATACCAGTCGTTGTCAAGCTATAGTAGCCTTGTCTTCCGATCTGCTGATCCCGTAACCAAACACGCAGTGTGCCGCTTGCGCGCCCTGCAACGGTCTTTCTAGATTGTTGATACTGTGCAACAGTATGTATGGCCTTAATTTTCGGTCTCCCTCTCTTCGGGCCATCAAAGCACGACATGCGTACTTGCAACGTTTGACAGCACGCACAGCCAAGATTACAATTCCCCGAGGGTCACGGCTCTCACGTTGAACAGACGAAATTCTCTTTTCGGTGACTTATTCTGCGATTTGAGCATCCTTACCTAGGCACTCAATCAAACCTAAGGTTCTCTGTGTGTTTCAGACCATACCAGGTACAATTAGTGTTGATCGGACAGGGAACGCAGACAAAGTACCTAAGCAATGCGTGCTTGGTTCCGGTACGCTTGTCTGAATGTTCGTGCAACTTTGAATGCAACGTATTTTCCTGTTAACAGGCTCGACAGGACAACGCTCCTCCACATTACCAGTTTTCAACGCACCGTTACTCAGCAGGGGCAGGCGGTCGTACAGAAGCGCGTCTATGCAGATGCCTGACACAATGGCGGCAATGAGTAGGTAAGCAGGTAGGAAGAGGATTGCCAGCCTGCAGGAAGGAATGCATGTGAGGAGGCTGATAGGTATTGGTGACCCCTACAGAATCTCTAACACGGGCTGCGCAGGAGCCCGGCTGAGCAACCTGCACAATGACATCCTTTCGTTGTGGCTTGCGACGATGTTGGTTCTTATCGATCATATACCGTATTGGGCCATGGGAGGTAGGTGGTATGTGCAACAGGCGTTGACAAATTGCGTACGAACATATAGAGGGCCTCAAGGGCTGTGTACAGAGACAAGCTGGATAAGCATCCTTGACTCGCAGTAATCAACTTGTGCGACTGCACACGTTGGGTTGTGAGATATCTGTTCAGAACATTTTAGGCGTTTGCTTGGAGGGAAGGGGATTCGATGCGGCGATCTGGGCCAGCCATATTCAATGTCCTGTCGTTGTTTGTACCCCAGTGGCCTAGGTAGGCACCTGTTATGTGCCAATATCGTCGATGTTACCGTTGCTCCCACCGATTGCGCCCACGGATGCGAGTGAGATTTGAGGGTGCCATCCCGCCGTTTTGCCCAGCCATTTCAAGCAGCCCATGCATAGCGAAGGTGATCTACCTCCGCTGTTTCGGCGTTTGAAACACTTGCCAATATACCTATATCTTCCCACCCCCTCACATACTCTTGCAGAAGACACACCGCAGTCAAGTTGCATATATGTGTAATAACACTAGGTACGTAGATAGTATCTGCATACAGTAGAATGGGCTGATGCAAGCACCATTATGCAGTAAGTAGCAGACAGAGCCCGGGAGACGCCAACGAAGGCAGGGGGGAGGTTTGGGATCATTTTCATTTTGAATCATCACACAGAGGCATTTCATCTGCCAACGCTGCTGGGCCCTCGGGCGGGGGATACGTCTTGTGAGAAGGCAATAAGCCTTGGCGTACGGGATTCACTACCAGGCGGTAATGACTTGGCTTTGGGTGCGTTACTTCACCTTCTTTTAGACCAGGCGGTGACTGCAATGGTTCAGGCTGACTGCATGTGATGTGCGTCTGAGACCCAGGCGATACTGTGGAACGAATGCGCTGCCGAGCGGGGGCACCGGTTAGTGCTCGCCGATACCCGTCGAGCCCGTGATGATGATATGTGGTGACACGACACCACCTCTGTTCGGGTCGGTGTGGATCCGGAGATGAGTGATCGGTAGGTACAGTAGTCGTAACAGGCAATCAAAGGGCCAAGAAGAGCGAGGGAATCGCCGAGCTGTTGTACATGTAGAATGGAGCGTGGCATCAAACGACTGCGACAACGAGTCTCGCAGCTTTATACAAGTAAATCCTTTGTAGTACGTAGGTACATGGGCAACGTACTTATATCGAGTAATGTTGGACTCGATACATGTGCCCCTGTGATCGCATAAGGACCATGCAGGAGGATTCCCACCCAACTGAACGCAGGTAGATAGAATGGCCGATGGTGAATGCAGGTATCACATCCTCTTCCTTGTTCATGCAGCAGAGGCTACGAGATCAAAATCCCTTGCCTTGTTGCCTGAGGCAGGATTACATAGATACTCAGGTAGGCCTATGACGATGACGATTCATGCATGACTCGAGCGTTGGCGTTGTTGTGTTGTTGTGTTGTATAGCTTCATGCCATCGGCGATGGTGGGCGTGGCCTTACCAAACACACAGTGAACACTGATACCCACACCCACTAGATAGGCGACGTCTTACTGGTGAGGCTGTCATGACGACGAGAGACGAGGCTTCTAATACGAGCCAGTCGAGCCACCTAGTTGAGGAATGTAAGGCCAGCAACCTCACTAAATTAAGTGTCTTGAAGACGCTTAATGGCGCTAATAGTTTTGCCATATCAATACCGAACACAAAAATCTCAGATCACAAGAACTTTATACTATAGCTCTAAGACGACTAATCTAAATGAGGGCGGTAATAAATGAGACACACCTCTACAGGCAGACAGGCTCGACAGGTACCTAGGCTGTGGTACTCCTAGCCAAGTCGAGCCATGCTCAAGCTGTCTAGATACTCTAAAGTACCTATTTCATCGGTAAATACTGGGCAGTAATACCTACGAGTAGTACTAGTACACTTATTGTACACCGTTTTAGGAGCTCCACGTCGCAGGAGAATCCACCCCACGCGACGAAAGCCAGAAAAGTGGAGGCCGAAGCCAGCTCGGCGGGCTCGTCTTGACTCTTCACATCTCGACATGTTCATTGGATATATTGCGCTCCTGGCCGGCAAGCGGCAGCTCCAATCAGTTGATATTCATTCCCCTGTACGCTACGTAGGTACGAGTAGGCTCCTGTTAGCTTTGAGGAGCCTGCCGAGACCAACCAAGTCGTTGTCTGATTCCTATTGGTGCACACGCTTCTGTGGCGCATGTTCAATGCCTTGTCGCATTGGTCAGAATGCGAAGAAGGTACTCTTTCCAAATTGGCCTATCTATGCAGTTATCAGAGGTAGGTACCTAGGCAGTAGGTTAGATTTGTACAGTAGCTATGACCACTCATATTGGCTCGTAGCTAAAGAAATTGTGATGAAATTGTGTGCATGAAAGCTGAACCGAGAGACTCTTTAAAAGAGGATGTATGAATTGAGGTGGTGTTTTTATGGAGAATGGCAGACTGCCGAGACTGCCTAGGCAGCACCACCAGGCATCTGGCGAATTTCGGCTGTGTCACAAGGAAGGAAAGAAAAAAAAATGAGGAGAAAATAAGAGACAAGGGTAGGGCAGTTTTCCGTTAAGTTCCCGCACTGAATCCAGACAACCGGGAAAGATTGGCCTTTCGAGCGGAGTTCCACCTGGCTGAGCAAAGTGAAACCTAGCCCGCCAAGGACCTACCTTAAATTGGGTCCAATTGCACTTTCGCGTTCCTGCAGTGCACTTTGGGGAGGCAACGGGACAGGGTCTTATCTCCGTTCTGCAGGGAGCGGGGAAGACCTGTCGGCCCTCACCGTACTGAAGTACCTGCGTACTTTTTTCAAGGTTCTTTTGAGGATCATGCAACTTACCTTGATAGACTAATCAATATCTCTACAAAAAATGCTGAAACACTACGTAGACACCGGAAGGATCAGGCGACCTTGTGGAATAATATTTGGATTCTGTATACCTACATCCATGATATGTAGGGAGTAGGTGATTACGCATCCATTGCATTGCCTTGCTGTGACACGGGCGGCATGCAGGGCAGCAGGCAGCAGGCAGGCAGACACAGGCAGACAGGCAACTACAGGTAGGTAGATGGCATGTGACAAGTGCTCACGGCTGCACAGCTATCGTACATTTCGCACAGACATAGCAATCAATACTGACGTCAATCCAGAGCAAGGCGGCCACGGTGTGTACCTAGGTGCTAGCCTGCTAGGTATGCCATTTCCAGTCTAACAGGCCGGCGATGCGAAATACAGCGAACAGGTTTCTTAGATCGACGCACATTATAGCGGTTCTTAGCCTTTAGGTGGCTTAGGACTGTTTTGCTTACCTAACAACACAAGGTGCCTCGGGTGCTAAGGTAGCAGGCGAGGCAGGATAGATTACTGTAGGAGTCATGGATCACCGAGCTGTTTCGGAGAAAGCGGGACATGATGAGGCCAATAAACCCGAGCACCGAAAGCAAGTCGCAATACAACCTTTAGTTGGTCCAGTCAATCGTTAGTAAAGTACACACATAGTAAGTAGTAGGTAGTTAGTTCCCTGGACTCCCAAACAAAATTGGAAGGAGCGGTTCCGATGCGCGCAAGGCGTTATGTTCTGTTGGCTTCGATACTTGGAGTTGGTTGGACCGAATGACCAAGACCAAGAGGTTGAAACCCCCTTTGCAGCCTTTGCAGCCTTTGCAGGTCCCTGGTGACGTTGGCAGATTGGACGCATCCATTCTATCTGGTTCAGAATAATTTGTTGCCCTGCTTTGTGCTTTGTGCTTTGTGCTTTGTCATGTATTTGATTTCAAGTGCACTGGCATTGTGTTGCCGGTTTGTAAGTACATAGTATGCAATTTGGAAGCAGGTCGCACGTGCGCATACAGGCGAGGCAGGTACGTGATCGAGGTGATCAAGACAATGAAAGGCCCCATGTTTCGTTTCCGAAGCCAAGGTTTGTCAGCATCGAATAGGCTCAAAGGAGCTCTCCTAGTTACGCCGGCGGTCCAAAACGATGCCGACTTACCTACATGTACCTTGGCTACCTGTCAGTGGGTGACTCAGTGCGTCTCAAGCTGCCATCGAGCTGCCATTATTCTGCCGTAGTCCAAGTCGGGATAGCTTGCCTTACAAAGTCAACGGAATCCGGCTTTGGACGAGGAGCCCGACCGGGCTGCGGATCACGTCGACCAGCCAAGCGGTTGTTCAAGAGGACATATGGAGGGTCACGCACTCACCTGAATACGGGACGCACCGATGCACCCTCTGTAGTAGCAGAAGAGCGATGCTATCTCTGATGTAGGTCGAGGCAATGTTCTGGAACCTGGCGAGCCTGGACCAATTCAGCAGGTATTCAGATGCGGCGCACCACGTAATGCATTATTCGAGCAATTGTAGGTGATTGCGAATGCTGACTCGATTGTCGATTGGAGAGATTACCGATTGTTACTGAACTGGGCAGGGCCTCCTGGGCAGGCTCTGGGCAGGCACACACACATGGCGGTTCGAGCCAAACCAGCTTGCACGCTTTCCTGTCCCGTGAGCCCGACGGGTCATTACTCCGCCAGTTAGTAAACGACCGATGTCGCGAAAAGCGATCAGCAAACCGTCCGTCGCTCCTTGTCCTTCCCTTCGCTGCGCTACGGACGTGTCGGGGTGGCACCCCATGGACATCCCTTAGTGTACTTGTTGTTGCACGTGCTAGGCATTCGTGCCGTGCTTCGTTGGACCAATGACGCAACGGAGCCAGCTCGTGAGCCGACCCTCTGGCCGATCTGTCATAATTTCACAATTCACAATGGCAATCATGACTGCCTACCACCACTAGGTGCTACGAGATATCACGTTGGCCCAATGCATGAGAGGCTTCGTGTTTGAGTAATTGATTTGTTTTGTATTCTGATGGAGCTACCTGGGAGGGTTCTGATCACCTTCTACATGCAGATATTCGGATTTGCTAATCCGTGTCCACTCGACCTTTGAGCCTCCGCAGAAGTGCACGAAGCGCCAGGGAGCGGAACCAACCCCGCCAAGCAGGAAGTAAGTAAGTAAGTGCTTGCCCGATACAGTAATCTCCCCCAATCCCGACTCTCGCTGAGTGGTGACGTTTCCGAATTCCCATGATCCCAAATCCTAACGAGGACCTTGCACATGATCGCGAGCGCCATCAGGTACCTGTTCCTAATTGTTCGCTCAAGCCAAAGTCCTCCTCGCCAGTGGGTATGATGGTAAATGCATGATAAACAAACGAAATAAACAAGTCCCTGTCGCTCCTAACAATGTTGGATGCCGATGCCGCTATGTGGTATTTTTAAAACGCCGCCCAGATGCAGATGATAAATGCACTTTTTCGTAGTGACCCTGACCAAGTAATAATATGATGTAAGATGTTGGAGGTGGAGAGATGGGAAGGGGACAGTCTAGTAGACTGAGATTGTCGTGATTAACCGATTGGAATTCCGCGGTGGCAGATAGAACCCTTCGTTATAGAAATCTGACTTGTCCTCTTCGTCGTCTTGCGATGCCTCGTAGTACTTGGCGGCCATTGTGCTTTCACTCTGCTTCTCGGCGAATGTGGATATGGTTGCAGTAGGGGGTGAGGGTGGCATTGACTCGTCGTCCGAGGACTCGGAGTCGTGCTCGAGCTCAGGCGGTGTTGCTGAATGTGAATGTGATCGTGTGAGACCGAGGTGTGCAAAGTCCTCATCCTCTCCCTCGAACTCTTCACTCTCGACATCCAATGTGTGTAGTTTTGGCGAAGGAGGTACGACTTGGTGAGATGGTATCCGGGCGAGGGGAGCGGCGTCGAACATCTCGATGTCTTCGTCGTCGTCCATGTCGCTGTCGTCGTCCGAGTCTGAAGAGTCGGCTTCCCAATCCTCCTCCTCAGCTACCGAGTCTGCCCATTGTACGTGTCGTTCTTGAGTCTTGGGGGCGGCACTTCGGACGGATTGGTTGAACCAGCTCTCTTGCTCACGCTCGGCATCGGCAAGGTCGACCATCAAGGAGTCGAGCAGGTTGGCGTGGCCGACGAGCAGACGGAGGTTGTGGTCGGGACGGGCTGCCTCGGAGGAGAGCTTGGCCCGCGCCTTGTGAGCCATGAAGTAAGTCTCGGTGATAGACATCTTCAGCTTCTTCTGGGGATGGTGTGGTGAGTGTGAGTGGAGGGGTGATGACGAGAAGGCTGTAGAAACCATTTTGTATGTTGATATCTACGCAGACGTATTGTAGCAATGGTTCAAGGTTGTTTGTATGTGCTTGATGCTATTATGTCGTGTTCTGTTGTGATTTTTGTGTGAGTCAGGCACCGAAGTCCGGTCAAGGCAGCAAGTAGAGAGGAGCTTGTTCCCTTTTGTATAAGGTTTGCGATGGGCTCAACTCGTGCAGGGATCTCGGGTCCGCGTCCAGGTTGTGCGGTGTGCGGGTTGATCTCGGATACTTTGCGAGAGGTACTTGGGTACGGGAGTACTTGGACTTCGGTATTGGGATTGGATCAGGCACGACGGATCCGACTGCTAGGCGTGGGCGTTCTGCTGGCGCTACGACAGGGGCCTCGACAGGGGATCCTGGCGCGCTACCGGGGTACAACGAGACGGGGGGTACAGCTGTGCGAGGGTCTCTGAGGACTGGGCTGTATTGCTGCGATACACACGATTGCCGTATCGGGTAATGTGGTGTCTCTGGTGTCGATGCTGTATTGCGATCTGGGCTGCTCTGCCACGAAGCTGGGGGCTATTGCACTGTGGTGATTGCTTGTTTTGTCTGGAATTGCTGCGATGCTGCGTGTTGGCAATAGATACTGGGCCGTCTGAGATGAGGTGTCTGTGCTGGCTTGTGTAAGGGAGAAAGAAGAGACTGGGCTGGATGGGAGGGGAATGGGAGTTGTGATTCTTTTGTATACCAGACAGGTCGGTAGTAGTCTCTATCATGTATGTACGACAGCGAATGTCCGGATGGATTAAAAATGCACCTGCTGACTACACGTTTGGTGGTTATTCATCGACTGCCAACTAGCGGGCTGGCAATGACACGGAAGCCCGCGGTGTTGGTAAAGGCATTCGGTCTTAACGGACGAGCGATCGGGGCCGGGAGTCCCACACCCATTCGTAATCGGGCTCGCGTTATGCTGGCAGTTAGCGATGTTCTTTAGCGTAGCACTTGCGGAATACAATTAGTGCCGCTGTACAAAGGTTAGGTCCCTAGGTCCTGGAGTACACCCCTCCAAGCTCGCTTATCCAAGCATGCAGTGGATAAACGAACCTTTTATACAACCTCCGTTTAGCTAAGTATCTACTTTAAGTTAAAACTATTGCTGCTTCATAATTCCTGTAGTAATTACATAGTATTGTAGAACATATGGGCTGCTTTTGAGTTAGTTCTATATAATCAGATAACAGAAAGACGATAAACAGAAAGTCTGTTGTTTTAACAGGCACCTCAGTGTTTTCGCACCAGCAGGCCAAGGTTGGTACCTCCAGCGCTCGACCAAGCACCATACCACCATAAGAACCGCCTAGGTAGGTACTTCCAAGGTTCTGATGAACGATCTACAGTGTATGGCACCCACCTCGCCAGGCTCGTCTACTTTGGTACCTAGGTAGGTAGGTACTGATCGCAACCGGCGGGAAAACTATGGGGCCCTTATGGGCCTCGCTGCAGGCTGCTGCTACACCTCCTCAGAGCGTACATAACTCGCATAATGCGCCCGAACTTGCGAGCTTGGTGCAAGATGCTCACCGCCGTCTGCAACAGCTGTCAACTGGTCCTGGAGGTAGCGTAGCATGCCTCAGTCAGAAGGCGGTCGCAACCTCGCGCACCCTACTAGTAGAAAGTGGAGGGTCATCCGGAGCTAGGTCATAACCGTGATAACCGTCATTTGCTGTCATCCCGCACAATAAGAGTGTCGGATTTTTCCTGCTGACCGCACAGTCACGGTGGCTTCGTCAACCCCGCTACTGCACATCTCTGATGACTACTATGTAGAGTATCGCGCGGGCTTTGACAGACCGCGAATTTGGACCAACAGCATCGCGCCTCGTTTCATTCTTGGTGCCGCTTCGAGTGGCTTAGCTGCCGCCTACAGTACCCCAACCTACCTACCCAACATGTCAACCTGACGCTAGGTACTCCAAAAGCAACACCACTCCTGTGGGGATTTTTTTTTTCTTTCACAATCGGCCCACGTCGACAGTTTGCGAAATAAGAAGCGAAAATTACCAGCAATGTCCTAGTTAGGGTATATTCTACGTATGACTAGGTGCCTGTGCCAAGAAATCAGGGTTTTATTTCTTCTTGTCAGAACTCCGACCGGAGACACTAATGGAAAGCTAATAAATGAAGTCTCTGTTTGCTACTACCTAGCAGCTCGACATCTTCTGGGCCTATACTACTGTGGCTGGCTCGGCTGGGGGGTTTGCCCGCCATGCAGCATATACTACTAGTAGGTACCTAGTACTCAACAAGCCCGGTGTTTAATTATTATGCCGTTCTAGGCTTGGTTGTGCTGTTGTGACTCTTCGGGTGCTGATGAATCATATCCTGGATTGCTCAGCACAGATTCAGAACCTTGAAGCCCTCGAGTATTAATAATTGGACCCACTAAAGTCACCCCCCCGGCCGCCTCAGTCGAGGTTATCTCCATGTTGTGTACTCGTAGCTATAGCTCCGAGTCGGAAGATTGACCAGAATTGACGATGCGCTTCCATTCAGGCCGATGATCAATTGATAAGGTCAATGACAAAAGCCAGTCTTCGCACATGTACTGTGTGCGTGCGTGTGTGAGACTGACTGACTCTCCTTCCTTTATGTGCCAGCAATACCAGTAGCAATTCTTCTTCTCGGCTTGAGCGAGGCCAACCAGACATACACATGTCTGCCAGTGAAACATCGCCAGAGTTGGATTGGTACCTCTACCTACCTAGGTAGGCGAGGTAGGTAGGCACCTTTTCTTGCATTCCAATCCCAGGTCAGGTTCTCTAACTTTAGATTTTCGTATTGTAACTTTAAATTAACACGCTTTAGGTAAGGTGCATGTCTCTTGGCAAATAGTAGCCACCTGGTTGGTTGGATTTTTGGGATCCACACACTTGTACCAAGGTCTCCCTCGACTATATAGATCTACTTAGACATACAACTTAAAATCAAAATATTTAGACCTATATATAAGATTAAAAATATTTTAAAATATCTCTAGGGTTAGGGTTAGTATTAGGGTTAGAAATAGGGTTTGGGTTAGTGGTTAGGGTTTGGGTTAGGCCTAGGGTTAGGGTTTTTGTATTATGAACTGAAGTAGAGTGTACTGATTTATGGGGCAAACGTTTCCCAAAGCGTGTTAATTTAAAGTTACAATACGAAAATCTAAAGTTACAGAACCTGACCTGTTCCAATTCATTATCAAGCTATGAATATGTGCCGGACGACAGAGTATACAACTCGAGGCCAGTACCAGGTAAGTAAGTACCTATTGCAGGTGCCTAACACTAGCGTGCAGTATATCGACGGGGCCGCATCCAGTATTGGCGAAGCGCACTGAGGTCGGGCCCGTCATTTGATCCCTCATTTGGCGCGAAAAGTCCGCGAACCTCGCCCGTTGCTCCGCGCCGCACTTCGCCTCGCATTTGTGTTTACGAGTAGGTACTACGTAGCTATGCACTCATGACGCATATGCAGCAGGCAGCGAAATTAATCAGTCAATCGTTCCTAATGTAGGCACACGATAGACTGACTACCTATCAATGACACCTCGCTTGCATCCTCATCGAAAATGAAGTCGCCGTGAATACAATTAATTGCCTACATCCTACCAGATCCAGCGAGGGCAAGGCCTCTCTCTACATGGCTGGCTGTACTTTTGGCGCATGGTCCGCAGTGCAATAGAGATACGAATAATCGTGACTTCGCGCGATAAAGCATTGCCTAACTCAGCTAACACAGCCTCGGCAATCGGTCTCGTGCATGTTTCCCGGCTAACAGCTGATGGTACGAGTAGATAAAACCCGCTGATTCGGTGTGCTAAACGAAAGCGAAGGGAGATTGAGCCAAGTCGCACCAACCAGTTGGTCCCTTCAGGTTATCGGACCCTGGCTCGCCTGGCCTGGCATGCCTGGATGCCTGGATGCCTGGCCAGCAAGTAGGTACTTAGCTAGGTACCGTCCTTCTCAGGCGGATGGGGTACTTCCAAACGTAGGGCTGAAGGGGGGTGGGGTTTCCAGTAACGAACCCCGAACCCAGACAACTGCTGCATTCTGCGCTGGGAACTTCCTGATCCTCAGCACCACACCTGTCCCCTTCAAGTTTGGCTGGCTCGCTCGCCTCAGCCACAGGCGCGGGTCCAAATGTTTTTTTTTTCCTTCCCTGTCGCCTGTGATGGTCGATGCCAGTGTGCTCCATAGGTAGTTCCAGATGAAGGGCAATACAGTGCTGGGCGGGCCAGTATCTCACGACACCGTGTTTCACCATTGCCAGGGGCAGCATATTCATCGGCAGGCAGATGCGACAGCGAAAGGGCCCTTTGTGCGTCGGTCATCTCCTTGGGCAAATGCAGCGGAAAAAGACGCCTCAACCGGCCCACAGCCGCCTCATCTGCTAAGAGCTGACGGTACCTAGGTAGTCAGAGGCGATCTGGCGGTGACAGCCATCTGCACATAGCCGGTAACGTAGCAATGGTGACGGCAGCACCGCCTCAGACATCGAATTGTGTCCAATCGCCTCCCATCTCACGCTCTTACGCTCTTACGCTCTTACGTGGACGGGGGTGGACGGGGGTGGACGGGGGGTGGACACGGCACCAAATGATGGAATGGAACGCTCCCCATATTGGCCCTTCACCACTGCTGTGACGATGCTTCATCTTCCTGTCCAATCGAGTACACAACTTCGCTACGAGTATACCCTACCGACCTGGATATGCACAGTACCTTTTCCTACGTGCAGTACTTACCTACATACCAGGTAGGGAGGTAGGTAGGTAGGTAGATGGTCGGGGAGCCCTCCATGAGTCGCAGTTGGCTCTGCATAGATTGACGGGCTGGTTATTCAGGAATACATGCACTGATGCATTTACGCGACTCTTCTACTCTCCTCCTTTCATTCATGATTCATGATCCATGGTCGTCTTTGATCGGGCTCTGGTATTAAACCAATAATGACCTCTGTAGTGATCGGGCTTCGCGCCCGAGTTTCCTCCGATACTTCATTCTGCCTTTTGAGGTATGAAACTTGTCGGATGTGCCCAGGCAACGTCAACAACATGACCCCTGCCCGAAAGGGTTTTGGCGCTCATAGCATACCATATCAGACCACACGGGTATTTTTCACGATGAGAACGCTTGAACACTGGTCCCCTCGCAATAAGAAGTCTCCTCGCCTGGTGCTTCGCATCACTTCTCGGGCCAGGGGGCCAGGCACTGGGGTAGGTTGCAGTGATGGAGAACGCTGACGGATTTCTAGAACTTTTCGCTGCATGGACCATACGTTTTGCATCTGCATGTCTTGCTGACCAATGCATAATTTCAGCTCCAGCATCGTGGATGCAACCTTTATGGGTCGATGTGCCTACTTCTCGCTGGGCGCCATATTTGAGCAAAACCCGCCTGTAAACACCGATTATGATCGGACTTTGCGAATACAAGGCAACGCATGCGGTCAGGGACGGGACGGGACGTTCACCTGCGCTCACAGCTCCGATGCCATCTATGCTTTTACACGCGCCTTGTTACATAAATTGATATGGGAGGCGGGCTCGGGGGGGTTCGATGTGTGTGCGAGGAACACATTTTCTGTATTTCCTTACCTACCTTACCTAGGTATTCAAATGCCGCGGCATTGTAAAGACGTGGTTCCACCCAAGACTTGAACGTCTAAATATCACCACAGACTGAACGCCAATCAGTAAAGATATTATATCCAAGTGCTCTTGGTAGATATTCAGATCAACAAAACCCATTAATACGAAATGAACAATAGTCGAATATAATCGCCATCCATTGGTTGACTCTGGTCCTGCAAGACTCATACACATGGGCCTCAAAGCGTGGTGGTTGTGACGACTTCCCTGCCACGCTTGCATACAAGGATAAACATTCCTAAGCTTCTGCCACGAGACTCCTCTGTCACGAAGATATCCCAGCTAGTTTAATATCCACTACTATTTCAGTCACAGTTCTTCCTCAGTTTAGGTAGCTTGATATGCCTGCTCCAATGTATATTCGGGTTCGATGGCTTGAACTTTCGTCCCATTTCGTGTAAAAATCGGAATTCATGACCAAGTGTAAACCCAGTCACTGCTCTTGTTAGGATGTTCGACTGTGTCGAATGAACAGATCAATGCAGGAACAGATCACGAAGTCCTACGCCCCTGTCACACCCAATCTCACGCCACGTTGACCATTCCCAAGCAGTCGGATACGTGGACTTCTAAATTCAGACTAGCTGTGGGAAAGCCTTCTGCTGCCTTACATACTGTTGGCACTAACCTCGGGAAATTGGTGCATGGGATGGGAGGAAAAAGGGCCAGTTGAAACGACGCCCTCCCTGGCCTGGTCCTTGAACGCTTCGACCTCGTGGTTTGGCGGCTTGAAAAGGTGACGAGGATGATATTCGTATATTCTATCACACTAGTCGAGCCAGTTATGATTTATGGGCCGAAACCCCTACATTCGAAATGAAACATGGCTGGATGACAACCAATTTTCATGATTGTTGTCGTGGTGATCTCGGTAACTACCTAGGAACTTAGGTACCTTGTGTTAAAATTCAACTTGACCGACCTGACCTCCCAGTATCTCCCGACACACTGGTAGTACCATCTTGGGATTTGGTTAGTGTGAGGGAATTATCACCGATCCGAGAAAGACATTTTGATGTCTTCCCGTTGCGCAACGAAATCTTTCTTTTTGTTCTAGCTTTGCATTGTTGACCTTCTTGCAAATAACCCGTCCAATGTCGTCCGATGATTCGACCTACATCTAGGGTAGTTCACTATTACGACCCAGGCGAGCCAGGGTACATGCCAAACTCGCCGTTCCCAGGGTAGCAAATTGTATTACACCACTTAAGGCTTAGACCACTTGACCTTATCCTGCCGGACTTGGATGCCTGGTCCTACTTTCTTATGTGGGCTTCTAGGGCTGATCCCACGCGTGCATGCATTCATCATGAGACTTCAAAGGAGGATGGGCCTTTTCAGCGCAATATACGCGACTAACGTAAAGCTAATACCTACGCAAGCATCAAGTATTCTTACCCCTGAATTCCTAGGCCTGCCAATGTCAGCTGTGGCGTGGCTAGGCTGGGCGACCCCCTTCGCTGACCAGGGGCCAAGGGTTTCTAGTAACCCGCGTTCCGAGCCCGTGGATCGGGTCCTGCCAAGCTTACAAAGACCCCAGTCCCGACCAACTGTTTTCGGGTCTCTTCTGTTACCAGTTCCTCGGTCATACCCGTCATACCCGTTCACGAGACATTGGGACTTCTAGTTGGCGGTATCCTAGCGTCGGAGTTCATTCACGAACTTGCCGTGTCTTGGCTTTCACTCCGCCCCAGCTACGAGTACGGTGCACCCATATTCTGCTCTAGTATGTCTTGGGATGCCGTCTTCTTGCATATACGTGTTAACAATGGAAGTGTTCCCCGGGTGATAGACTACTACTAGGTACATAAGAATCGTAACTAATGACCAGCTTATGGGTCACATACTCTACCCTCTATTTGGAAGCTAAGTAGCGGCCCGGAAATCTTGGTGACAAGACTACATACGAGACGAAACTCAATACATAGTATACACATGCGTGGTAGGTTTTTAGCGATGCTCGTAACCATATTGGAGGCACAAGTCCTCTAGTCTTTCAAGTATTATCCCATTCAGTTACACCCATCCCCGCATAGGACGCAACCTGGAGTTACTAGTAATGGGCGGTTCTGAATAAGCAGTTGATTGAGCATCTTCCTATAAATTATATTGACTTGGTCCTTTTACGCTACCCGTGAACTAGTGCTTTTCCCTGAAATGAACGTCTAGGGTCATCAGTATGTATGCCATAGACCGTGAACCTGTTGTTATGGCCTTCACAAACTCGCCGGACTAACCTGGAATTTAACCATGCGTATTTGCTGCGTATACGAGCACCTTGATCACGAATCAAAGGGTAGCATCAACACTAGCTATCTTGGGATTATTCAATGGAAAGTAGGTTCTCATGTGGGGGGGGGGGGGGGGATACATATTCTTCATGACCATTTCCGGTGTTGCACTTGACCTATACAGCAAGCTATCACTTTTCAATCATATCACGCAAGCTACGCCATCTTCTTTGTTTCTTGTTGTTCAACATGTTCATGCGTAATCATTTCTTTTTCTATCCGGAGCGCGGTACTTGGCTTGACCCGAACTATTGGGACCCGGCGCTGTCAGACCCTGTCGTTAATGTGCCTAGCTACTAAGCATCACGCACGGCCTCACTAATTGTAAGACATACTACAGCCTCAACAGCGTACGCATTTATTGTGCCTGCGTCCCAGAGCTGACTAAAAGCAATCGGCATACTACGCTATGGACTTGGGTTACCGAGAGTCTGGGCAGGTTACCTCACCTTACCATCCACGGCTTTGGGTTGTGGCTGGCAGTTGGAGTTGCTACTAGTTGCGTTGTAACTTGTCCGGATCAATATATCCTTTTGTTTCGTTGAAATTCGCATCGTAAATGGCAATAATACTATGTCTCATTATTCGAAACTAGGTGTTATTCGATATTGTTTGTTATCTTCTTTGAGGAGGTTGTATGAACCCCTACGTAATGCAGTGCTGTAGATCCAGCTAGACCCGGAAACTCATGTAGTCGGAGGATTGGGCGATGACTCAAATTTGGGGGTATAATCTAACGGATGACTTCACCCCCACCAGACACAGCAAAGACGACGATAACCATGTACATATCTGACTGCAGGAATGCTGACCTCTGCACTATTGAATTCTACGTGCTTTAGCTTAGCGATTGCGATAATTACTTGATATGACAGCCGAACAATGAATGCTAACCCGAACCGGGACTGAAACCGAGATTCCGGAAGCTGGCATCTGGAGTCTGGAACTCTGTTCCTGAGACTCAGCCTTTAGGTCTCATTCCACGTTCCTACCTCGATGCAATACTCTAGCCTAGTAGCGTCAGTAATTACCACACTCCTAGACCGTTGTGGGGGACGAGACCACGCGAGGATACCTAGGTAGTCACAATACTGGCCTATGAGGACTGAAATAGACACGTCGAATACATTGACTTTACTCTGAGGTCTCCGCAATCAATATAGAGAGCAGAAAAGAGGCCACATTAGTGGGCTGTTATTCTAGTCGAAGCTTCGCCTTCTTCCTCTTGCCACCGACCTCCCTATGTTCTTCGATATTCAGAAGTGCCTCCCGTTTCTTCTCACTGATCTCCTTCATATGATCACGGACGAACCTCGTCTCGAGATTCACACCCTCTTCCTTCCACTCCTCCATCTGCTTGCCGCCGACCCTTTCTTCTATGTTGTGGATTCGCTCGACGTCTCGTTGTCCTACAAAGGAAACACAGTCACCTTTACGACCAGCACGCGCTGTTCGACCGACTCGGTGAATGTAGTCGACCGCTTCTTGTGGGATGTCATAATTGAGAACCAGGGACACTTCGGGTATATCCAGACCACGACTCGCCACGTCCGTCGCTACAAGTATCCGGGCCGCCTTGGCTCTGAATCTCTCCAAGTTAGACGTCCTCTCTCGTTGGGGGAGCTTTGAGTGTAGAGAGGTGACACGATGGTCCAAGAGCCGCAGCAGATGGTGGAGGTCTAAAGTAAAAAAAAAGTGTTAGCGTCGTTCAGTTAAGCGAGAAGAGGTGAGTTTGGGGGAAAGAGAAGCCACACATGATGAAGCCGAGGAAGACACGTACATTGGGCTGTTGACGCCCGATTGCAGAAAATGATGAGTGATTTGTCGACATTTTGATCGGTGAGTAGAAATGTGTGAAGATAGTACTCCTTGTGAGTGACATTGACTTGCAAATACATCTGCCGTAAAGTATCTGGAACTGCCAGTGCTTCAATATCCACTTCGCACACATAGGCCCCTTTCTTGCCAGGTTTGGCCGGCATATCTTTCAAAGCTCGAACCTCGGGGGTCATGGTGGCCGTATAGAGGAGCGTTTCTGCCACACCAAGTTAGAGAACATCGCCCTTTCATCTTCTACACGGATTGGAAGACAGAGTCGCGACGGGACCGACGATCTGACGGAAATGGAGAGATGGCAGCAGGCGAAGGAAGGATTCTTCACACTCACGTCTTTGAGTTGAGGGAGGCAGTACTCCGAGAACAACTTCCAGGTCCGGCAGCATACTCCCAGGTCCATTTGCGGCGAGTATTCGATCCGCTTCATCGAGGACAACGAACTTAGTTCGCTTCAGACCGGCAACTGTGTCTTCTCCAGACGATTTGACATGGTCAGCCAAGCGACCGGGGGTAGCTATCACGATATGTGGACGCTGCGCGAGTTCAATTGCTTGCTGGCGCATATCTGCCCCCCCCGTGACGAGTAGGGTCTTCAAGGATCTCACTGCGCCTATGGCTTTCACCTGTTGTTGAATCTGCAAAGCAAGTTCTCTGGTAGCAGTGAGGACAACCGCGTATATTGAGCTTGGATCCTGTGACCACAGCTGGAGAATGGGGGCCATGAAAGCCACTGTACTTGGGTTAGGTGAGCTCATAAAGTGTAGTCAGAATCTAAATCCAGACGAACCTGTTTTACCGGAACCTGTCCGAGAGGAGCCAATCACATCACGGCCTTCTAGAATGGCAGGTATTGTGAGCTGCTGAATTCGAGTCGGACGATGTATCGCCATATTTTTCAAGCTCTGGGTCAGCCATAGCTTGAGGTTCAGATCCTGAAAGGACGCTGACGCATTTCCAGTAAGTTGCGCCTCGCCGACAGTCACGGGTGTGGGGATGGTATGCGAAGCCTGAGCTGTCGAGTTCTTCGGTTTTACTCTTGATGGCACATTCACTGAAAATGCAGAGACACCCTCCTCTGCTGCAGAGTCACTGGACAGTCTACGCCGTTTGCGAGAATCAGGATTGTCCAGAGAGTCGGACTCGGAGCCAGAGCCAGAGCCCGAGCTCGAATCGGAGCTATGCTGGCTCAAGATGGCCTCTTCCGAGTCACTCACGGAAATCGTGGCGGTTGACATGGCAGAGTGACTGGTAAAGGGGACAGAATTAGGTCCAGACGGGCGATTGCGACGAAATACGATTGGTGTACGCTTGTATCTACTATCACACAGTCACGGAGGCTGCTGGAAAGATAATTTTTGATAACAACGATAACGACAGCGTGCGGGTGGTATGGATGGGGTTGCTTCAACTTTTTTGCAGGGGTGAACGAAGAAGGCTAGAGGTACGGGTAGGTAAGTAGCACTCAGCTCAAAGTTATTAGGTGCCTACCTAGGAATGGACCTGCAGGTGCCCAGCACCTGAGGTACCTAGGTAAGTATTGCCTGATCATTGATACTACCTACATGTAGTATACCTAGGTAGGCGTTAGCCGGGAATAAAGGATTACCTTGATGTACTAGTAACTGCCCCCATCCCCCATCCTCCATCCAACTGGCAATCGCATTTCTCAATCGCCACAGCTGGAGCTCGAGGGCACTCGGTTTCGCAATGCATGTCAGCATTTGAGGGCCCCTTACTTCAGTTGCGCTGTGTTGATGTGGCACGTCCCTTGCCTCTCACATTCAAGGAGTATTGCGAGCATGCGACAAAAAGAGCCCTGTTTGCAGTTTGTAATGCAATGGGTCCGCGCAACTGCTTGACCAATAAGCGAGCAATACTGACTGTCACGGCATACTGAGTCTAAAAAGAAAAAGAAAAGAGAGCATTCAGCTTGCAAGGGATTCTTATGGAGAAACCGCGTCTGCGTGGCAAAAGGAGGAGCATGGCAATGCCTCCCTCGCCGCATATCGGCCACGGCCACTTCAAGCAGTTCTCCTAGCCGGGTTCGTGTCGGTTTGGGGTTGGTCACAGCGACACATTGTCTTGTGACAAGTCGAGTCCTGGATTGAAGATCGATGCCGTCCAAGCCGAGTCAGTAGGCGAACCTGCTCGCCTGCGTGCCTGGTACCTCGGGTACCTATCTCTTCGTCCGAACCTACCTACCTAGGTTACACGTAGCTCAGGACGTCAGGTTGAATCACAAGTGTGCCCAGCTCAGTTCTGGTCCAGCGCCAATTACCTGGGGTTAGCGCGCTTCTACAGTACCATCCGAGCCATCCATGAGCAGCCAAATGGCCCGAGTTGCTGTACCTTTTGGTCTCTGTTGGTGATTGTACGTAATGGCCATGTGGGCAAGAGGATGATGGGGTGTGCGTTGCTGCTCTCAGCTTATTAGATCATGTGTTAGCCGCCAGACTGGCCGTTGCATCCTGGGGGCCTGGGTCTGTCTCATGGCGTATCCGAAACAAGGTGAACCATATCCCACATGCCTCGCTAGGTACCGACTCGCTGATGACCGCCTTTCCGATAAATACTGCCTGCATGTAGCCTGCCAGGATATCTCTGCAAGGCTGTTAGGTCTCTAATACGCAGTACATATTGTACCACAACTGTTAAAGAGCCTTGTCGACTTTCAATTATGGACAACCTAACTAAATTACCTATGGGCAAGCCGGTAGCCGGATCACAATTTGACGAATACTCTGGATTCTATCTTTGTTAGTTATCATTTCTGCCAGTTTTAATTTACACCATCGCCATTAATCTGGCGTATGAATCCCGACAAAGACCACTGATGTGTGCCCCTAAAACTGAGGTTTGTGAAACTGAAGTTACCTGGTACTGTAGGTTTGTAAGAAGTTTAAAAGTAGTAAAATGTGACCCCAATCGAGCCAATCTCATCCCCAACACAATCGCCCCCTCGCAGACGGGCAAGCGCCCATCGATCTCTGATCTTCCCCTGTCACCTACCCGCTCCACCCCCAATCCAACCAGTGCCAAGGCCAGCACCAGGCAAAGCCTGAACTTTGAAGTAGCTGAGAGGTCCTTCCTCGGGCTGTTGTAGAAATAACATTTCATGGGGCTTTAGGCCCGTGAGAACCACCGCCGCCTCGAGAATATTTCAATATTTTCAGGCTTTACGCTGCCCGACGGGAAGCCGAGTAAATAACATAGGTACATGAAACATATGTGTCTTGGGTATATGTACCTATCTTAAGTACAAACCTACCTACTAGGTACCGACAACCATATAGGTATATGGTTATGAATGAACCCGTGCATGCCTTATTTAGCGCCTAGATTCACGATCTTCACTTTCACTAGTAGAATCAAGTCACTTGCCCTTTTGGAGAAATATAAGAAGAGAACTATTCTAAAATATAAAGCCTAAAATATGGAATATACTAGTTTAAATGAACTTTTCCTCTATGGTTCTTGAGTGTCCTACGATTGAATATGCGTATTCTGATAGTTCTCGTAATTCTAATAGGCACTACTAATAGCTTATCCACCTAAGGTGAGGCCTTAAGCCCGGCTAGTGTACCTATCTCAACCGCTTTCCAGGTACCTCCTACCTAGGGTACCTACCTAGGTACCTACCTACCTAATACAGACGGCAGACGGGTATCTGAGGGGAAACCTCGCACTTCCAGTCCAAAGCAAAACACACAGTTGCCAACATTCACTCTTACCCGACCGTTTCTTTCCCTCCCATACACGTATTCGCTGCCGCTGCCGCTGCCGCTGCCACGCAACGCAACGCAACGCAACTGACTTTCTTCGTTTGAAAATCGTACTCGATACTAGCCCGCCGCCCGCCACATTCTCAGCCCCGTCGCATTGCTGCTACCTATTGTCTACCACCCCACCACTTCACGCCGGGCCAGGCACGGGCAACACAGTGGAAGCCACCCGAGCCCTGAGCCTTGAGCCTGCGATATCGTGATCCCCTCAGCCTCTACATCAACACGCACCGTCACTGCCCTACGTCGAGGCTTGGTCGCTCTCTCGCTCTCTCCCTCGTCTTTGCGCGCCACTGTGCCACCCACTCCGGGCTTTCCTTCTCGGCAGCTCACGATATAGGTAGCATCACACAGCGTCCGGCTCGGCCCGTTTGCCCACTTTCGTGCTTTGAGTTTGGCTGTGCATTCGACTCGACCCGCCCCAGCCGCGTCTTGGGCGGTCAGAACCCTGATACCCGCATACCCGCTCGCGAGGAGTGAGTGAGAAGGGAAACCTGCGCTTCTCGTGGCTGCAGAGCCGCGACAGCCATGTCTGAGCACAGCACCATGGCCCAGGCCTCCGAGCCTGTGGCGCACAATGTAATCGGCCTTTTTTCTATGTCCCTGCTCGGTCCCATGCCCGCGCCGGCCACTTATCTTCCTCTCCTTTGTCCTGAGAACTCCCAGTCCCCCCCGTGGGAGACAGGGCCCATGACGCAGCGTCCAGGGTCCGCCAAGAAGAGCTCTTCGCACTGTTGTGCAATGCTAACCTCTCACTCTGTTTGAAGGCTTTGAACCCTGCCATCACACCGATTGGAGCGACACCGCCTACGTCAAGTCCCATACCCATGATGTCAGCCTCTCCTGCGCCGCTTCGGCCAGCTCTCGGTGGCCGCCCCAGCGGTGCGAGAACCCCACGACTAGGTCTAGCAATTCCTCCATCCCCAAATGCGAAGCCGGTGGGCGCCGCCGTGGCTGGTGGTCCCGCCCGACCTCAGTTAACCGTCCATGTCGCAACGCCCATGGGTAGCACAGTCGCTCCGTACGAGCAACCCCGAGCCGTCGTTCAGCCAGGGCAATCGGCCAGTGGTGGCAGCGAGAGCAGTGCGGCACACTCAAGATCGGGCAGTTTTGGCCCGTTTGACGGAAGAGCAAGCAATCCCACATCTGCAGGCTCCCAGTTCTCGGCCTCCTTTTTTGCGGAACAGTATGGAATTGGATCACGGCCACAAGGTACCCCTGACCCAATATCTGCAGTTGGGTCCCTCTACTCGGAAAGAAGCGAAGGGGGCGTCGCGATGGATCGAGACGGAAGTATGCACGGGCTCGAGAACAGTTTCGATAAACTGGCGTTGGACAAAGCTAGAAATGCCGATGTTGATGAGTTGGATGACGACGAGTGCTGGAGGATCGCGAGCACGGAGGGCCGTATCATCGAGCTCGGTGGTCTCGGTGAAGGCGCCGGAGGCGCGGTTACGCGATGCCAACTTAGGGGGGGCAAGACGATATTCGCATTGAAAGTCCGTTTTATATCCTCAAACAGTGTCTCCTTTTCATTGTACCAGCACTGACATATATCCAGGTGATCACTACCAACCCTAATCCGGATGTGAAGAAGCAAATCATGCGAGAGATCAACTTCAACAAGGAGTGTGCATCGGATCATATCTGCCGCTATTACGGAGCTTTTGTTGACCCTGCAACTGCTACAATCTCGATTGCCATGGAGTTTTGCGAAGGTGGATCTCTCGACAGCATATACAAAGAGGTCAAGAAACTTGGTGGACGGACAGGAGAGAAAGTTCTCGGCAAGATTGCGGAAGGTGTGTTGGGTGGTCTCACCTATCTACACGGAAAGAAAATCATCCACCGCGATATTAAGCCCTCAAACATACTGCTGTGTCGTAGCGGTGAGGTAAAACTTTGCGACTTTGGAGTGTCTGGTGACTTTGGAACCAAGGGCGAGGCCAATACTTTTATCGGCACCAGCTACTACATGGCCCCAGAGCGGATCACAGGCCAAAGCTATACGATTACATCCGATGTCTGGTCCACTGGAGTCACACTTCTAGAGGTGGCGCAACACCGGTTCCCATTCCCTGCCGATGGAACAGAGATGCAACCCAAAGCCGGTCTCATAGACCTCTTAACATACATCGTGCGGCAGTCTATACCAAAACTGAAAGATGAGCCGGATGCGAACATATTCTGGAGCGACAGCTTCAAATACTTTATCGAGTGCTGGTAAGTTGCGAACCACCTGGCCCCTTCTAGTGCATGCACCATGCCATGGAGAGCTACATTTCTAACGCACAGGACAGTCTTGAGAAGGAACCGACTCGTAGAGCTACTCCATGGCGGATGCTTGAACATCCTTGGATGGTAGAAATGCGCAGCAAGCGGGTCAATATGGAGAAGTATCTGTCACAAGTATGGGGATGGGATGATAAACCATGATCCAGCCACCGGATATCTATGCCTCCCCGTCACAAGCTTACGCGACCAGGAGCTTTGGTTTGAAAGAGATGATGGGCAACATAAAGTCTAGAGGAGGCGATAGTTTACGGGCTGACTGACACACCCTAGCCAGCAAACAGCCATTAAGTCGCATTGGCGCAGCATACCTGGCATGCTCAAATCGCTGACTAGAGCACGAAACTGGTCACAGTCCGGCAGGAACAACACAAGTTGGATAGCAAATCTACTGATGATATTTGGGTTTAAGACAACCACGAGAACAGCCCTGACCATCTAGATTCATACATCTCTGACATCATCGATATGCATTCAGCCACAAACATTGTATCACAGCGATGATATTAAGTTGGAAATGACAGAGTATGGGTTGCTCAGTACACACGAGATTCGGAGAGAAGAGCCGAACGGATGGTTCCATCTGATGTAATGCTCTCGGCCAACGAAGGTGGTGCCGGCAGGATCAATACTTGGATAGGAGAAACATTTTAGATACCAGGCAATTACACACAAACTTTCATCACTTCTGCCCTGCATCAGCATCGGCCATAAACTCTCTTTCATATGGAATAGGTTATAGTGACACGTACTCAACTTTAACATGAAGCAATAACACTCAGGGGCGAATAACAGTTCTATTTCATTCTTAAAAAGTCCACTCAATGGTGGTATTTGGGGTATCATATCGTGTATGTGTAAGTACGTATCATGGGTATCATTTTCGTGGCATCCCCCCTCTGTATCAATGCGGATTCAAGAAACATATATCTGCAACTTGACTCTGTGAACCGAGTGGATGGTTGTTAATGTCATTTCCTCCTTTCATCCCTTGCCCTTCTCTATTCTACAGCATTTTGTTTATGAGCGCAATAAGTCATGTATCTGATGATATCGCGGCCGTGGCAGCAGCAGCCTCTGCCCTCTTGCGGTCCTTCTCCCTTTGCGCAGCCCGTAGCTTGGCCATTGTCGAAGAAAAATCTCCGGGGGCGGTATTGGACGTAGTAGTGGAGGCGGGTGTAGGTTGTGGTTGTTGGTGCTGAGAAACGAAACTTGTGGTAGAAGCTGCTGGTGCTGGTGCTGAAGGGACCGTGGCGGGTTTTCGGACTTCGGATATTTCGCTTGCTCTGTCCTTTTGAGACTCGCCCTTTTTCTTATTCAGCTTCTCTGCCTTCCGCGCGGCTTTCCCGGCCTTGCGTTCTCGCAGTCTGCGCTCAATGTCGGCTATCCGCTCGTCGAAAAAGTCTACCGGCTGTGCTGGTGGCCCAGGGGTTGCTGCGTCAGCTTCACCCGCCTCGGTCTTGGTGGCTGTAGATGTAGAAGTCGTGTTCGTTTGATCCGCCGCCGCCGTTGTTGCTGCCTCGGCGCCCTTCCGTATCGTAGCCGTCGCCGCAAGCTCGCGTTCCCGCTCCCTGGCCTCAGCCTCAACCCTCATGCGTCTTCTCTTCTCCAGGTGTTCCCTGCCCTTCTCCATAAGCGCCTGCTTCTCTCTCTCCGTCATCACATTGCTCCTCGCCTCGTCCCCTTCCCCAGCCTTCCTCTTGGTGCCTCTCTCGCGCGCCTCTAGGTCGTCAATCATAGCCCTCTTCTTTGCGTCCAACGCTGCGCGTGCCTTCTGCGCGTGCACGGCCGCGGCGCGGGCTGTATCGTACACGGCGCGGGTCTCTGGCAGCGAGAGCACGTCGCGCGCCCGCTCGAACAGCTGCCATATCTCAGGGTCGAAGACCTTCGCCTTGTCCGGGTGGTGCTTCAGCGACGCCTTGCGCCACGCGCGGTGCACGTCGGCTTGCGACGCGTCGGGCGATACGGACAGGAGCTCGTACAGATCTTTTCCCGTGGACGCATACTCACGCGCGTATTGTAAGAGGTCGGACTTCTTGTCGTCCATGGTCCAGTCCTTGGGACCGAAAGGGCCCTGCGCGGTCCGTATGTGGACGTTGCGTGGGGCGATAGATACACGTAAAAATGGGAGTGGGTGATTTGTGTCCAAGAGACAGACCAGGTGCAAGTATTTGTCGGAGATCAAATCACTCTTTCGCTTTACGTATATGGTGACGATGTGTAGGTAGCAATCATCTCAACTACCGGACAGACGAAAGACTGACAGTACCTAAACCTTTCATCTGTGATGGTACATGTAGGCAAGACTTACCTGGGTAGGCACCTACCCAGGCACCTCAGTGTGTTTACCTCATGTCAAGTCACTTTGCCTAACCCCTGAACAATCCGCAACAACCTTTAGATCAAGGAACATCATGTGTGTTTGACCAAAACAGCTCCAGCTTGTTATATATATATGTATATATATGCGAGTTGCCATTAACTATACACAAAAACATACCCCGCAACACAGCCATGTATCCTTCGAATGTTGGGATTGAATCATCTCCAGCGACTGAATGCCACATCCACCCCTACACCAACCACATGCTTTCTATTTGAAATGATCTTGCTCCAACATGTTTCCACCATGTTCAATAAGTACCCGATGAGCCCAAATATATATGGGCATCCCCGGCTTAATCTATTGAACTGAAAACACCGGTCCTATGAGATGCAAGATCCCGTCCATTTGTCCTAACCATCTATGCCTAGTGTACACATGTGAAAAACAACAGGCCAGAAACAGAATACAATGACACGTACGCCAGAAACGCCGTGAGCCGCAACTTAATGAGCACAAGTCAATAAACCAAGCCCGATCCGGGGTATCTCGAGGTCCGATAGGGGTTATAGCGCAAGTCAAATGATGGAATATAAGCTCTCCAGCTCGCTGAACGCCACAAAATGCCCGATCCAAGCACGCGCCGTTCCCATGCTACATGCAAAAAAAAAAGCAGTCGTTTACGTCTTGATGTCCGCCATAGCTCGCGCGACCTCTTTAGTCGCAATCTTCTCGAAACGGACTCGAGCCTGGTCGTTGAGCTCCTGTTCCGATACTTCTTTATATAGCTTATGGCTCAGATCACGATTGATACTGGCGTACTGATCAGCTGTGAGTTGCCCAGATTTCCAGTGCGGCTTAAGCGCGTCCTTGACGATGCCGGTAATGCTCTCCTTCATCTCAAATGGCAGATTGGCACGAGTTGTGCGTGTCGGCGAGGCATCGGGTGAGTGCATAATGTCTACGGACCTGTGTCGTCGGGGTCTTGGCTGTCGTATCTCCAGGGTAATAGTGGGATGATTACCCTGTTGGTGCTGCTGCTGGCGCGAGCGGGAATCTACATCACTGTGCTCCCCATCTCTAGAAGCCATATAGTTCGCTGGTGGGTAGACCGGCTCGATCCGTGAGCTCAGCGAAAGCGGCGATCCGGGTCGGTCATTGATACCGCGGGGCGGTGGTGTCATGGATAGTGCTCGTGGGCTACTGTAGCCTGATGGCGAAGGTGACGAGGCCGGGGACTGTGGGTCTGTACCCGACTTGGCGGTAGCAAAGAGCGCTCGGATGTTCTCATCATTGGTTGAATTGCTGTTTTCAACCTCCTTCAGCAGTGACGAGAGAAACGAGGGACCTTCCAGGGTCGGCACAGGTGAATGCGCTCTACTGATTGTTGATGGCCCAACGGCGGGTGCGGGCTCTGCCACCTGTGGTGGGTTCTGATGAGAGGAAGATGGCTCGGATATAGTGGGAGCTCGTCTTGTCCTTGGACGTTTGAGCTTGCGCTCTGGAGGAGGAGGTTCGATGGGAGACGCCGTAATAGAACGGGATTTGCGCTTTCGATGACTGGGACTAGATAGGATTGGAGCCTCGGCATCCATGGCCTTTTCCAATGCCCCCCACGCTTGCCTCTCCTCGTGAGTCTCCCGAGGGGGTGAGGGTTGTGGCGGGGGCTGCCTCATTACACGATGGGGGAGGTTGATGGGGAGATTCTCAGCGAAGACGTCGCGGGCGCCAAGACGACTTGCGATGTTCAGGCGTTGTTGCCATCTCTGATACTCGCGTCGCTCTCTCTCGCTGCGCTGCTGTGATCGGCGGAAATGATGCAATGCCTCGTCATCCTCATGATTGTCGAGGTCAATGTTCAGGGCATCCCATACGCGCCCCGTGATTTGTCCCCATGCCCCTTGCCATTCGTCCGAGCGAGCTTGTTGTCTCGCCCGTCGCATTGTTGCCTGGGTACGTGGTAGGTAGTCAGAACGGCGTCCAGAGAAGCCGGCGAGACCTGACGCTGCTGTCTCCGAGTCGTCCAACTCGGCCGCCAGGAGTTCGGCGGCTGTGTCTGAGCATTCCAGGCAGAACCAGTGACCGTGAGGAACGGCATCCAAGCCAACACAATATGTATGGTACGGCGCATCACAGCTGTCACATAAGAGGAGGACGTCTTCGTTATCGGAATTGCTACAGATCGGGCACGGCCGCACCTCCTCATCTTCTGGGTTTTCGTCCAGCCATGCCTGCGGGTCAAATTCGGCAACTTGCTTCTTGTCCTCGACCTTGTATGAGGTGACTAGGGTCCCTGAAAGATGGCGATTAGCTTCCTTTTGCGCATGCACACGGTCCAGGCAACTTCGCAACTCACCACCAACTTGATCGTAAACGTGCACCAAATGGAATGTCTGTCGACATATAGGACAACTGTTGGCTTTGCCCGTCCATTCCCTCAAACAAGAATCGTGGAGAACATGGCCGCAGACCTGTATGACAGCAACTTTACTGTCGTCCTCCGCCCTCGGCGACTGGGCGGGCGGGACAAGCGCATGGTCGTTCTTGCTGCTACTGATATTGCTGTCGTGGTTGTGACTGCACAGGGTGGACACCGCTGCATCACAAGCAGTGGGTGGGGCGGGTTGAGAAGATGACGCCCTCGAAGCGCCGTGGCTCTGTGGGAGGGTTTCAGGGGGTGGTGGTGTTCGTGGAGGCGGCGACGGGTGTGCCACGTCTAGATTATCTAGACAGACAATGCATTGATCAGCCATCGGGGCAGAATCTCATAAGCCTGAGAATCTGGAGGTTCGACATATAAAAGACTCTGTAAAGTCTTTTATAGCTGTAAATCACGGCGGCTTCTAGCAGCAGGCAGCCAGGCGCAACAGGGCTAGAGCGATGGTTGTACCAGATCAATCAGAAGGATAGGCCAGTCTTCGGCTGCGAGTGCGGCGGCGGAGGCGGCGGCGACGGCTTGGTGCGGTAGGGACCAATAGTATGCCAGGGGGGCGCTGCGTGGTGACTCGCGGTGCAAGGGTCTGGCGAGGGTGCAGACGAGTGAATGCGAAATGCAAAATGCAAAATGCAAAATGCGAGGACGAAGCCTTCAAGTGTAAGGGGCGGGCAGGCTGCAGGTGTTACAGTACAGTACAGTACAGCTACATGTGTGACTGAATGCAAACAAAAGGACTACTAGCTAGTGGCCTTTTGGATGAGCAATAATGAAGAAACGCCTACACAGAGTGGCCAAAATTATCTGCATACGCAGTGGAGTGTCGATGGCTGGCTGGCTGGCTGGCTGTCTACGTGGATTGGGTGGATTGGAGATTGACGAAGATTTGGGGCCTGGGAAGGGGGGGGGGGATAGGTAAGGTCAGGTTGATTGATAGGTAGGGTTAGGCAGGCAGCGTTTTGGATTTGGAGGGTTTCTATGTTGAGTTCGGGTCTGAGCGTCAAAGGTGTCGAGGGTTCGAGGGTACGAGGATCGAGTGGAGTTTGATCAAGGATGGACAGAATTGTTGGACAGAATTGATGGGCAGAATTGATGGGCAGAATTGACGGGCTGGGCAGAGGGGATGCACGGAAGCTGATCAAAGAAAGTCCAGGCCAGGCAAGGCCAGGCGCGCTTAGGTTTGGGGTGTGAGCATATATGGGAAACCTGTACTTGGGATAAGAACGTCCCATTCGATCCTGGTCAAAAAAATAAATAAAGTAGTACGCTTAAGTCCCGCTCTCCGGCTGGGATGACAGGACACTGCCCAGGTGGCATCTGGATAGCAAGCAGATACTAGAGGGAAAGGGCAGGCGGTGGGTGCCCAGGTGGTGAGGAGGACAGGCACTACAAGTAAAACAGAGAGTGTTGGTAGGGCAGATTAGGCCGTGAGACGAACAGGGTCACAGTGGGACTACTGCCCAGGCCCCAGGTAGGCACCTACCTAGGCGGGCTAGGTATCATCTGGTAGGCGCTGCGTGCACGGAGCCAGCAAGCCACACAAGACAACAACTTACGAGTACAACAACAACAACCTACCTACCTAGTACTTCCACCAGGAAACACCGCATTCATTGCCTGAGTGCGTCGAATGATCCCCTCCAGGCTGGTTTGTTGGCCCTAAAAGATAGAAGGGTCCCAAGGTTGAAGGTGGTAATGCAAATAAATGGGCATTAAACGGGAAGCTGAGATAGATACGAGCACTGTGTGCGGAAGTCTGGATAGCTCCGAAGTGGTCGAGGTGGTCACGCAGAACAGGCATGACCACCGGCCCGTCCGCACTGTCATGAGCCGGGAAACTAATAATCCAAATTGATTGTATTACGCAGTGACAGCTGTCAAGTAAGCGTTGGATGGGCTTGGAGCTAGGTAGTCACTAAATCCCATTCTGCCAACGGACGGAAGCGCTCCATCTCACCTTTATAACCGCACCGACCACCTGGCTTAGGTACCTTAGGAGTGGTCGACTCTACTCGTACTTCGTATGTGGTATTCCACCAAGTATTTCACTTAGCTAGCCTCTACATGTAGTTACCATATCAAGAACCCTCCTCGAATGCAAGATGGTTGGGACTGAACTAGGTAGGTTACCACCACCCAAGGGTACCCTTCGAACCACATTGTCAAACATCATATTGTCTCAAGCAAATATGTCATCTTTTATCTATGTACATAAGGTTTGGTATCCAGGTAGGAGGTAGATACCTAAGTAGGTAATTCACTCAGTCATAAGCACCCATGTGTCTAGAACACAATCCTCTAAAAGGGGCAATATCATCATATCTGTACATACGTAGGTAAGGAATCACCTGCATACAGATAGCTACAGATAGTTATCCTCCATTGGCTTGGCTAGCCTAGGTACTGTTCGGCAACAGCAACACGTGGGTACGGGAGCGCAGACCCAGTCCGGACTGGACCTGTCACCAACCACCTCGCAGCACAGCTTGCCAAGTGTGCGTTGTAGTATACATGAGTACCTAGGTATCTGAGTATAGGCTGTCTATCAACAGGATGTGCCTGCATATTTACCCCTGTTTAGATGCCGCTAGGTACTGTATGTGACTGACAAGCGAAACGTTAACAATCCACAAAGACGCATACGAGTATAAAGAACTATCGTGATCAGGTGAGCGTGTCGTTACACTCGTGATCGAATAGGATTTGGGGGGGGGGGGGGGGGGGGGGGGGGGGGGGGACGTGATCAAGTTGCCTATTTCCAGTTTAGCCTCCACTAGGGACTGGGTAGTAGGAAAAGCTCGGATTGCTGCCCAAGAAAGCTCATAGCGTGCTACGAGCACGTGTATGAATAAGTATTTATTGCAGAATTCCCATGTCGCTTGTCAAAGGCTTTATCCCATCTCAACCATTGACAAAACATCAACATGTATGTTTACCAGGTTGGTTTGTCAAGCGGAATTACATAGGCGACATTTGACTGTAAACCGAAATCTAGCCCGTGGCAACATGTACCGAGGCATTGCTTCAGTTCGTTGGATCTCTAAGTGTCCTCACAAGATGGCATAAATAGCTACCTCAACTTAGGAGGTTGTATAACTGTGCGTAGATGCTGCCTTCCTCTACTTTGGACCTTTAGTATATTCTCCTATTCTACTATTATAGCGTGATTATAATACGCTTAGTTACTTATATGCACTTATTGCACATGGAAAAAGTGCGGGCCTACCTGAACAGGAAAGAATTGGTCATGCTTAAATGGCATTAGCAACGCAGTGATGATATATATTTCGTTAACCTAGTAACGGGATGCTGTCTTTCCGAGCATATGCTCTATCTGCCAGGTTTTGGCGCCGAATGCTGCAGATTGAACGTACGTACTTGTGTCATCAATTCGCCAATATAATTACTTATGCTACCTAGAACGCGCTTAGATGTTGCAGGCGGATTCGTTTCCATAATCGGAGCTTGTCGCGGGATTGGCAAAATCATGTACGGTATTGCAGTTTGTCCTGGAGCCCGGAGAGCTCGCTGCCGGGTTTGGGGGTCGCAACTCGCATCACATATTAAACCGCCAGCTGGCGGTTCACCATAACATGATACAGCTAGGGAGGCTAGTTGCTCTCATTGGCCTCGGAGCTATCTAGCTTCACAGACGTTTATTCCCCTGATCTGCATTCATTCCGCATTTAGGAATTCCACCGCGTTGCATATGCCCCTTGTCATGTACGGTTGGCGAATTCTAACAGACGATAAATACCCGAACCCCACTCTTCAAACCAAACGTTGTGTTGAAGCATCGAGAAACTGTGATAAACGTTGCTTATCAGTCAACAGAAGAAGTCGGTTCAGAGTTCAAATAATAGTTCACATCATGTGACCATCAGACGATGCCATTAATCATCCTGTATCCAACAAGCGATACCCTCCAGGCTCTAGTTGGGTTCATGACTTGACACCACCATTCTGTGGTGATCATAGTAGCAGAACATAGTGCAACCCACCGTTTATCTCGGAGGAGCTATTGACTCTCCCAGATGAATAGAAAGCCACCCGAAGGCGGAGTGCCCGCGTAGCCCGTGTCAGAGTCTCCAGATCAGCTCTACCTGGACGCCACGGCCCGGAACCCTGCGCTGCTTCGGTAATCCGGCCGGCACGCCTTACTGTTTTAGTCATGCCACCCGATGCTCGCCAGTATCTGACAGGAGTATCTAACAAGCGTCCAAACGGAACGTCAGATCCTTTCTTGCTTCTAGAGGTTGGCACGCCGAGGCATGGACGGTAAAGATTCCTATACTGGTGAACCCGCTCTTCGTAGTTTGCGGTTCCTAAATCCTGACCGAGTGCTGGACAGTATGACGGGTTCAAAGCTTTTCGCCCGTGCTCTATGGGCCTACAGCAAAGAGGGAAAAAATGGAGGCCTGCTGAGCATATCCGACTGCGAGAATAAAATAAAAGTGTTGTCTCTGTCTCAAACCTTCTCTAGTCAACCACGTGTTGTTGTTACCTCGTTTCTCTAAGCTGGATCATAGAGTTATCATCGTTTCAGAAGACGCCATTCGCCACGATGCCCTTTAAGAAGCACAGTCGCCAGTACGACGTCGTCGTCTACGGCGCAACAGGTATGTTCTTTACAAATCGATCTCCAGAAATTGTGATGGTTTTTCTTAGTCTCATTAAATCTCATTAAATATAGGCTATACTGGGCTGATCACCGCCGAATTCATTGCTAGCCACTTTCCCACCGACACAAAATGGGCTGTGGCTGGTCGTTCCGCACAGAAACTGGAAGATGTTGTGAAGAAGTGTCAAGGGCTCAACTCTGATCGTAAACCTCCTCGGGTGGAGGTCTGCGGCCTGAACGACGCAGACCTAGCCGCGTTGGCAAAGAAAACCTTCGCACTTATCACAACTGTCGGTCCCTATGCCAAGCATGGTGAGCCTGCATTCAAGGCGTGTGCCGAAGCCGGCACTCACTACTTTGACTGTACCGGCGAGGCCGTTTGGCATTCGGCAATGATAAAGAAGTACGAAAAGGCCGCCAAAGCCAGTGGCGCGTGTAGTAGGTATTCCCTCCACCTTTTTGACGTCAGGCCGTTTTCAAGAGCATGAAAATCTTCGGCGACGAACAGACAGCTGTCTGCGGTGGTGAAACCTCAACCAACTACATCAAGACGGTGATCGGAAACTCACTTATGTGATTGCAGTGTTTCCGCAGTGCGCCGTGGAGTCCGCGCCCTCAGACCTAGCTACGTTCTCTCTCGCTTCCTTGATCAGATCGGAGCTGTCAGCATCGGTTGGTGATGTCGTGGTTTCGATACACGAACTCCAGTAAATTGGATCGATTCCGCAGAATCTGCATAGCTCTACTCTAACAATCTACAGTTCTGCACCTTCAGGGGGTACATTAGCTACGCTCATCGGACTCTTCGAGACAGTCAGTTTCAAAGAGATTGCAGCATCTCGTATGTACTCACTGGAGTCATTTGTTCCCCGTTCTGGCTGCGGAGGCATATATTGCCCTCCCTGGCAAGTACCTAAGCTCCCAGGACATCTCTATAAAACCCCGTTTCATCAGTCATATTTTTAACTGTAAAAGGCAATTGCTGACTCTAGCGGGCTGAAGACAAACCCTACGCATTGTCACCGATCCCCAATTCGAAAAGTGCGCCAAAGGCATCAATACAATCGAAACTCACAGGGTCCTACCACATCCCTAACCTCGGCAACCAAGTAACGAGCCTAACGGCAGGGACAGATGCTGCAGTCGTACAGCGCACATGGGGCCTCCTACAGCAAGAAGCGGCCTTGAGGAAGCACGCTTATGGACCCAATTTCACCTACCGGGAGTTCATGAAGACGAGGAACTTGCTAACAGCAATGATGATGCACTACGGGTTAGTGATTGGTGGGGCGCTCCTGGCATTTTGCTCTCCGTTCCGGAATCTTCTACGGAGTTTCATTTTCCAACCAGGCCAAGGCCCAAGCCGAGAGGATGCCGCCAAAGACTACGTCGAGTTTCGGGCTGTTGCAACGCCGGACCTCCCGTCAGCTTCGGGCAAGCAAGCGCTTTGCCGCGCCTGGTACCAAGGCGGCATGTACCTACGTAAGTGCTCTCTCAGTCTATCGATCAATATATACATATCTCAAGTCTCACATGGGCAAAGTCACAGCAACGACCCTATCGCAGGCGGCTCGCACGCTGCTTGAGGACGACATCGGCCTGAGTGGTGGTATCTACACTCCGGCTTGCCTCGGCCAACGTTATATAGACCGCCTAGACGAGGCCGGATTTAAGATAGAGACAAAGATCATTTAGGTCGATTAGGGCCTCAACATGAGGCCAGGCACAAATTTGCACATTCAGACGAATATAAGCCCTGGTATCGTCTACATGAAATATCGACCCATTAGTACACAATATTTCCGTGTATAGAACCATACGTAGTTATATTAATAACGAACTATCTATACAAAAGAATACCTAAGACTAGGTTGTCCTAACAACAGTCCTAGTAACTTATATATACTTACCTGCAATATTTTCTAAAGTATTTAATGCATTAAGTAAAGACGTATTTAAACTACATGTAGAAAATGGATCTTTCTATTAAAAACAACCTTATATTAACTAAGGTTTTAAAGTGCCGTCTTGGGGCAACAGCCGACGTCATTAACTCTAACTATGTACCTTGGCCTTATACCTTAGGTACCTTAGGTACCTAGGTAGGCCAGTGCTAAGCCTACTAGGTACCCTAGCCACTGAATCTGCCCAGGCCACCCTACTCCGTGTACCTAAGTAACTACAAGTAGGTACTAATAGATAACATAACCTAGTAGCTTACTTTCTGGTCTTTTTTTGTTCGTCCAACTGCGTCTAGCTGCCCGTGTCAATCGTGTTGATCGATAGTAGGTACCTACCTCCTGCATGTACTCGATAGGTAGCGAATAGGTACTTACTTACCTCCCAATGCGACGTTGAACCTCCATCCGACGACCTCAGCCCGCCGCCAATCTGCGCATCCATGTCAGGATTAACTTCAATTGCTTCGTGCACACTTCTGCTGGTCGCAATAGAACGCGTGCCGCGTGTCAGAGGGTCAGATAGTGAGCGGCCTTGGTGAGCGGCATCTCCGTCCCGCTTCACCCAGCTTCAAGCTTCCCAGTCGGAGGACGGTCGGCGAACCTCTCTGAGCCTCTGTGAACCTCTGGTTTGCGAATCGCTGTCACGATGGCCTCGTCGCCCAAGGCCTCACTGAGCTCTGGGAGCTCGACGTCGGAGCGGACGCCCCTCATCCGACAAGACTCCAGCAACCGCCCTCGGACAGCCCGCAGCGTCACCTTCAACGCGAACCCGGTCTCGCGAACCATCGACCCCGAACCGCAGTCCCTGAGCTCTTCGCCAGGCTCTACCACTGCCCTGAGCCATGCCCGAGCAACCGGCTCCGCCGTCTCGGGGAGTTACCCGAGCGGAAGTGCCCAGCCGCCCATGCTGTCCGCCCTGAACAACCGCCTGCGTCGCCGCAACAGCCACGGCTCCATGTTCACCGCACTCCCTCCCAACATCGTCCCGAAGCTGGGCCCGCAGCGGAGCTCGAAGACGGCCCAGAAGCTGAAGCTACTGCCGAACCCCGAGCTCGAAGAGGACGAGCAGGACGACGAGAGCGGCCGGGATGTGTACTCGCAGTACACGCGCATCAAAGACCCTACGGCCAGACGCGATGCCGCTAGGCTGGGCAAGGCTGATCGCGAGCGGCTCCCGCGCGTGACGGCCTACTGCACGGCGAACAAATACCAGATGGACGGCTTGATGCGCTTCTTGAAAGGCCGGGGCAAGTCCAAGGGCGCGAACCCCAAGCTGATCGATGAGTGCATCTACACGCCATATAATTACAATAAAGGAACCTCCGCCGAAAGGGTCGAGACGTTGGGGGCGCCCAGGGAGCGGCCTATGTTGGCACACGAGAGACGGCATTCCACCGGCGGGCTCGAGGACGAAGAGCATCCTACCACTACCACGTATGAGCGGGAGTCTCTGAGAGATTTCCAGCCCAGCCACCCGCAGCACTATGATAATGAAGAACCACACCCCTTCCACCCCGGCCGTGACGCCGATCATAACCTATCCTACCCCAACGACAGCGCCTTGGTCGAAAACACCGCTTCACATACCACAGATGCTGACTTTGACACCCAAGTACACACGCCTGAGGTATTCCTCTTCGAATACGGCGTCGTCGTAATATGGGGGATGTCGCTCGCGCACGAGCAGCGCTTCCTGAAGGACATCAAGAAGTTCGAGCTCGAGGAGCTGAATCCCGATGACATAGAAACAGAATGTTTCAACTTCTATTACACACGCGATTATCAGGCTCGGATATACAATGACTTCATCACCTTACGTGACAAGCAGAACTACATGACCAAGCTTGCGATATCACATGCCATTGCCCAGAGCGTCAAGGTAACGCACAACCGCCCCGCCCCGCCCCTTTTCGCGCTTGCCCACGAACACATGCTAATAATGTAATATGGAAAACAGACATCACTCTTCGAAGAATTAATAGCCTCGACAATAGAGGATTGCAAGGACATCCCGACGCAGATAGCGCTGGCTGGCAAGATTGCCCTCTCGCAGACGCAGATCAACCAACAGATCGGCCAGCTCTTTATCCTGCGCATCAACATTCACCTCAACGGCAGCGTGCTCGACACGCCCGAGTTCTTCTGGGTCGAGCCCCACCTCGAGCCCGTCTACCAGGCTGTCCGCAGCTACCTGGAGATGGACCAACGCGTTGGCCTGATGACTGAGCGGCTTGACGTCATTGCCGACCTTCTTGCCGTGCTCAAGGACCAGCTGAGCCACGGGCACGGCGAGATGCTGGAATGGATCGGTGGGTCATTCTTCTTCCCCCACTCCTATTCACTCCGACGAACAAGTCTTCAGACAGGCTGGTAAGTGCTTTATTCGACCTGAAACCATCGCTGACAAATCAATGGACAGTCATCATTCTCATCGCGGCCGAGATCGTCGTCGCTGCTATCAACATCGTCGTAGATCTCTACGCAGGTGTCGACTAAGACACCGATAACCAAACGGTTTGGGAACTGCGACCGACGCTCCGGCCTCCCAATCTTAGCTACGAGTTCTGCTTGTAAGTTTAGTGGTACATAACAGCGTTTCTATTTGGGTCCTGGTGTTGCAATTCGCTGGGAATAGTGGCATACGGCGTGTTGGGTTCATTTTCGTACATATATACAAGCAATGATATCAAGGGTAATGGATAATTTGCTTGCGTGCTTACGTTGCTCTCTCTCTCTCATATATCAGTCAATATCGTACACCCAAGCACCCAAGCACCCGACCTCCCCGGGACTGGGTAGGTCAGATCCTTTGCTACCTAGGTAGTCATCCAGCAGTATCTTTAATATGATGTAGGTAGGAAGGTTAGGCAAGATAAGCTTCACAGCGATACAAAACGGGATAAACCATTTTCAAAAGAGAACGGCTTCTCTTCATTGAGCACCCAATAGACACGCATATTATATATATACACACACCAATCGGGCATTACTTTGCTGTTTACCTAATACTTCAGTTGATCCCAATTGACTTTTCACCAGCATTGCCCAATCTCTACAATCTCCGTTCTCTTTCTTGATGATAATGGTACAGATAAACAACTCTCAACGCCTTTTCCGACCATGACCTGAGATCCACGGGATAAAGTACCGAAATGAAAATGGGAATGGAAATGTGGTGTTGTTTCTCTCTAGCAAATTCCGCCATCTTCAGCCGCACACAAAGGTAATTTGGAAAACTCCCAGAGAACACTCAGTTCCATCCTGGTCTCCCGTTTTGTGATGAATGCGTTATTACATGAACCTAGAGAGTTGTTGTAAGGCGGGAGCATTGGTTGTCCCATGGGCTCACGCAAGGTAGAGCAGTGGGGTGTATGAACAATGCGGGAGGGGACACCACCTGAAATAAGCGGAAATTCCTCGGCGTGTAGTGGTTCCGAGGCAATTGGCATATCAGAGGGGGCGGGCTGATTCACGACGGGCCTGAAAAAATCCTCCATTTCATTGGGACCCGCCTGGAAAATACGTGAGCTGATGGAAGCTACGTGCCATGAGCGCCTCGCCAAGCTCATGACGAAGTGAGACACGGTCGTGTTGGGCTATCTGACAACTAGTCGGCGCCTTCATTGTCCTCCACCTCTGTTTCGGGATCCGTGTCCTGATCACCGACCTGGTCTGGGTCTGCATCGCCCATTTCGATATCTTGGTCGTCGTCTGCGTCTTCGTCATCATGAATCTCTTCGAATCGGCTTCGGCCACCACGGCTAGTCCGGTTCTCTCGGGCGCGAGACCGCTCACGCGCGGCGGCTTCCTTCATGCCCTGTTTGAAGCTCTCCCTTGCCTCTTTCCACTGACTCAGCTCTCGCTCGTATCGCGCCTGGAACTGATCCTTTTCGGTCTCGGGGAGGACTTTCCATCCCTTGGCTAATTCTTCCTCAAGCCGAAAAGTGCCCGCCGCAATTGCATCTTTGTGTTCTGTCTGGAGCAGGGGTCGAGTGTCGTTACAGTAAATCTCGAACGAGTTGCTTGGTCGCTTGGGGGGCTTGGGCGCCCCATTGCCGGCTCGGCCTTGATCCTTCTGTGATTCTAAATAAAAATGTGTGAGTGACCATCTAAGCTTAAGCTAGGCGACCGGGCCGTAGGATGTTTGCCGCCGACCGACGTTGCACCTAACGCGGCTACGCCGTCGTTGCTTAGTAGGAGAGATGGCTTACGATGACCCCGTTTCGTCCGCAGCGGCTTATCCTGGGGCTAGATAACTGTTCAGTATTCAATGACTTCCATCTCGGGGAATCGTGCGATGTTGCCACCTACAGTCGGGGGAGGGCTGGGGCTGCCTTCTGAATCTTCAACATTGGTACTCGTGCGCTTCGCGATTGCGTCTAGGATGATAGCTCGCTCGAGACGCAGCTTCTGTATCTGACGCTTGAGCCGGGCGAGTCGTAGTCGGTACGCGTCGTTCTCGTCCTCGATTTCTTTGGATCGTTCTTTGAGTTGTATGCATTTCCGTCGGTAGGCTTCCTCGACCGTTGGAGGGAGCGAAGGGGGATGTGCTACGATGCGAAATATAATGTCAGCTTCAATACGTGATTCACGAAACAGAGATTGGTTCAGAAGTAGAAAAGATGGCTTTGCCCAACATAAAGCCAAAATCACATCATCATCATCATCATCATCATCATGTATAGTTGCCTATGAAGGACGGGCACAGCCTCCTGTACGTAGGGGCCGTCATTCCTTGTACGGCGCGCGTCTAAGCAAGCAATGAAACAACCGTCATGGGGACACTGAGAACCGGGGACTGGATACGCGATGAATAACAAGAGATGTGTGTCTGCCGCGCTCGACCTTGGGTGTAGCGGATGCAGATGTACAAATTGAGTACTCGTGGACCACGCCAATTCTGGAATGCGCATAGACAGTTGGTAATCCATTGCGCTCCGAGCATTGCCGGAGGCGGCGCGTCAGGGATCCATGATCATGGCGGCATGCGGCGGCCAAGCATAGCGGTTTACCAAGTGATGTTCAAGACAAAGCGAAACGGACAGTCTAGCTGCGTCTGCTCCAGATTTCACGTAGTCAACTTACAGTTTTGCGGCGCCATTTCGAATTGCCTAGGCCGTCCCAGACGCGGGAAAGACTAGGTAGCGAAACGAGTTGGGTGATCGGTAAAGGACAGGCTCGCCGGCACGACCTGGCGCGCAGGTTATTGGAGAAAGTAGCAGTTGTATTAGCTGGTGTAGGCGCAAGTACAGGCAGGACCCGTGTCGACGATGTGGATGGTGGTGATGATCTGGTCGGGAATTGAAGGTGACAGAGAAGTGGGCAGGCAATGAGCGTCGTGACCAGGGCAGGGAAGGGAAGGGAAGGGAAGGAAATGGGCTGGAGGCGGAGGTCGTGAGGACGCTCGAGGCTGGCTCGGATGGGTTTGTTGAATCAGCAAAACACGTGCTCCCTAAGCTCGAATGTTCATTGAGAGGCGAGGTAGTAGGTGCCCAGGTGCTTGTAGGTTGGAGTGGTTAAACCTGTGAGCTTCCCCAAGTTCTGTCCCAAGGACGACCCAACATTGCCACAGCCCTGGTTGTGTTTGGGCACGACTGTAGTTCATGAGGATCCATTGCCTTCACTGAGGTCGAGTTCACTACCTACCTACTAAGGTACCTACCATGTAGGGGTAGCTCCCGCCATCCCTATGGGGGTCTACCTATATGTAGGCAGGCACAACAGGCTCGACAGGTACGTGAGGTATGGTCCCCGATAGTGGGTGTCTACATGTACCTAAGGAGGCAGATGTCTTTCCCTACATGTGCCCCTCTAGCCGGTACACCTGAAGGTCATGAGTCTTATCGATAAGAGGTGTCACTACTCCATCTTAGCTACCTACCTACCTAGGTAGGTTCCTAGTACGGCCCTGCCGGCGGGACCTAGGTGCCCCTCGTTACCTACCTAAGGTACCTCTACCTAAGTTAGCACCAGCCCCACTAAATTTTAATAGCACAAGAAGTGACAAACAGCAAACCGCAAACCTACCAACATTGAACCTAGCCCATATCGCCCGCTTGATTGATACCTAGTACTGCTTGCTCATTCTCAGGCACAGAAGCAGACAACGAGAACCACGGCCCAAACCTACAAGACCCGAATTCGACAGCGTAAACAAGAAGTCACTCCCCCCTCCCCCGGCGGAGGATCTCTGTCAAGATGTCTCTCAACATACCCAATGCCCCCAACGCCGGGCTTTTCAAACAAGGCTACAACAAGTACGTTCACAACCCCACCATAGGTGCCCAGGAATCTAGGCAGGAAGAGAGGGCCTAGCATCGAGCATCGAGCATCGAGGACAGGGAGCAGGGAGAGGGAGCAGGAAGCCGGGACTAGAAATTCAGCCAAATCAAGCAAGACAACAGACACCCTGACTGCGAACCAGCTACGATTCGGAAGATGGCGCCGTCCTGCGCAATATCGATGCCTGCCGAGCCATTGCCTCCACCGTTCAGACCTCCCTCGGTCCCTATGGCCGGAACAAGATCGTCATCAACCACCTGCAGAAGATGATCCTGACTTCCGACGCCGCCACCATCTTGAAAGAGCTCGACGTAGTGCACCCCGCCGCCAAGCTTCTCGTCATGGCCAGTCAGCAGCAGGAGGCCGAGATGGGCGATGCCACCAACCTGGTCATTGTCCTTGCCGGCGAGCTTCTCAAGAAGGCCGAAGACCTACTCCGCATGGGCCTGAAGACTGCCGATATCGTCACCGGCTACGAACGTGCTCAAAACTTCGCACTAGAGGCTCTGGAGGACCTGACGGTTGACAATGTCGCTGACCTCAAGGACCAGGAAGAGCTGAGCAAAGCGATCCGAACCGTCGTGGCAAGCAAGCAGAACGGAAACGAGGACATCCTGGCCACTCTTGTTGCCGAGGCCGTCCTGGCCGTTATGCCCAAGAACCCCGTAAACTTCAACGTGGACAACGTCCGGGTCGTCAAGATCATGGGCGGGAGCTTGGAGCAGAGTCGAGTGGTGAAGGGCATGGTTTTCCCCAAGGAACCTGATGGATCCATCAAGAAGGCAAAGAAAGCCAAAGTCGGTGTCTACTCGTGCCCTATCGACGTCAGCCAGACCGAGACCAAGGGGACCGTTCTGTTACACAACGCGAAAGAGATGATGGATTTTTCGAAGGGCGAGGAAGAGCAACTTGAGACGTCCATCAAAGAGCTGCACGACGCTGGGATAAGAGTAGTTATTGCCGGCGCGACAGTAGGGGAACTTGCTTTGCACTACCTTAACCGTTATGACATCCTCGTCATCAAGATCCTCAGCAAATTCGAGCTACGGAGAATCTGCCGCGTGGTGGGTGCCACACCTCTGGCCAGGCTAGGTGCACCGATGCCAGATGAGATGGGCTCCGTTGACATTGTTGAGACCCTCGAGGTGGGCGGTGATCGTGTGACTGTTTTCAGACAAGAAGACGAGGTAACTCGGACAGCTACCCTGGTATTAAGAGGCGCCACACAAAACTTCCTGGACGATGTGGAACGGGCAGTCGATGATGGTGTGAACGTTGTTAAGGCCATAACTCGCGACTCGCGACTAGTACCTGGCGCTGGTGCAACGGAGCTACAGTTGGTTGGACGCATACAAGCGTTCGGCGACAAGACTTCTGGCCTGCCACAATACTCCATTCGGAAATTTGGCGAGGCATTTGAGGTCATCCCGCGAACGTTGGCAGAAAGTGCAGGCCTTGACGCCACGGAAGTGCTCAGTCGGCTATATACAGCGCACCACAAGAAGGACGACTGGACCACCGGCGTAGATATCGAAGTGAGTAGTACATCCTCCAAACATGCGGGACGATTTGATTGATGCTTTTTAGAACGACGACGGCAGTGGTACGCTTGACGCCAAGGAGGAGGGCATATTAGACCTTCTGATCAGCAAGTCATGGGCTATCAAGCTTGCAACCGAGGCAGCTCGGACTGTGCTCTCGGTAGATCAGATTATAGTCGCGAGACAAGCAGGCGGTCCCAAGCCCCCTGGGCCTAATGTCAACTGGGACGAGGATTAAAGGGGGAAAGGTTTATGTGCAACGAGGGACATCGTCTACCCTGCAGGCATAGGTCTGCGATCATAGAAAGTCCAATAGATACCGAATGCTTGACAAGCTGTCAACGTATCGCCTTCGCTGTAAGCAATGCATTACTGGCCTTAGCTTGATATGCATGACCCATTTTCAGTCATTCAATTCATTGAACGTATCATTGATGTAGACAAACAACAATGTCATATTGAAGCTTGCAACGGACCACCACCCACCGGTCTACTACATTAACCCCTGTTATCACTGTACCGTCTACCTAACAAGTTATCAATTATGGATGGCGAACCCTCACTTGTTCTAAGATATCATGGCTACGCAACGTTAGATAGCAGACAAACACAGTTGTTGTGTGCATGCTTCTGAACAATTCCCATGGGCTATCTATCTGCTTTGGGGTTATACAAAACAGGCTTCGTTCTGTTGGAAATTTTGTGAAATTAGTGATCTGCCGGAAGTGCAAGGCTTCCACCACGCATAGCTTATGAAACCCTGGTCATAACATAGGAGTCGTGGGCATTGGTCCAGTCGTTTATGCTGAGGTGTAATCGTACTGCGTCCTCTACGGGAGCAGGTGAAGGGTACTGGAGCAAGAACTTTTTCGTACACCAGGTTCAGGTGTTTCGAGTATTTCTTATTTCTCAAAAGTGATGCATATTATCATATTTGAGTGTTCGCACTTCTCACCACGGGCAGCTTTAACCAATTCGGTAGACGAGTCAGACCACGTTAAAACAACATGCATGGTGTTGTGATAATGGGCATGTCTCATCATTCAGCCTTGTGGCTGTCTTTTACTCTGCCTGACCCAGTAACGACTTAGTTTTAAGCACACTTGGACCCAAGCTGCTGCCTCGGAGGTAGACAGATCTCCTCCCTAGCCGATCAATTTCCACCACCCGGAGGAGCTCGACAATGTACGTCCATGGTCGGATTGGTATGGCCCAGAGACGCGATTCGTGAGATTAACTGTAGAAAATGAAGTGTTTGGTTTGGAATAGTCGCCAGCTTATCATACTTTTTCCGTAATGTTAGACATTGATCACTCAATCTCGTCGTCGGTGAGACTATTCTTGCAATCATCTTATGTCTGTGTTTGTTGCCTTCAGTAACCCACGAATATACTAACACAAGCTTTCATCCATTGCTTGAGATCGTACCTTCTACCTAGGCTCCCTCCTCTGCCTCAATATGTTATTGTTGTCTTTTCACGTGCGTCAAAATTTTGTCCCGTGTCAATTAGAATAAGAGACCTTGCAAACTTGGAACTACTATTGCCTCCAGCAAGTATGTTCGGTTTCCAAAATTGCAGCATATCATTATGGTATCTCTCGGATGCATTCGGTCTTATTAGCTGCCTAATCCTACGAAACTCAGGGAGTGTTGCACTGGTTGTTGGTTGCTTCTTGTTTAGGTAGCTCTCGGGCGAAAGTCTCGACAAGTGGACTCCGGAGTATCCGGAATCAGGATTTGCGAATGAAACCACAACATCGCGAGGCTATTCGATCTCGCAAGGACTCAAATATCAGGTATCTGGCCAATCAGCATGTAGCCGAATACTGCACTGGGCACTGAGCTGACTACCTTAGTATTCAAACAACTGTCTCAGACAGCCAACACGAATGCATTTGGGTCTATGTCCCGGCTGCCTAGGACGCCACCAACAGTATTGCAAGATCTTGCATGTTGCTTGCAGCCTCTACTGTTTCACGAATCAATATATTCATATAATCACAGGTAGGTAAGGACCAGTTCGATATGCAGATGCAGTTCGTGGAAACCGGATTGTAAGAATGACGAGCGTAAATTGGATGCCACCCGGAGAAGCAACACAGACTCGCTCACGCGGAAAAGCGTTGTTTCATAAAACTGTGGCAAAGGTTATAGTGAGGCGCGCAGATCTTGCCAGCTTGCGGTGCTGCGTCACCTATCGTGGCGACCGACGTTGCTAATTATACGCACCCGCATACACATTAAATGTGGCCTTGCTCCCGGACTCTTCCCGATCAACGACGCCTCGAACCTTTACGTAGATAGTAAGCCGGTCATGAACACTCGCTCGCACTCCGGCCTTCCGGATGGATTGCGATCGTCACTCTTTTACTACCGTTTCACACAATTGCATTGATATTCCTGACACTTGAAATGCCAATGGAACATTCAATAGTTGGTTTCATCTCATTGAGTGATGGTAAAACTAATGTAGAGGGCGCATAAGACGAACTAAAGCCTCGTGAACCCACCGCCGACGGATCAAGATATCATCGTTGGTCCTACAAAGTAAGGTTCGAGAATGTCGCAAAGTGCCCGTGCAGAACGCCTCTATTATAATCTAACCTTAGATTTTGACACACGGATCAGACAATCAGAGAAAAGGATCATCGCCCTGTCATGAGACTGGTGGAAGTAGGAACATATGAGGCATACTTTTGCAGTAGTCTGCTTTTCACTTGAAATTAGTCGCAAACTGTAGGGACGTGCGCATTTGCGTGAGCAGAACGCCTCTTGTACTATTCTATATCCAGACCAACAAAGTTAGAGAGAGCCGTACTATCCTTTGAAGTATGGTAAAGTCCGTATGTTACGCAGACTAAAAGACACACAGACTCACAGCTATTCTAGTTACCGGTTGCTGATAGTTTCTGGTCTGACATAGGTGCGTGACGGCTCATGAGCAGAACTAAAGCAATCCTTCGCGGCACGTAGATGGGGGCATGGCAATGCTCGTGCCCATAAGTGTAACCACATGTAGTGTGGTTATGTAAGCCAAGGCCGTTGAATCCCGATCACTTGGCTGTTCGGAGTGACTACTGTGCTGATAGGCTCTTGACGTAATATTACTGTGCCGCTCTGTTACCTCGGGCTGGGTGGTGGTGGCACGAAATGTGATGTGATGTGATGTGCAGAGAGAAGCTCGCTAACCCACCATCTTACTTACTTGCCAAGGCTGTATGTAGGATGAGGTGCAAATGCTTGCAATGCCGGGCAGTGTTGCGTTAGGGTCGATGATCTGACGAACATACTTCTCTGGTCCATCTCGATGATTGGTTGGCTAAGCGACGCTGATTCCCGTCCGGCATAATCTTCCCATCTGCATGTAATTAAGTGTGCTCGAGCTGTTACTCAATAATCCCCAAAGGATTTCAAACCATCTGCAAGCTGAATCCCGCGACGGTCCAATGCGACTGTAACACACTCACTTGAACCCGTCTTGTGTGGTTCTATTGGTCAAGTCATACAAGTCTTTCAACGCCACTGTCGAATCAGCGCCATTCGTAAGGCAGAAAGCATGCCCAACGTATGTATGCGTACGTGTAGGACGGGACCGTAGCCGCAATGTTATATGAGTCCGTGGCAATAAGGCCTGCTATGCCTTGCTTTTCAGCAAGGGCATGTACGCATCTATAGCACCTCATTGGACTCGCATGAGATAGCCTATCGTTACCAGTTGCCTTTGTACGATACAGCAGCCGGCTCGACCTAGCATGAGTTTTGTTGTAGCTGAAAGCGCGGATCTCGGTATATGCAGCGCAATGCAACTTACGTCTCACCCTCAAAAGCTGAATAGCTATTCACATTGTCTGGTTCATCTCCTAGATATCCGCGATGGGATCATGGAAATTGGTGCTAATATGTCTTGATGAGGGGGGGTTGTGCGTCTGTTGGCACAGCACCCACAGTACGTGAACACGGGTGCGAGGACTTCACGCATGACTTCTGCTCCTCCAGCCTTTCCTCGAGTCTTCTTATAAAAGTTCCTTCCAAAGCAGAAGCCCGCATTGACTACATGCGTATGTAATCAGGTGATTAAAGTCAGACGGCATAGAGCGATGCCGATCGCCCCAGGGTCACCAGGCAGTCAGGCGCTGAATAGAAGACATGCGAAGGGAAAGTTGAATCCTTCCCGCTAACCTCCAAGCACGGCCATGTTCATGTTGATCACCGAGTACATACAGTATCCTGTCAGTCCTGCCGTCAGTATAGTATTTGCTCTCGCCTGTTCTGTTCTGTTACATGTTACTCCGCATGCTCGACTGAAGCCCCTCATTACACGCAGTGGGCGCAATAGCAAGACGGAGACGATGGACCGTAAATTGACCACAGACCTCACCTTAAGTGTACCCTTGGCGGCCCGTCCCACGCTGACTCCCATTACGTTCTAGCTTCCGACACTACCGACCGGTGAACAGAATGAAACGGGACCAAGCAATGTAAGTGTGGTCGATTCTCCGGTAAGTCGATGCGGATTCCATCTCAGGCTCAGGTGAGCACGGTTTCTGCATGAGGCAACTTGGTCCAGGCTGCCGGTCGTGAGCACAAGGAGTCCAGAATCTGGATGGGAGTCGAGGGAGCTGGCCTGGTCCGTTGGCAGATATATGTTGTTGGAGTCTGATAAGACGCCGGGCGAAGGAAGCGAGGAAGGAAGCTGTGATCTGGTCCATGCATACGGTATTCAGACACCCCAGCAGATCCGCAGGAACAGGAACAGGAACGAGCGATCGTCGTCAGGTATGATCGTCGACAACGGTTAATGATTGCCCTTGCGAGCCGCCTTGCAATGGGTATCGAAATCCAATGACAATTTCGGGTTAGTCCAGGTTATGGCGGTGTGCGTCTCGTGCGTTGCTGTGTGTGCCTAGCACGCCTAGGTAGTATATGTGCGGGCCATTATACATACATCCCTATCGTGTATCGCGACTTATTCGTAGATAGGCCGGCGTACTTACCAAACGGGGAGTCATTTACGACCCAGCGCTCGGAGACGACCATCCGCCCACAATGATTGTCGGATTTGCGCCGATCGACGATCAGTGCGTTCAAGAAACGAGGGATAGTTTACGTTACGGCTATTGGGGCCATCAACGGTCATTGACGGGGTTGTGCGTCAAAATCCTGCCTATCATGTGGTTTCAAGAGTATGCGGAGGCCCCAACATCATGATACTCAGAATCGGAAAAAGAGCGGCCTGTCATCCTGGGTGTATGGAACACCTGGAGGGGGCACGAGGGGCAGTTCTCCGTCTCTTTTTAACGGTAGGTACAAAGTAAAGTAACTACCTTGGGCCCCTGTAGTGCTCCGGTAACCAGCATCACGATACCTCCTAATCCACGTTGCATACCAGTATGGTCCTCTGGTTGGTTGAGGCTAGTGAAAAATATAAGCGAAATACCTGCATCTGCCAAATGCGCCATTTCAGGGTCATCCCGAGCCTGGCGGCGTAGAAACGGTGACAGATATGACCTAGCTCACATGTGCGCACCACTCTAATCCCCACAATGATGGTCCGAGACGACTTAGAGGCCCTTGTTCACGTTCCCTGTGAGGCTGTAGACCGTAGTTGTAGTGTACGGTTGAGCGTATGACACAAAAGTGACTGCGCATACGTATACGTACGTACAGGCCAACAGCAATAGCTGGCCTGTATTGCCTATACTCGCTAAGGTGATGGTGATAAGAAAGTGAATTGCGAAAGATAGATAGTAGTAGACGTTACATGGTCCATGACGATAGAGCACTTTTCAAGTTTCAGAATCGTGACCTCATATTGTGCGTGGTGCATGGATTGGATTAGGAATGGAGATCGATATTCGCGTGGAGAGGTTCCTGCAGTAGCTCACTTTTCAAACACAACGGTCAACCTGGTTGTTACCGTTGTCAGCACTCTGTCTTGGACCCAGGCGAGACCGGCGAGACCGGGGCAAGGCAAGGCAAGGTTCGGGCAGGGCATGGCTCAATATCATTTGAACTACCACCGCCCCCCGCCGTCTGTTAAACCTTAGCAAATCGAACGATGTTTGGGTCAAGTGTGGGTAAACGTTGCTTTACGGAGATAGCAACGAGGTCTCGAACTGGGGTTGTAGGCTGGTCTTCGAGCGTTGCCTCGTAGTAGAGCGTTGACATTCCCCGCGCCTAGGCAGTCAGGTAGACCGCTAAGAAGACTTCGGCCGACCTAGACCGACGGGTTCGTCTAGTGTTCTCACTTGTTGCCTTCCAATGCCTGGGCAACGTGTGTTGGGGGTCCAACCGTTATTCGTATGTGATATCTGGCGAAGCGAAGCGATCGTCTTCATCTCCGTCAGCAGACAACTGGACTCCAGAACGGCCTTGGCTTTTCTCACCCACCAGTGCCATCTTGCCGAATTACGTTGGGACCCATTCACGATAATGTCTGCTTGGCGTGTTCAATTATCACTCCTTCGACTATTATCGATAGTCAGGTAGTTTTGAACCTGGAGGGCAGGCAGGCGAGGCAAGACACTTGGGATAGTGGTTGAGGGGCCCTTAAGTGCGGAACCATCGGGTTTGAAACACTCGGCCGTCCGGTGCCTGTTACCCGGGCCCGCCGGGGCATTATTATATCCAAGATCCTTGACAGGATTGGAACCAGTCGGAGGATTCATGATGTAGTCTGGCTTTCCTGCGACAAGCCAGCCTGCAAAGGCACACTAAGTAGGTAAGCTACTGTAAAATTCCGACCAGCGAATGACAATAACAACAATAACAACAACACCACACTTCTTTTACAGCAGCTCCAATCTGGCCCCTGGCCCCTGGCACCCTGGATCAGTCCCACGGCTTCGCTTATTTTGGGCTTAGAGCAGGTACCGAGCCGAGGGCTAAGTCCTGGAGAGGTAAGTGTAACGGTGATGATGTTCGCAACCAAGATGGACTCTACAGAGGTACGCAGAAACATCGTGTGGGTGTACTTGCCCTGAGGAAAGTTCTTTACAAGGTGTGCGGATGGCCAAGCTGAAGATCTAGAACCACTGGTTTCTCGAGTCCGTAAATGCGCGGGGTTCTGAGTGGTCGCGAGGGACACACAGTCATACCGTTTCGTCGTATACTAAGCTTCCGTTCGAAGCCTGCCCCATACCTAGGTAAAGAGGCGTCTTCGCCTTGAAGGAATATGGTAGCCCAAGTTGTGGCTTGCTCAACTGTGATGGCGGTGGCTTGACTTGTTACAGGACTGTAACATCACCAACCCTCGGCGTAGCCTGTTGGCTTACTGCGTACATTGACATATTTGGGATTTATGTGCCACCTAACTATTTCCTATACCATATGCGCCCTCTGGTTAGGTTGGATTGTGTATATCGAGATACGACTGCCATGACTCTTACCCCGATCTTATCAGTCACATCTTTCATGGGACGACAACGCGGTAGGAGTGGGGATCTACTATCTTTAGAGCACGCAATATAACATAATCGCCATCGAGGTGGAAAGAAGCCCGATTCGCAAGTGAAGTAGTAGTTGACGACATCACTGCTAACGGATAGGCGAGTAACGAGCAGTCTGGGTTCTGTCCCGACATTAGTTGTGTAGCATGCTCCTATAATATACATATCTACCAGACGAACGACTCTGTGAATGGAAACATATTGTGTACCCGTACGCTGTCAAACAAACACGGCATGTCCATGATGGGCGTGGCCGGTAGTTCTGAGAGCCCAGAAGCGGACCGAACGTCGATCAGAAGGGTCGCTGTGATCGGCGCAGGCATTAGTGGGGTAACATCAGCAGCTCACCTCATCAACGAAGGCCTCGAGGTCGATATTTATGAGAGGACGGGCACGATAGGCGGTGTCTGGTGCTATGATGAGCGCGTCGATCATGAACCACCATATCCGAATACTGTACCCCCCGCACAGAACTGGGCAGACGTCGAGGCAGAAGGTCTAACAGCGGCGGAAGCCCAGATCCTGCATGGTCCACCAGGTCCCTGTTATCAGGGCTTGAAAAACAATGTCCCGACCACGCTTATGAGGAGCAGTCTTCTTCCTTGGCCCAAGGGGACGGATGAGTTCGTTGACCAGGGTTGCATGGTTCGGTACCTGCAGGATATAGCCCGACTGCACAACCTCGCGGAGCGCGTGCAATTCCATACGCGAGTGGAAAGCGTAATGAAACCGGCAGGTGATGCACGGTGGACGGTGAAAACAAGTACACTCCTGGTGGAGGAAAACACATTCTCCGTCCTTAAGAAAAGTGAAAGCTTCGACGCAGTCGTGGTGGCAAGTGGGCACTATCACGTCCCTCGCGTACCGGACATTCCCGGACTACGGGCATGGAAAACTCGCTTTCCGGACCGTGTCATGCACTCCAAGAGCTATCGCACACCGGAGCCTTTTAAGGGCAAAACCGTTCTGCTCATAGGGGCGGGTGCTTCGTCTCTGGATATCGCCCGAGAGGTCGATGGCCTCGGCGGCACGGTATATCAGAGTAGACGCAAGTCGAAGTATGATCGTACCGTCAACCGCATCCCAGGGGCTGTCCGACGTGTTGCGATGGTGGCCGAATTCACCGTGGACGAGATGGGCATGCCGCCGCCTGGAGGCGTACCGGGTGCCATACCGGGAAGGGTTCTGTTGGAAGATAGAACGACATTGGAAAGCATAGACTTTGTGGTGGTAGCAACCGGATACATTACATCTTACCCATTCTTAGGAGATCTGGAGCAGCCGTTGGTCGCATGGGAAGACGCAGATGAGACAACCTTGATCACGGCAGATGGATACACGACACACAACCTACACAAAGATATATTCTTCATCCCCGACCCGACGCTCGCGTTCATTGGCGTATCGCACCTCGTGTCGACCTTCTCGTTGTTCGACTTCCAGGCCAGAGTGATGGCGAAAGTGCTCGCTGGGCGCGTTCGCCTGCCCGACGAGTCCGTCATGAAAGCAGAGCACAGAGAACGCAAGGCGCGCTTCCAACCCGGAGACAAGTTCCACGTTCTCCTATGGGGAGAACAGGCTTACATCACCGAGGTCCTCACGTGGGTGAATGCCAATCTCACCAGAGCTGGCTCGGCGCCAGTGGAAGGTATGGATGCGAAATGGCTGGCGGCCTACAATAAGCATTATGCAGCTGCGATGGCGCAGTGAGTCGTCATCGATGGCCGAGAGAAGCGTACGGATTCGGAGCGGGATGCACTAGTTGCAGGAATCCGCATACTATGTAGATATTAATAGGTGCAAAGGCTGAGACTGAGACAGCTGATGCAACAGGGCCGAGGTCAGTGGAGCGAGTTTTGGCAGGTCGGTATTTAGAGATGCCGATCAGATCGTCAGAGCGACTCCCGTCAGCTCAGCTCGGCGTAACTCACGCATCCACGGTGCCACGTTCCCGTAGGCAGATGGGCAGTCAATCAAGCACCTCGTTATAGAAATTTGCGATGTCTACTCGTACCGTTACCTACATGTAGTTGCGTAGGTAGTCGAATTGGCCTAAATCTGGTTGAGTGCATCTCAGCTGTGACGGGTTACACGTGCGGGTAAGTCGACCTACCTCACAGGCACCGTGAGGTACCTAGGCCCGCTAGGTAGCGAGCGCGTTGGGGCTCTACAGCACCTACCCATGGTGCTAGGTACCGGTAGAGGCGACTTTTTATCAGACGATGCATGGTCCTTTCATTCTTTCGCTTCAATGGTGCTTAGTGTAACCTCCACTGTTGGTAAAACAAATCTAGTCGTCAACCTACCTACATGTAGGGTGCTAGGTACTATATAGAGAGCAGGTCAGATATCCAACCCTACGTACTTACTCAGGTATATCACACTATTTCGCAGCCGACGCAGATAAACATAAAATGATCCTCCTCGGCCAGTCACCCTGATGCCTTGTGTATGATCGTCGTTTAGATCAGCAACGAAGCGCACTCGGCGATCATGTTATTACTAAGTAGTCTATGCGGACAGAACATAGAGTAGCCTCAGTATCTATCAATGATATGGTGTTCCCATTGACCTCAGTCAAACTTCTACTGGATGTCTACCTAGGTAGGTTGTGAGGGTTGGTTGCATGGAACGAGCAAATCTCATTACGGCCCATGCCTAACAACATCTGGCTTTGTGCTAGACTGTACATTAGGTTCTCGTGAAGCGGGAAAATTTTTGATTTGGATCCTGAGGAATATCGTTGAGAGGGAGCCCCTAGCTTCTGGGCACACTACTGTCCTGGATTAATTGACTCGATTCTATGTAGCCTCACTTGTCTGTGGTTCAACATGGAGACCCTATGATGGTCAGTGGTGGGCTTGTTGCTCGTCACAGTTTTAATCTAATCGTAGGTTATATGTACCTACGTGTAGGTAGGCGAGGTGGGTGAGCAAGAGATAAGTCCAGTGGAAGTCGAGGTAGTACCTAGGTACATGTAGGTAGAACTGCGTGGCCCAACAATGGATGTGGTACCTGGATCGCCTGGTACAGTACCTTACCAGCCCACGGGTTCTGCCACCGGCTACCCACACACGCGCCGGGACAGGACCAAGACACGTGGAGGAGCTGGGTGACTGTACTTATTAACAGAGCAGCGTTAATTACGTGAAACTCGAGGAATGGCCACGAACCCACTACTACCGTACGCTAAGACTGTTAGCGGAGGGACCCTTGTCAACCACGCCACAGTCCCCGAAAAGAGATGGCCCGGGGGTCTGTGCGAGGGGGGAGCCAGACATGCCAAACACATGGGCAGGGGTTGCGAGCCTCTTTCGCCTTCCACAACCATAGGTACCTCCTAAGCCTTATTCGTCAGGACGCAGGCGTACCTGCCTTGTAGCGTGGAGGTACATGTGGCTGGGTACATGTAGGCAAGATGTTGCATGTAGTCGTTGATCTGGTAGTTGCCAAATACCATAAGTACCAGTTGCTTGCTTTGATGCTAACCTGCAATAGCACATACGCCGGTGCCTCTTGAGTAAGAGCACTATGAGCATCAAGCAGGTATGTAAATAGTTAAAGACCAAATTCTCATGTAACCTGTTAGCAGGTAGGTAGTTAGCTATAAACTAGTAGTCAACATGCGGCCGATGATCATATTAAGTGCAAACTATTTACCTACCTTGGACCTAGTAAGTACAGAGCTCCCGACATGCCAACTTAAGTACCAGCTGTAGAGCCTGGCGTAGCAACATTGATGGCATTACCTTTGCAGCAGGCGAGGCAGAGTTAAAAAGAAAAAAAAAGAAAAAAGGGAGCCAGTTATTGTACGTCTAGCCAGTGTCCCCTGCTAGCACTCGGCTCACTTTTTTTTTTAACTCTGCCTCGGCAGGTACATGTAGGTACACTAGATACCTGTCTAGGTATCTAGCAGTGATCGTAGGTATCTGTATCCATAATGCATGCGGTACCTACCTCTTACCTAGTAGAGTACATTCAGGCAACATTCACTGCTCATAGAAAAGGCAACGGCTACAGCAAAAGATTCTTACATACTGTACTCGATAACACAATAGATATCAGCAAAGGCTATTGTGTGCAGCGATCGGCTAAGGTAGTCAGTCTCCTTAGGTATTCTTATTCGTGAAGGACGCTGCCCCTTTTGGTGAGGGGCCGGGGTTCTACACCAATTCGGCCTATATCACGACACTAGCGTACTATTGCACCTGGTCATGCATCGTGCATCGCCCAAGGTTAGGTAGGTACTCACCTAGCAGGACACTAGAAGTGACCGGCATTAGGTAGATACAACCTTAGGGGATGCGCAACGGCTAACGAGAGACAGATGCCCGTGGTTTGACTGCTAGTCAAGGACGCTACCGGCACCTACTCTTCTGTGCATGCTGAGATGAGCTTATCCCGATCAAGTATGTACTTACTACCTGCATGTGGTAATCATGTACCCATGCATGTATTCATGCTGCACCTGCAGTGTCTGTCTGCGGGAGAGAGGGAAGGCTTGGGGCGGCACGCAGAGTGTACCGTAGGTACCTAGTGGAATCGTGTATGTTTTTTTTCCCACGTTCCCTCGCCTTTGAGGCTTGCCACACATACTACCTACTTACACCGTCACATATATGTATCCATCGAACACCAGATGTACGAGTACGACTTGCTTGCTCCTAATTACGAACAGACCTTATTGATAGCCAGCCATATAACGGAGCCATTAATTGTAGGTCATGGATTTCGGGGTCTTCCTTAATCTCCCTGTCTTTGTCTTCTCAATTGTCTCGGCTCTTTGAGTCAGCACCAGCGACGACAAGAAGCCAGCTGCGCCGACACGTTTCGCTCACTGGCTGGCGCCCGAATCTGTTGCGAAGTCGCAGTGTGTCGGGAAGGGTATACAGAGCTGTTACCTAGTTCCCCTTGCTGCTATCGCATCTCGCTCCAACGTCGAACCGTCGAGAGCCCGAGGAGCCCCCCCCCCTCCCCCCAATCCTCACCCTGACGGATCCTACCCAAGCCCAAGCCCAAGCAGGTCAGGGAACAGGGAACAGGGCGGTGCATGTCCAGTACCGGTCCCCTGCCTGTCGAGCCTGTCTCCCACCTCGCCGCTGACTGGGGTCGGACGAACAAAGGCCAGGGCTGCCTGCGCCAGCAGCCGAAGCACCACGGGCACGACGGCCTCTCCCTTTTCTGACGTCCCCATCCCGATCGAAACATACCTCTTTTCCTCTCTTGACCAGACACACACGGTCACCTGAAATACCAACAGTCCAGCACGACCCGAGGTGTAAGGGATTCAGGCCCGCTACTCTTTTGCGCCCGCGCAGAGATAGTACTGGCGCTTCGAGCAGGACCGCTCGCCCCCTTGCGCTCTCACTGATGCGATTCGTCACTAAGCGCTCTGTCATATCGTCGCTATATCGTGGCGACAATCGAGGCAGCTGACATTGACTTCATACACACACATACACACACCACATCGCCGTATGCAAAGAGGGACCAGCGTCTTTAATTTCCAAAGCTACGCCGTCCCCAACTGATGGTTGTATTGCGATAGCCTTGTTTCCAGGACATGCGCCGTCACCCGTCGCTTGTCGTCTTGCTACAGCATTGATAATACCACCCTTTGAAACAGCCAGTCTGGGGGATAGCCGACCGGCTCTGACACAGTCCCTACCTCGCATCCTTATACCTGCCTCTCTACTGGAACGCCCCCACGCATTCTGGTACCTCTTTTCACCCGGGCTTCTTTCCCGCTAGCATTACACGTCGTCCCTCGTCGACATCTCTCGCCACATGTTTGGCAGGCGATCGAACAAGGAGCACCGGTTTCTTGAGGGACAGGTTTCGGCCTTGCGGGAACTCAATCTGTTCAACCCCTCCGACTCACGATCGCTCCGCTCTATATCCAAGAAGAAAGAAGACTGGAGTAGTACAAGCGGTGGATCATCTTTTACGGAAAAGAGTAAGTATTGCGATCGCATAGCATCGCCACCGGCTACCTGGGTCCACGGCAACACGCTCATCAGCACTTTTTGTCATCAGCTATTTGTGGTTGCGCTTTACTGACCTACCACCTTCGCCCCCTTAGGCCATTTCCTCGAGGCCCCCTATCGTCAGTCGCCTCAGCGCGCGCCATCCCATCGGTCTTCCGCCTCGCGAGGCTCGGCAACGTCAAGAGACACCGTTCGCCCCAACGTCAACATGTCGGGAATGATGAGTTCAGATCGGGGCCGCAACAGGCGGGAAAGAACGTTTGTTGGGAGCGAATGCGCTGTCTGCGAGGAGCCGCTGGAGCACACACTACGAGGGGAGAGAATACTCCAATTCTCGTGTTCGCACGTGTCGCACGAGGCGTGCTTCTATGAGTTCATCAAGGAGTTTGATTCGCAGTACTGCCCCTCATGCAACGCGCCTTTGCACCTAGACACTAGCCGCGGCGGCAATGTCCTAGACATTGGTAAGTGACTCGGGCGCCGTGGGTCACCGGCTTCTTGCATGAAAAGCTTACACTTTTAACAAGAGAAAATCACGAGTATGGTGCGCTCTACCTCCGTTGCCGACAACAGGTCAATGAACACCCCGACACCTGGGGCCTGGGATAATCAGACTGGGCGACCACCGAGTGGAGAGTCGAATCCGCGGTCGCTGCAAAGCAATGGCCGCGACAGTGCGGCACGGAACCACATTCGAGAAGGGCGGGACGGGTACGCCGCTGGTCGAGGTCACGGTCGTAGCGACAGCGAAGCCACAGGAGTTGCGTCTTCTGGCGGCTACCCGGAGACCACACAGAGCGGGCCACCTCCTCGCCGCCACGACTACGATTTGCAGGCTATGGAAACAACACCAGGAAGCCCGAGGGCCATCACGCGTAACCCGATCCCAGCACCCACCGTTACAGTACGATCGGAGTTTCCGACTATCAATCGCTCGCGGCAACAGCAGACCCTCACGTGTCTTGTCACGGTGGAGGTTGCGGACAACAAATGGAGACCAGACCCCGAGGATATTGGTATGCTTAGTCCGGTATCGCAAGCCCGGCCCCTCGAAGCGTTCAATCCACCAATACCACCATCCCCGGCTCGAGCTGCACAACCGCGGTTCTACCCTTACGAGTCGCCGGGTGTTTTGGAGGAGATGACCGAAACTCTGCGAAACAAGGTAGATCATTGGCATGGGCTCGAATTCAATCGGTGAGATATTAATATTCATCACGTTCTAGCTTCTACGTTCCGTTGTGGCTAATGGAGAAACAGATTTGGGAAGCTCCGCCTTTACGGCACACTGCGGGTTGGCAAGGACAAAGTCTCGTGGCAGGAACTGGAGTGTTTCCTGTTTGCTGAAATGCTTATATGTGTCAAGGAAAAGAAGATCCCGCCCAATCAACAACAGTGGGACGAGAATGGAGTACCGCGAAAGACAACAAGGTGTACACTGAAGGGTTCGATTCTTATCAAGAAACATCTCAACGAAGTGTCAGAAACTGGCATGGGTAAGCTTGCTCCCGCCGCTTCAACTGCAATCAAATCTAACATCCCCAGCAGTAGATGAGAACGTTCTGACACTGAGTCTTTCTGTGGCCGAGCTTCCACAGTTCCACTTGCGTTTCGATAATCGTAACCAGCTGAAGCTTTGGCAACAGGCTCTGCTTGATTTACATGCAGTAGAAGGGTCTCCTATTCGAAGCCCAGAATTTGACCGTGACCGAGCCGAAGCGTCTGAGACGGACGATGAGGATTGGGCCCGAGGCACTCGTCCTCAGCGGGTTTCTTCACTCGCTTCATCATGGGGCGGACCTAAATCCGTCACTACAGCCCCGACCGAGTATACGAATTTCGCTAGGAGCCCATTGTCGTCCTTTCATGTACCGATCGACGTCGTTGTCGTGGTGCCAATTTCATCCTCGATGCAGGGTGTAAAGATCAACCTGGTCCGGGACGCACTGAAATTTATGGTCAACACACTGGGAGAACGTGATCGAATGGGCCTGGTCACTTTCGGATCCGGCGGCGGCGGTGTCCCCATTGTCGGCATGACGACTAAAGCTTGGCAAGGCTGGAATAATGTTCTCGGTTCAATTAAGCCGGTTGGACAAAAGAGCCACCGCGCAGACGTTGTGGAAGGGACCAACGTTGCGATGGATCTGCTAATGCAGCGTAAATACAACAACCCGATCGCAACCATCATGCTAATTAGCGATGCATCAACATCCGATGCGGACAGCGTTGACTTTGTTGTTTCACGAGCCGAAGCCGCCAAGTAGGTTAACCTTCTCCCCAATCCCAGTCGCACTTGCTGACTACAGACAGAATTACTATACATTCATTTGGTCTAGGAATGACACACAAACCAGACACCATGATTGAGTTGTCAACCCGGACTAAAGCATCGTACACCTATGTCAAAGACTGGATGATGCTACGGGAGTGCCTGGCTGGCTGTCTTGGATCTGTGCAGTCGCTGTCACACCAGAACGTGAAACTGAAGCTGAAGCTACCAGAAGGCTCACCAGCAAGATTTCATAAAATCAGCGGTGCACTACAGATTACTAAACGCGCTACGGGCCGGGATGCAGAGGCTTCCCTTGGCGATCTACGGTTCGGCGACAAGCGAGACATTTTAGTGCAACTAGTGATCGTACCTGACACATCATCCCAAGAACAGCTTCCTCAAGACCCCTGGGAAACTATTGTGTCTGGTCTCGAGGCGCTGGGCGGTCCAATGGACCATGATGACCAGAGAGCGACATCAGTTGAAGAGGTGCCTCTTATCCAAGCGGATCTAGTTTGGGGAGACATTCTACGAGACGGCACAATGATGCACCTGCCTAGGCCTTCTTTACTAGCCATCACGATTCTACCTGCTCTCAACAATTCGAGAAAGGCATCCTGGGCGAATAACCCACCGATTCCTCCTCACCCGCACATTGTCCAACGACGCATGGAACTACTGACATCAGATATGCTCACTCGAGCTCTCACGCTTGTCACCAGGGGTCAACATGAGCGCGCTCACACATTGTTGAACGAAACACGCTCGATTCTTAAAGGGCTCGGCAAAGGAGGATTGCCGCCTGTCCCCCCTGGCCCCGTCCCACCTCTGCCGGGCAGGCAATCCGGTCCTTCTACTCCCCATCCCGGCTTGGAACCGTCGCCGATAGGTACGCCGGATCGAAAACACACACCGTCGCCGACAGCTTCGGCGCACTCGTCGGGAGGTGCCACTGCATATGCACTACCTATCCCACGCAGCCGGTCCAATGATGGCTTGGCGTTGACCAACTCGGTTGCAGTAGACCCTGTCACCGTCTCGGCTCTCGACGCTGAACTGGAGACCAGTCTGGAATGGATCAACCATCCTGCCGTCTTCAGTCGTGATAGTCGCAAGGCTGTCCTTCAAGCCATTGGCGTCATCAGTAGTCAGCGAGCCTTCACATACCGCACACCTATCGAGGGTTTATGGGCTTCGAGAGTTGGCGGTGTAAAGCGTCTCACGGAAAGAAGCCGCGAATGGAGGGAAGAAGGAGGTGCTGGCGGGGAGGGGATCATCGAAGAATCCTAAATCTCCCGATTGCAGCTCCTCCAAACAGGTTGGCCGAGCTATAGCGGGCTGTCTTGCTGCTTGAGCAGAACTGCTGCTTCAGACTCGGACTTCGCTGGCAATCAATTGTGAGCGACCCGATCTTTTCGACCACACAATCTATATCAACGGGCCCTGTATACACCAGGGCTTCTTATTCTTTTGGGAGGTTCTTCTCTTCACTGTTCTATATTTTGATTCAGCGGGTAGCTCAATGCATCGCGGCGCGGGTACCTTTCTTACCACATGTTCCAAGATACCACTTTCTGTTCTACTTCATAGCTGCAATGTACGTGGTGTACGCAATCTTGTTGCCATCTAGTATAGCACAGCGTTTTGGTCGGGTTACTGGAAAAGGCTTATGGGGTTGACTGTTGATTGCATGGAAGGGCCCATTCACTATCATATGTTTTATATAGGGGCTGAGACGGGACATAGTCTTGTGTTGGGAGGGAGGGACACATCTTGAGTGCAGATCTAGGTTGCTCGGTCTAGTATGACGAGGAAGAACCGTTGCTGAGGCTCGATTGATTTGGCATACATTCACCACAGTTGGGATGATGGCTTCTTATATAGTATGTATGAATGCACGACTAACAACAATTGCTGTTCAATATGCGCAATGTGGAGCTCACGGAACCGGGATTCGGCTGTGGTCGGTTTGCCTTCTTATAGTCTTCATGAAAGAAGTATGTTCCGACTAGGTACATGCAGCCACCAGCCTCAGGGCGACTTCTGCATGCATGCTCCAGGTAGTATCCAAGACGTACTGCCTACTTACTTAGGTAGGTTAAGTACATATAGGTAGCGCGACTCACCCAACAAACGCAATTATCTGCTCATGTATTCATATTGATACTAGGTAAGTACCTACAAAATGGCATTTGCACTGGTGACTGACTGACCACCTGACCAGGTGGCTGGGCTCAAGCGGCGGATTACATGTCTGGGCACGACAATCAAACTAAGTGGGGGTTCGAGCGTAGTAACATGCCATTCATTACAACACAAAATGTACAATAGCGAGGTAGGTACTAGGTAGGTAGCAAGAGACACTCGCTCGACTCGCTCGGCCGCTCCGAAGCGTATTTCGGGGCCTATCTCAAATACCTACACCCCTACCCTACCTACGTCAATCCCCCTTGCGGGTGAATTTCCGATGATCCCACCATGCCTTTCGTGGGATTCGTTGGGGGGTGTGCGTACATATATACCTACTTACTTACTTAGGCAGTAGATCTGAACCAATGCTTTAATCTCTCGATCTGATAACGAATTTTCATTCTTGATATGGTTCATGCGACCCGCACGGTTCACACGCGCTGATCACATATAGGGCTGGCCCATCGTACCGGGCTTTGCTTCCAAGAACATTGCTTTCTCGTCTCGTAGAGCGCGATAGATGTGCACTGCGATAATAATCACCAATCATCACCTGCTTGGTTAATGGCGCACAATACAATGGCCAACGACGTCGTCGACGTCTCCAAGATACCGAGCAACGGGGCTACGGACAGCTCCGACGCCGCAGCCCCCGATCGTGAGAGATCGCTGTCCCACGGCTCGCAAAGCTCGGGACAAGAGACCCAAGCAGGGGTCAGGCGGATTGAGGCCATCTCCATGGTCTGGTCGAAATGGGGCCTGATCGCGGCCTATTTCGGCATCTTCCTCATGGCTTTCACCACGTCCCTCGAGGGCCAGACCACCTACACCGTCGTGCCCTTCGCCACCAGTTCTTTCAGCAGCCATTCACTCATCGCAACTGTCTACGTCATCCAAAACGTCGTGAACGGTAAGTCTTGGCATATTGCGCCCTTCGTGTCGTGTCCCGGATTCAATTCAACCAGAGAGAAAGGGGGGGAGACCGCCAGGCTTCGACTCGAGCCTCGGCGGACGAGGGATGGCAGTTGTAGCAAGCCATAGCTAACATATTCGCAGCTGTCATTAAACCGCCCATGGCCAAGATTGCGGATGTGTTCGGCCGGCTCGAAGCATTTATTATTTGCATCTTCCTATACGTCCTGGGTTATATCCAAATGGCGGCGTCTGCCAATGTCCAGACTTTCGCTGCCGCTCAGATATTCTATGTATGCAACCCCTGGAGTCATGTGTTCCCCCCCTCTGACAAGTCTCGGGAGCATAAGTTGCCCTAACAGGTATCTATGCTTCCGATACACTTGCAAACCACTGTTCCAAGAGCAATTCTTTTCCCGTGAAAGGCAATTACTGACTCCAGCCGTTGTAGTCGGCAGGATCAACAGGTCTCCAGATCCTACAACAGATCTTCATCGCCGACACTAGCAGTCTAGTGAACAGAGCTCTTCTTTCGAGTCTTCCCGATGTCCCATTTCTAGCCACTACTTGGATTGGCCCTCTCATCGGCAGTGCCTGTAGGTCGTCCGTTTTCCTATTTTCCCCGCTGGTTTCAAGTGACTGGCCTCATCACACGAGAAATGGATGACGGACTGGGTGTGTGTAAATAGGCGGGGATCCGTCATATATTCTCGTCCCACGGGGCCTGGGTCACGAGTCGGTATTAGTTTTCACAAAGACGTAACTAACCCCGAGGGCTATAGTCATCGCCACCTCGACATGGCGCTGGGCCTACGGTATATGGGCCATCATACTTCCAGTCGTTTTCCTGCCTCTTGCGCTGACGCTGTTCCTCAACGGCCGTCGCGCGAAAAGACTGGCACCGCCGCAGGAGAAGCGCCGCTTCACCGAGGGTGGACCTCTCGCTGCCGTGAAGAACGTGTCGAACGGCGCTGTGAACCTCTGGTACAGCCTGGACATCGGCGGAATAGTGCTCCTCAGCGCCTCCTTCTCCCTCATCCTCATCCCTCTGACATTGACCAAGACTGCGCCGGGCGGCTGGCAGAGCCCTACCATCATCGCCCTCATTGTCGTCGGTGGCGTCCTGCTTATTGCGTTCCCCCTCTGGGAAAGCTCTAAGAAGCTTGCTCCTCACCCTCTGATTCCCCTGGAACTGCTCAAGTCACGCACGTTCTGCGCGGGCTGCGCCATCGGGTTTTTCTATTTCCGTAAGTACCTAGCCATCCATCCCCTTTTCAACCTCGCGCCCCCGAGTATACCTTGGCAGATTCGATCTCTCCGCTCTTCCTCTTTCTGCAACTGACGCGATGATGATCCAGTGGTATTCTACCTCTCAGTCCAACCCTATTTCTACTCGTATCTTCTAGTCGTGCAGCATCAAGGGATTACGGCCGCGGGCCATATCACACAGGTTTTCTCCTTCACGTCGACCGTGACATCGATTGTCGTGTCGCTGCTGATTAAATACTCGCGCCATTACAAATACTATATCACGGCCGGCTCCCTGATTTACCTGCTTGGCGTCGGTCTGATGATCCGCTACCGCACGGAGAACACGACGACTGGTTCTCTGGTCGGAGCCCAGATCGCCGTCGGTATCGGCGGTGGAATGCTAAACGGTACGTACATACGTTCTCGTCGTCTTTAGTGGTGGTGGTGGTCCCGTGACCAGTCGCATGCTAACGATATTCCCTTGTGCAATATAGTCCCCGCGCAACTCGGAGTGCAAGCTTCAGCCAGCCACCAGCAAGTCGCCGCGGCGACGGCCGTGTTCCTAACGCTCGTCGAGATCGGCGGCGCTGTGGGCTCGGCCATCTCAGGTGCCGTCTGGACGCAGCTGATCCCGTCCAAGCTGTCGACGTACCTGCCCGCCGACGTGGCGGACCAGGCACACACGATTTTCGGCGACGTCGGCGTCGCGAGCAACTATACCATGTACCCCCCAGACTCGCCCGCACGCGTGGCCATCAACAGGAGCTACCAGGAGACGATGCACGTGCTGCTCATTATTGCCATCTCGCTGTGCGCGCCCATTGTTCTGCTTTCATTCTTCATGCGCAACTACAAGCTAGATGCGGTCGAGCAAGGCGTCAAGGGGAAAGTCGTCGGTGGGGAGGTCGATGCAGGAGATGAGAAACTCGTCGTCGAGTCAGAAAAATAAGAGACTGAATTTTGTCTGATTTAAAAATGCTTGCCTATAAGAGAACTCGAAGCATATCGTGCGTTTGGAATAAAAGAGCGAGTACGCTGGGGTAGAGATACAATACCCACCCTTATCTAGTCGTTTCGAAGAAACCCGTAGAATGGTCATGGATACTTTAATGAACGAGTACAACTTGGGCTATACGGGCTTGATGTTTGTTGCGCCATGCCAGGTGTGCAGTTATGCGTTTGCATTGGTATCCCTCTAGGCGATATGTAAACAGGTAAGTATGCTACTTCTTGACGAAGAACCCACGTTTCTTATTCAACTCAACACGGCTGCGTCCTCTCCGTATGAGATCCTCCTTAATTCTGCCCGACTGCTTGTTCGCCTTTGGTGCAAGGCGTGGATCGCCTTGCTTGGCCAGCACGCGATACCGCGTCAAGCCGACAATCTCGTCCCGCGGTCCTTTGCCCTCAGCGCCGAGGGCCTGCATGGCCGTCTCGAAGGTGATCTTTTGCGGTCGCTGGACCACTTCCTTCAGGGCCGTCTCGTCCTCGTCCTCGCTCGAGTCCGTCAGGAACTCGGCAGGCAACAGATTGGGTAGGCTGTGGGGTCGTCGTTGGCGTTTTGATGTGGCCATCTTGCTCTCCTCTGTTTTGCCGTCCTCGTCCGATTCTCCGCCTTCTTCGTCCGACGACCTGCCCTCCTTTCCCGATGTACTAGTCTCTGTCCGTTTCCGCTTCGTGGCCTGCTGCTTCAAGAGGTTGTCTCGCGCTTGGCGCTTCTTTTTCGTTGTCGCCGCATAGCTGTAGACGGGTTAGCATGTCTGCAAGAAGCGAACCACTAACAAGCAGAGGGGTATACGTACTTCTCTGCAGCTTCTATGGCAGCCCTGGCCGACTTCAAAGTCTGTTTTGCAGCAGCTGCCGTCGACACCGCTTCGGGGGCCTCGTCGTCGCTCTCTTCAAGCTCATGCTCATCTTCATCGCCACCCTTGACTGGTGGGCGTTCTTGCTCCTTCTCCGCGGCTGCGGCGACGAACTTGTCTACGTCGTCGTCGTCTCCGAATACTACATGCGTAGACTTGGCAACAGCCTTGGGTCGGGGTGTTTCATCAGCTTCAGGCTCCTCCGCCGTCACGGGCTTCTTGTTCGACCGTTTCCCGGTGCTACCTCGTTTGGCTCTGGTTGCTTTGGATAAGGGTGTGGCAGTCTCTTGGCTGGACTGTAACAACCGTGACTGCGCCAGCGACTGCGTCGCCTCTTCCTCAAGCTGCCTCGACGCGCTCAGGGGCTCGAAGCTCTGGGAGCCCTCGTCGGTGGTAGCCGTGGCTTGGGAGTCGGGGACGGGGCTGGCCTTGGACCGCGGCGTCTTGATGGCGGAGCTGGGTATCTGGACCTCGATGGATGAGCGAAAATGGGCGGGACCTTCCTCTCTTCGCAGGCGCACCTCGAGCTTCTTGCGCCGCGGCGTCGCCACCACGTCCTCGTCGCCGGTGGTGCTCGGAGGTCCTCGCTTGCTCCGTAGCGCGATGGTGTCTTCGAAAAGCGCCTCGGCGCCTTTTTTGGTGGTGGTTGGGGTGCTCGCTGGTGACTCTCTGGGGGTTCCGCTCTCGCTCTGTGCCTTTGCGGCTCTTCTTGTGACGGGAGCCATGTCGCGGGCTGGGTATATGATATATGAGATCAAGCCGCACAAGTGGTTTGGGAATTGGTCGATACCTAGGTAGTGGGCTGTCTCCCAACTTTTTCGTTGCTTGACAGCGGGATGGGACCTGAGGTCGATAAGATAAAAGGCCCCGCCAGGTGCTAAAAGCATTGCCCATCTGATGCAACTACTCTTGTATAAGCATACCTGGTACTAAGGTAATGTCCCGGGGCCATGGCCCGGCCCCGATACTTGCATGGTGCTGGCAGGAGGTCCCACCACCCCGTCACCTGGGCAGGTCCTAAGGTTGTCTGTGGAGCTTCAATTCATTCACCAAGCTTACATATACCTACCTAGGTACCTTAAGTACCTGCCTTAACCAGGTCCCTACCTCCTAGACAGGGCCCCTACCTAGACATGTAAATTGCATGCGATGCTACCTATATGTTTTCGTAGGTGGTAGGTACATACCTGTATAGACTCAAAAGAACCTAATACCTACTACGCCTTGATCTTATCCATGATCCAGTGTTTCCTGCGTCGGGTGGTAAGGCTTTTATAACAGTTCAAACGGCCGGAGAACATCGAAACCCATGACTTGATTGAGCATTGTCAGGCCAAATCCGTTCACTTCACTCTACCCCGTGGTGCATCGAGGCTCAAGCCTGTAATTGACATTGCGTATGGACGGACGGACAAATCCCGACCTTGGATCGAGTCCGGAATGATATGGTAGACAACTTGGAAAGACGTCGGAGTCATGTCATTCACAAAATTCACATGCATACAGTGCACGAGACGGCTGAGCCGTCTAGCCCTCTCACCACGGCCTGCCATCTACCTATCTACACCACACCACCTCTTCAGCACCACACCCAGACCACGGCGTAAAATACGAGTAGCCGCCGTGCCCACTCGCGACACCTTTGCCAGAGTGCGTTTCACGCGCGCCGACGTCCCGCCGCTGGAGTTCTGGGCGGCGCATGCCCGCGCGCCGCTCGTCACGGACCTGAGCGCCGACGACTGCTTCCAGACAGCGCGGAGGTACGCCAGCGCAGCGCTGAAGAATGCCACACAATGGCGCGAGCATCTCATCGACACGACTGACTCTTTCACGTCTCCCGACAACCAGCGCAGCATCATCTCCGCATATACACTGCACTACGTTGCCGCCGTCATCATGTTGAACCAGCCGGGAGGAGCGGCCTCGCACATGGCGCTGCACATCCTGCACACGCTGGCGGGGCTGGGCTACACGCCGAGCATCCTCACCATGGTGCGCATGGCGCTGCAGAGGCGGATGCTGCACCTGCCCCAGTTCGAGCCCGCGGTCCAGGGGTTCGAGCGCATCCTGCGGCGTATCGGCGACGGCCCCGGTCGGAACGGTGCTGACGCAAAGAGCGGTTCCCAGGTCGACTTCGCGGCCGATGCCTGCACCTTGCGTGCCCTTATGTACGCGGCGGAGAACACCCGTGAGAGCGATAACAATGCGCTCCGATGGTTCCGCAAAGCGTATGAGATCGGCGGCAGTACCGCTCCTGAGGCTAGCACTCAGGGACCACCTTCCCCCGCACGCCGTCCAAGCAAACAGCAGGCAGGGGAAGCAGATGCGAACGAGGCCTCTGGTAGAGTGGCCAACGGCGAAAAGTTCAGCCCGGTTTGGCAGTGGGAAGTGAGTTTCGCCCTCGGCATCGCCGCGATCCGGCTGAAGCGCGGCGAGCTAGACAAGGCCGCAGACATGTACACCTTCGCCTCGTCCGAACTCGACAACGCCATGGGGTATCTCGGGCTGGCCGACGTGCTGGAGAAGACGGGCAAGTCGGGCACTGATGAGCGGTATGTGGAGGCCCTCAACAAGGCCGCCGTAAGCGGCATTCTGGAGGCGGCGAGGAAGCTGGCGAACCGAGAGTGGGATGGTGCCGCCGAAGGCGGGCTGAGCACGTGGGAGAAGAGGAAGAGACAGGTTGTCGCTGAGGAGTGGATGGCTATCGCTGGCTAAGATAGAGCCGAGCCTGCATGTTAGACAGAACGGTAGGGTCGCCATACCAGCGACATTTGAAGAAATTGACTGAACCGGCTCATGTGAGGCTCCAAATGCTGACACTTCGGGCTCCTCGAGGTCGTCATGGGGCAATCTTGAACACACATAGATAAGCATCTACATGTTCCTCGGTCATTCGAGCCCGCGGGAACGGCAACTGTTGATCGCATCACATTCGAGCCCAAGGAGCATCATGACGATAGAGAGAGTGCCTATGATAAATAGAGAAGCAGCCCAGTACTGTGAAGTAATGCGATGCTAATGGAGCAGAGCTACCCCAAAACAAAAAATAGCGGTCAATATACATATAAAAGTAATGACGCGGTCGCTAAGTCTATGTATGTTCAGTCCCTGCCGCATAATGCTCCCCTTATATTCCGAAAATCCCCCCAACTCCATTACGCTTGCAGTATTGCCCGAAACCTGATTTCTCCAACACCCATACCAATGTTGTAACGCCTGCAATGCATTCAGTCGAGTCTCTAAGCCGGAAAATCGTGAGGCAGCCATCAATAACAAAGCTCTTGGCCCCAAAAATAACTGTCATCGTCAATCGTCCCGGAAAAAAGTGTTTCCCGCTAAAGGTGCAGTCGACGGACCTGCATCCCTCATGAGAACATCATGGCTACTAGAGTCCTCCTGCGACGCCGACTTCATCAAGCCCAGGGCAGACCGTCGAAAATCAGCTTTTAGCTGAGCATCTTGCGGCTCGGCCAACCGTTGAGGTAGCGAGGTTGGCCTTTCAAAATAGGCGTCCTCAGGTGGTGAGAACGACCACACCTGAGACAGTCAGTCAGAGTAGGAAAGAACGGCGTGCATACTACATACCTCCATCATGACCCGGCTTCCACTAGTGGTCACAGCAACACACTTTTCGTCTTCGAAAACAACCCTCCACACAGACTCGGCTGTGATGAGCTCTCGTACCAGATGTCCTGTCTTTACATCCCAGACTTTGACTCTTCCATCGCTGCCTCCACTAACGACTCGAGTATCATCGAATTGAAGACTCGTGACACTGTTGTCGTGCGCAGCGAGGCGGTGGATGGGACACATCTTCTCGAGCGACCAGACTCTGACGGATCCGTCGGACCCCCCGGTGACGAGAGTATTTCCACGCAGCTGAAGTTGGCCGACTAAGGAGGTGTGACCCTGCAGGACAGCAATAGGCTCGCTATTCAGTGTGTCAATAGAACCGTATAACCAAATTGTACGACACGTTATGGGATGTAGGACAGCAGACTAACCCAGTATGAGCATCCCATACCCTGACACTGGTATCGAGACTTCCCGTCACAACTCTGTTGCCGTCAAAGGCAATTGCGTAGATCTGGCTAAAGTGGCCTGTGAGAGTATGTAGGCATCGGCCTTCTGAAATACTCCATATCTTGGCGGTAGCATCATAACTTCCTGAGACGACAATGTCTCCCTTGATTTCAAGGCACCTTACACTTGCTTGGTGACCGACTAGGACGTTCCTACAGACACCCTGCTTAATATCCCACACTCTCAGAGTCGTATCCCGAGAACCGGAAATTGCAGTGTTGGCGTCAGACATCTTGAGGCAGCGAACAGTAGAGGTGTGACCGCGTAATATATGCAAGCACGCACTGCGAACTTGTTAGCCAAGTTGTTGACAACTCAAAGTGCGTTCATCTTACCCATTCGTCATGTCCCAGACCCGCACGTCTCGATCACATCCACCGCTGACCAGGACATCTTCCCACGGTACCATGGCCCACACACCCATCACGTGACCTTGGAGCGTTCGAAGCGCATTTCCCTTGCGATCGAAGATATGTATTCTTGCGTTATCCAGTGCCACAACAATGTATTTCGGTGTGAGGTGTAAGCTTGTGACGACCCTGCCATCCTGTGTAATGGTACGCGTCGACTTGCGCCCGCCAGTCCGCCATGCGGACTCAACTAGATATCTCTGCTTGAAGTGGGATTTGTATGATCGTAACTTTGGACGTTGAACAGACCCGGCAGTTGCTGGCCCATCAACACTTCTAGATGCGATGTGAAAAGAAGACGGTCCGGATAAAGCGCCTGGGAAACTCTGGTTGACATATTCGACATCAGCCAGTGGCAAGGCTCCGGGCCGACTCATCGCATACGCTGGTATGCCGTATGAGACATCCGAAAGACGTCGGCCGTAGTCGTGCTTGACACACAGGTTCTTCCAAGTCACGTCGTCACCAAGCAGGTCCCTCCAACGCCGCGATACCTGAGAGGCTCGTGCGAGAACTTGAGGATCATCGATAAATGACAAAATTCTCAGACATAGCTCATCCGGTAAGCTTGTGAAAGGATCTTTCTTGAGCAACGGGCTCACAAATTGGTGTACGAAGCTCAGTTGTTGGGTTGTGCACATGTTCAGCAGGTCCGCAAGAAGGCGGTTTCGGCGCGGGCCAGAATACCCCCGGAAATGGTGACGAACCTCAGCCAGGAAAAAGTCCTCGTCATCGGCAGCCTCGCTCCAATCCAGCTGAGGATTGGTCGGGCCAGGGGAAGCAGCCGGGGTAGGAGGAGGCGGGGGGGAGCCCGTCGGTTGCTGCTGGTCGAATTCGGGGGCAGGTGTGCTCATGCTCGGAGTGGGTGGCCCTCGAGGCCTCGGTTGGGACATCTTGTCCATCCTATGATTTTTTATGACGGGACCGGCACCAGGCAAATCCAAAGTCAACTCCTCGCTGTAGTTCATGGCGCTTCCCCTGCGCTCCGAGAAGGTAGGTCCTGGGCGATAGCCGTCCATCTTCTTCAGTATTGTGTGTCTATATACTGGTTACGAGCATTCGCTTTCACTCGTGGCTCGGCCGGGAACTTGTATCAGTAACGGGATGGGAGGTGAGGCTATATGATGCCACGTGGTGATCTAGGCTCCATCAGCATTGAAGGGCGCAACATAACTGTGTACCATTGTCGACAGTTGAATAGCATCGGGCAGAATAATACTTGGAGAGCCTTGCCTTGAGCAGAGGTGGCTGGTAGCTGGTACAGCAAGAGAACAAGCGTATGTACATACCTGAGCGCGGTTACCGAGGCTGAGTACAAGACCGAGTCTGTGTAGCCTGCAGAGGGCACAAGGGGAGGGCCGAATGGCGAATGGGGATTTTTCGAGGGCGGCGTTGTAATAGGCGCCACGATGGTGCACACTGCCGGTTGCCAGTCGCCAGTCGCAGCACACACGAGGTTATGCAGACGATCAGGGACCACACAGCAAGACCAGCGGCGGTATTGAGAAGTGATCGATCAATCGCAGATATGATAGATGAATGCTGGCAGCATGGGCATCGTCTTTGGGTGCGTTGGCTGCTCGCTCGGATGGCTTGGATGGCTTGGAGAGCTCTGTTTGCTTCAGGTGCCCAGCACGCGCGATTCGAGAACAATGGATCCAAGTCTGGGGGAGTAGAACGACCGATCGCCCTGGAGGGTCTTGACTCTTTGGGGGGGGGGGAGTCTGACGGGGGCAAGTTTAGACGCCGCGCCAATGGGATCTCCACTTCGAGGCCCCAAGGAACATCTACACACTAGGTCCCGACGGAGTCCCGGCGGCACAGGGTGACAGGCTCGACAGGTAGATAGATAAGAGTAACACGAGCACGGTAGGGAGGCAAGGGAGGCAAGGCAAAGAGAGGCTGCGATGTGCGATGTTGGCGAGAGGATGTCTTGAATGTGCTGGTTTCTGACACCAGGGGGAGGTTGGAACTACGGGGTCGTTGGTGTTTGGCACGAGATTTGGCACGAGATTGGGCTGGCACTGGACAGAGGCAGCGGGCGGGCGAGGTGCGAGGGTCAGTCAGCAGAGAAGAGCCAGCGGGCCAGGCACCCAGGCAAGGCAAGGCTTTTCCGCTCGACGTTTCGAAGGGACGATGAGGGAATGACGGATGGGGTCGAGGCGACACGGGGTCAAGTGAGATCGCTAAGCTGGGTTTAGTGCGGTTTAGTGCTAGTTCCATGTACAGTATCCAGGGGCACCTACCGAGCCTACGACGCACCGTCTTACCACCTGGCAGTGTCCCGTTTACACGCACTAAATTAGGCTCAGCGCTTTCGTCGCTTTCGCTCAGGCTTAGCAATTACTACCTACTGTAAGCATCGTAATACGGTTGGTTGGTGCCCCATCCATTTTTGAAACCGTCTCCATAAACGGAATGTTGAACGAGTGTTCTTCCTGGCGCAACGTCTCATTCCATATAGTGTCCACCTGCGGACACTTGACAGGGTCCTGTATGTACCTACCTAGTTGATGTTAACGGGAATGTCGCCCTGGGAGGCAGGAGCGGTCTCCCCGCCGAAGGCTTTGAAGTGTTGCGGTTGATGCAATCAAGTGCGCAAGCATCCAAAAGGATGTTTTGCGGGAGTTGGTGTTAATGCTATGCCTCGCCGCCATGAGATGAAAGTTTAATAAAGGATGGCAAGAATGGCGAGGAGAGAGAGCTGACGAGCAGACTCAACTCTTACTTGGGAGCATATAGGGTAGCTCTGCAGGTTCGTCGGGATGAAGCTTGGGATAGGTGGTAAATCTCCATGCTTTCCAGACCGGATCAAGTAGACTAAGTGATTACATGTCAATTACTTCGTCTCACCCGTAGTAATCTTTCTGGTGCGACAAGGAGTACTCGACATGTGCGTTGCGGGAGTAGTTAGAAATCTATGGTTTATGTTCACAGGGCCAACTGCAACCTCCCCCCCTTTTAAATATTGCCAACAACTTGGGACGTCATAGAGGGGCTACTCGTTTCTTTGATGAGGGTGTATATTCGGCGTAATGAAGGCACCAACTCTTCAAAAACAGGAAGGATGAGGAGTCCATCAATGCATGTTACAGTAACATCGCTCGAATAAGCATATCATAGCTTCGTCCGCGGTAACAGATACAGTAGGACCGCCGAGTACCGCCTAAAGTTCTAAATTCATGTCTTCATGCGACTTCAGGTATCTTTCAACATTTCTGGCAACACCAAATGACATTATGCCCAGTTTTCAATTCACATCGTCCATTCTAACAGAGTGACATTGCTAGGCTTTTCTAACCGAAGACTAGCATAGCAGAACGTAGCCGCCGTCGGTGCAGTGGCTTCCGTTACGGGCGGAATCAAGTGAGATTCAAAGTACCGGAATTCCAGTTGGCTCAATTGAGAAAGTCTCAATTAGGGGAACATATATTCCTTGTTCAGTTGCACATGCAGGTTGATGAATACCGAAGGTCGAATGTTGGAACTCACATGCATGTCTTGTACGAGAATCACCCGGCAGTCTAAGTTATCTAAAAGAACGGGTGCAAGTTGCGGCTGGCATACACAGGGGTCTAACAACAAAACAGTGCTAGTCACAGCGAATGGTTCCTTGCTAGTATCCGACGAGTTGTAGAAAAGTGAGAAATGTAGAGGCTTTGGCCGAAGAAGGTGAATTGGACGTAAAGAAGCTGGAAGTACGACGCTGTGAGCCGGCAGTCAGGTATATCCCACTGATGACGAACATGGTCTAATTCTAGTCTGTAGCTAGAATTAGACCATCTATGTATCACACCATGCGTACTTCTTACCAGCCAATGTATCGCCCATAAATCCGATATTGATGATACAAGCTATAATTACTGTGTCTACCAAGTGTCAGTTTATATACGCCCAATTAGAGCCTTGGAAGACACGCACCATCAGCAAGTCGCAAATTCGTCCTATTCGTGTACGTTCTTCAGGGCAGGAATAGTCAAGAAGGTGCCGAGAACTATGATAAACCCTAGAATTGCCGGCTTTAGACTAATGGGGTCATCAAAATCACACTGTCCGTCGAGCGACTTAACCGCCGGAATCTTGCAGCGGTCCAGCTTCGTAGATTCCATGACATGGATACAACTGCAAAGGTGGAAGAAGTTAGATTACTGATAGATGGAATGAAATACTTCCAACAATACTACTTGGTATTGGTGAAGACCTCTCGGAGGGTGGCGAGGGTGGAAGGTTTTGTCGACTACTGAAACTATATGGTGGGATCGGCGGAACTTGCCACAGAAATAAACAAGATGGAGGATGTAACAAGGCCCTGACATGCACGGTATGCAAATCAGTGAGGACAATAATTACGGAGGTGAGTAACATGCGAGATGCCGCAACAGATGAACTCTTAGATACAACATTACCGAATTTACCGTGGCTATGGAGTAGGGGCTAGGATGCAGTTGATCACGCAGCATGACAGGGCCCTGCTAGCGTTTCTTTTTGGCTCTTGACATTGCAGACAGGAATGTTGGCTGCAAGATCTTTTAGTAATAATGATATTGATCGTTGCCACACGTCCATAAAAAGTCGCTACTTATGATGCGATTTGCGTTAACCCGATAATGATGAGAGACAGTCATAATCATGTGTAAGCAACCGGCCGGGAGGAAGAGCAATTTATTTGCATGGTATTATTCAGTGAACTCCAAGCCGCTCATGGTTTAACAGTTATCGGGGAGAAGTGTCAAGAGGTTTTGCGCCGGAGTGAAGGAATATAGCAGTTGTCACGTAGCCAGGTAGACTAGTAGGGGTCAGGTATCGATTCTATTGATTTCTGGGCTCTCCCATAGTGTGGGAATCGCCCAGTCTTCATATACAAGGATTTCACACCCAAATAGCCCTGCAAGGGAGCACACTCTCCTTTGCATTTCAACCCGCCAGTTCTGTGCCGCGAGCTATGTAGGTTCTACGCACGGCAAGCTGGGAAACAATACGATTTTGAGCCCAGGGAGGCTAACAATAAGCCAACTTGATTACTCGAGATATGGCCTAGGTATTGTTCAACCAACACTTCCTATATCTACATCCATGAGGCGAAGTACACGCACGCTAAGGATTTGATGGGTTATCAATGCGAATATATATATACTCTTACTATAGGATGACATAGAACAAGATAGAACAATAAGCTTATCACGTGCTATATTAAAGATATCACCCGGCTATTGTTACAAGCTAAAAACACTGCTAAGGTCATATAGGTTATTAATTAGTATGGGATCATTATGAAAATTGAACAGCTTTTCTGCTAACAAACACTGAGTATTATATAACTACTATTTAAGGGCATTTTAACCACTATGCAGGCAAAAGAAGATGTCCTCGGTGAGGCTCGAACTCACGACCTTTGGATATCCCAGCCTAAGACTGGATCATACGAATATGAGACCAACGCTCTAGCCAACTGAGCCACGAAGACGTTGTGATTGTAGGGGCTGTGACAAAAAGCATTTACTGTAGCAAAATATATTGTGGGGCTTATGTACTAGCACTCCCGAGGTACGCATACAGCTGGTGTTCGGTCTTCGAGATAGGGCCAGGTTCGATCATTAGAGTACCTACATGTAGTCCTTAGACGTCTGAAAAAGGGATGAGTTTGATATAGCTAGTTACATAAGGTAGTTAATTTTTGCTGCAGCACGATTGATGAAGCAGCATTCTAAAGCCGCCAGCGAACCCATACAATCGAGACCAGCACCACTCTGGATGAAACTATATGATGATGGAATGAGTATTCAGCTTGTAACAATTTATAAGAAATATCTAGTTAGACCGCTGCTGTCTATCAAATTGGTTCTGATTGGCTGTTTCTCTGCTATGGTACCTAGGCAGGCTTTGCGAGATGATAGTCGAGAGCTCCGTGTTATTCTATTATCGCTCGCTGGGTACCTAACATTCATAGTAAGATTTATTGTATTTATCTTGGTGCTTTTCAAAAGTTGGAGAGCATTCCTCTCCCCCAAGTCCCGACTATGCCAACCTGTACATCTGAGATTCACTTGTCCATCTATACCTTACATGCTACACACATATTCACAAGACCCCCATCATGGATTCATCCATGGGAGATGTCTCCAGTTGTCTGGCTTCCAGTCATACAGGTTGAGAAAGGCCCAAAGATAGCAACACAGAAGGAAGCTTCTGCCTGCCATATATTCTCAGTACACAGGGGGATTAGGAAAGTGTCGATGATACGAGTGAGAATCATATGTTACGCTTCTGGAGACAACGAACACTACCGTACGAGTACATGGCATGAGAGATGTTGAAGTTGAAACCTGTCATTTGCCTTGTGACCCATGGTTCATCCCAGTTCTACCCAGTGTTGTGTGTCCAACACAAACCACGTAAAATATCTCTGTTTGACACGAAGATATTAGGTATTGAAGCCCCTCGAAGCCGAATATATATCTCAAACAACCCCGGAATATGTTGCTCTTAGATACATCTAGCAACTCGAGCCAATTCTAGCTGAGATCAAATACAAGGATGCTGAAGACTCTTTATTGATTATGTTTGGAAAATAGAGTGTCCCACAAAGAGCACGGGTGTTTATTTTCTTTTTTAGTGAAACCCCAATGCTGCATGTCCTCAGACAACCTACTACATACCTAGCTTAAGGGTGTCTATTGAGTAGCAAGAAGACATGGATCTGCATGGTTATTAATATGTCAAGTTGTATCATTTAACAGGCAAAATCACCAAGACAGATAAGTCCAAGGTCACGGTAGTGCATGACGGCAATATACATAATCCAGACCCCATGCGCCATATCACCCCCGAAGATCAGAAAAACCCCACCCAAACTCCAGACGAACATGCGGCACACATCCCCGTAGATATGCTCGATGCAGTGACCCCAACGCCTTGCCATGCTCTGTACTTCGTTATATGCCGCCTGATGTTCACCATAGACGAAGCTGCTATGCCTAGTGCCTAGCTGCTGCGCCATTCGTTGGCCTGGACCCGTGTTTGGACCCAGGCCGCTCCTCCCGTCTGCTGCCCCTAGCGTCCCTGTGCCTATTGCATGTTATTCCCTTGACACGAGGACCAAACTCGGCGATATCTTCATCTCCGAGAATACGGTCGTCGACGCCGAGGCCGCTGGTCTCGGCGAAGAACTTGGTAGCCTGGTCCAGCGGGTTGGAGGGGACGACCCACATGCGCTCCCGCATGCGCTTGTGCCGCTCGCGATCCTCCTCGATACGTTGCTCAATCTGTTTCTTCGTTGGCTGCATGCTATTGGCGCTGGCGCTGCGCTGCTGTGCAGGCTGCGTGTCTGGGTCGGTGGCGGGGACGGCGGGGGCGGCGGGGATTGGGTTGCCGTCAACAGGGGAGGACAGGCTGAAGTCGGTGGCGGAGGTGTCGCGTGCTTTGAGGCAGCTCTCGATCTCGACGACGGTCTGTTCGAGGAGAACAGACTTGACCTGCAGGCCTTGGAGAACCTGGAATGTTGGAGAGAGCGAGAGAGTCAGTGCTACTCCCAGTTGCACGGATGTGTGCATCGTCTTGGGGGGCGAAGTCACACCTTGCGGACCACCTTCACATTCGCTGCGCCCGAGCCGTTCTCGGGACAGACGGCATCGACGACTCGAATGATGTCTCGCTGCATCATGCGTACGTAGTCGTTGTGTTTCTCTCTCGAGGCCATCTCCAATAGGTGTTCGATGAAGTACATGATGTTCGCTCTGGTGTTCATGTTGGTCTGTCCGACAAGCAGGCGGGGATCAGCGACAGGCTGTCTCATCGGACCAGCTGGGGCAACCAGAGTGCCAGACCCCAGCGACGCACACGACTCACTCACCTTCTCGAGCTGCTCCAAGATGCACGAGTGCAGGTCCTCGTCCATGTCCTTGAATTTGAGCGCATACTGGGCTGCCTTCTGCGCCGAAGCGGTGCTAGCGTTCAGGTGTTCGAGCTGCGAGCTGAAGCGCATGCGCACCTCGAAGGGATCGGCCATGGTGCTGGTGCTGTCGGGTGTCGCGATGTCGGCATGGGTGGGCGGGCGGTCGCGTCGCCGTCAATTCGATAATCCGTAGCCTTGTCCCAAGCTCGCCCAGTCCCCAATCGGCGTCATCTAAGCACTGCTACCGGTAGTGCTGGATGCGTAGATACTAACAAGTAGTGCTAAGCCAAAGAGGAAGAAAAAGAAAATATTAAAAAAAAAATGGAGTTTTGAATCCTAGTCCGCCTACGAGGTACCTAGGCAGATCCTGGATCGTCGTTTGTCTGGAATTTCCCGGCGCGTTTCGCCAAGGGGAAGATGGCGGGTTCTGCGGCGAGGACGGTTTGGACGGTTTGGACGGCACGGCCTATAACAGCCCTTGCAACAGAAGATGGGACAGAAGATGGGACAGCCTCGAACAGCAGTGGCTTGTGGAATGGGACACTGGCACGACTAGCAGAAACCAGAGAGATCTTAGCGCTATGCGGCCACTGTGCAGTCAATGCAGGCCACGGAGCCAGCGAGCTGCCAAGCTAGCCCAATAGAGCAGCAGAGCTACGTACCTAAGTTGGCGAGCTAGGCGAGCTAGGTACACTGGCATGACTGGCCCGGGGTGCAGCTAAAAAGGAAGTCCCACAGAACAATTCGATCAGAGTTCGACTGCGTTCGGGGCGATCTCGGTCTTCTTTCCGACCCAGGCGTGCTTTACCACCTCCAATGACCCAATGCCCCCAATGCCCCAATGACCCGACGAAATAAGCATCGGGAAAGACAGGAGGGCCAGGCCAGCATGGCACAGGCGAGCTGGTGTTGACGTGTATGTTTACGAAACAATCCAACAGCATTGGCCCTCGCCTGCTGGGCCTGCCTGTCTAATTCCCTTGATTCCTGCCGTTTTCTAGCGCTACGGTAGGACCTCGTACCGGCGCCTCCTTGCCAGCACCGTGTTTTGCATTCTTGTTCATATAAAATGGGGATTTGCTGCTCTCCTTGCTAGTTTGAGGCCATTCCGTTCCCCTTCGTTGCTCTCCACCTAAACTACACAATAATTATTATACCAGATCTGTCTACTTATATAAGTATCTGTCCTTGGCATCTCATCTTTCACAGATCTCTACTTGGCATTCTGCAGAAGTGAGACTCCAGCGTCGTTAGTACCTAGAATAGAATATTATTCACTTACCTTGCCTTCCTTGCCCTGCCTACCTACGGTACCTTATCCAAGGCACATACGGGTGCGCGCACACACACACACACCAGACAGCACACTACATACATAAATAAACACCCGCTCTCGTCCTCGTTTCCATTGTCACAATGTTGGCCATAACACAACATGGGCATGATGCGTCGGCTGAGCTTACAATGGCCGTGCTCGGTTGCGGTGGGTGTTCATTCCATGACCATCCGCTCTTTGCGCACGGCTAATGAACCCCCCTTTAGGCACCATGGGCATAGCAATCCTCTCGGGTATCCTGTCGTCTCTCCAGGAGATGAACGGGCCACGGCCCCTTCAATCCAGCGCGCCTCAGACGCCGCGTGACGAGGTTCCCCCCCGTCTGCCCTCCCGCTTCATCGCCTGCGTGCGGCGTCCCGAGAGCGCCAAGCGCGTGAAGCAGGCACTGTGGGAGCACAGCGCGACCGTCAAGGTCGTCCAGAGGGAGAATGTCGCTGCCGTCATGAAAGCCGAGGTTGTGCTGCTGGCCTGCAAGCCGTACGCCGTCGAGGAGCTGCTCAACGAGCCCGGCATGGGTAAGGCCCTGCACGGTAAGCTTCTCATCAGCGTCTGCGCCGGCGTCACCGTGCAGCATCTCGAGACCGTCCTGCACGGCGCCGTGCCCGTCAAGGACCCTGAGTCGGACGGCCGTTGCAGGATCGTGAGGGCATGTCCCAACACCACCAGCATCGTCCGCGAGAGCATGACTGTCATCGCCAACAGCGAGCCCCCGCTGCCGCCTCAGACCCTGAGCCTGGTCACGTGGATCTTTAAGCGCATCGGTGATGTTGTCTACCTGCCTGCTCATAAGATGAATGCGTCCACTGCCCTCTGTGCTTCAGGCCCCGCCTTCTTCGCTCTTGTGCTCGAATCTATGATTGATGGGGCTGTCGCTATGGGTCTACCCAGATCCGAGGCACAGAGGATGGCCGCTCAGACCAGTAAGCTATCGCAGGAGATTCCATGCAAGGACACCATAACTGACGCCCCGTCTGCTAGTGAGAGGTACAGCTGGCCTGGTCCTAAGTGGTGAGCACCCCGCATTACTTCGCGAGCAAGTTTGCACCCCTGGAGGCTGCTCTGTTGGCGGACTCCTGGTCCTCGAGGAGGCCGGTGTTCGAGGAGCTATGTCACGGGCCGTGCGGGAGGCTACTTGTGTAGCTGGTCAGATCGGCGAAGGCGTCGATAACGTAAACGGCACCAGACGTTGTTAGGAGAGCATCGAAGAATCCATTCCTTAGGGTATTAATGCATGTAGATGGAGTTGGCGGTTGGCTTCTTCGCAAGTTCTCATACCCATATTGCGGTTAATTACTTAATACAACTATGGTATTGTTATACACAACCTGTCAGCACGATGAAGTACTTGGGCTGCTCATGGCTGAAAAAAATATAACGCTACCTAACGTATTGCTGCGCATGACTGTAATGCGCACGTTCCATGTTGCGCCGCCCGGACAAACCCACAATGCGCCCGCATGGCTGGTATCAATCCGGGAATCGAATGCAATGCGAAAGTACCCCAGAACTCCTTTTTCGTCCTACAATCCTGCACAACCCATCCAACTGGCTGCCCTTACATGTCGGCAGCATCATTAACCCGGATTTTCTTATTCGAGGGCAGCGCGTTGGCTTCCTTCCCTTCTATTTTTCGTTTTCCATTAGATGCAGCAGTTGTCTTCGGTTCCAGTCGCTCAAGAATCCTCGCGTACTCCCACTCGACGTTGTTGACTGTCTCGTTGAGCTTGATGATACGCTCCGTTATCTCAAGTTCCCCGAGAATCAGAACGTTGCGACGGTAAAGGCGCTGCTTTAGCAACAACCGCCAGAGCGTGTACACCTTCTGATCAGCCTTGGGCGGTGGGGGTTTCATAGACTCGTCGTCGGCTTGTGGTCTGACTGAAATGGGGAGTGTCGACATCAGATGCATTTCCACGAGGCGCCAGAATTGCCGCGGCGCTATTTTAGCTCTGAGGCGCATCTCTTCCAACTTCGCCATGTCCACAATGCCATCTGCCGATGAGCCTCCGGAACCATCTGTCGAGATCTGCGTATTATGATGCAGGAGACCGCCCTTTTCCGGAATAGATACGTTGCTGTTGATTTTCAGCGCTGTAAACTCTGGCACGGTTTTTCGCAAATACTTCAGGTCGCAGATGTCCCGTAAGACATCAAAATCTTCGTTAGGATCTTCGACCGTGACTTCCTTGGTAGCTGGATCCGCCGCATAGAGGTCAAATATAGTGTCATAAAGCAGAGCACCAATACCCTTTCCTTGATAAGGCGGTAGGATGAGAAATTGTGATATCCTGCCACGGCGGGCGAAATTCGAGAGATCCAAGTCTCCCTGTGGAAGTTGCCAAGAGTCATCTGCTTGTGGTTGTATAGCTCCATTCTCCCGACGCGTACCAGACGTAAGCGGCGTCTGGTACATCCAGAAATCATAGACGGTTGAGAGACCCTGATATATGTACTCGTGTTTATCGGAAGTGCCCGGGACAGCCTGCTTCTTGTACACGAAGAAGACCGACCATCTTGCAAGAGAGTCTTCGGGGTCATCGTTGCCATTGTCATCGAGGCCTATGTACGACCCTCCTTCAATGAAAAGCAAAGCCATAATTTGGCCACGTCGTACGATCTGCCGGACGGCAGGGTCTGCCAGGTTGCCTCGCCATATCTCATAGGTCTCTCCGCCCTTGACTGTTGTTTTAACAACGACTCCCGGGGGGGTCCAGGTGTCAGGCACCTCCTTTAGAGCCCTTTCGTAGTCTGCTCGCGATTGTAATGCGACTGCAAAGTGTTAGAGAAAAACAAGACTGGACCACAGCAGGGTGGCATGGGCAAACGAACCTCCTGGCAAGTAATCCTCCAGGATCTCTCGAACATTCGTCGCCTCGACCTCGCCAACCGAGTTGAATTTTTCGGAGGAGGAAATGGCGAGGTGTGGTCGCAGGGTGCGGGCATCGAAGTGGAGGTTCATCTTCAGGCCCTTGTACCCGAAAATGCGCTCCTCTTCGCCGAATATCGGGTAGGTGAATTTAGGATTGAAGGTGTTGAGCTTCTCGACTGTGGAGTCTGAGAATCTTACGAGAGAGATGGCGAGCGCTTCGTTGGCGTCCGCAGTCCCTGAAGGAAGCACGTCAGCAAAGTCTATTTTACGGGAGCCAAGATGTAACATACACTCGTCTTCCATCGTGCTTGATGCTTCTGAGATAAGTCTAGAAGTGGAAGTCGCTATGTCAAACAGTGGGAAAAGAAAAGACGGATTTGGATTGCGCGAAGCAATGCAGTGGCAGGTCTGGATGTTGTTGCAGTGCTGGGTCCTCCTACATGCAGGTAAGTAGACTGCTGGCTGACATTGAGAATAGAAAATGCAGAAACACACGGCAAGGTGTCATACCTCTAGCTGGATGGATGGATGGATGGATGGATGGATGGAATTGTACTTAACGCGGTCGTCATCAGGTGCTGCCCGCCGCGACTTATACGCGTTAAGCATCCCCATGCCTACCTACTTACCTAGGTAGGTATAGCCTACCTAGTAGTTGCCTACGCACCTGGGCACGTACCTACCTACCTACCTAGGTAGGTAGGCACCTACATATGTACGCAATATGTATAGTACCTGCAGCGAGCAGCTTCGGGCATGCTTAGCAACGCACTGTACAGCAGTTACGGTGCCTTACCCTGGCATTCTCACTTACCTAGCATGCTAGGTATACCTGGCACCCTAGGTAGGTAGGTAGGTACCGATCTAGCGTCAGGTGCTGCAGAAGCACCTGGCAAGCTCGAAGTCTGTAAAGATGGCCAAACGGCCGTCGCGAAAACGTCTGATATGATTATTCCTCCGGGACCTACTCTAGCTGCCGTGATCTCTTACCTGGCCTCATTTATCCCATCTACTGCCCATTACCGGACAGCTCACTGCTCGAGAACGAGTACCGATTGCTGCCACGCCGATGTTCATCTTGACTCCAAATTAGCACCTCCCAATGAACTCGTAATTCGACACGCCGTATCTGCACTTCAAGGACGCATCGCAATCATGGCTGGGGGTGGGGTGTTTCTTCTTCTTTCCTTGACGGTAAGCTTGACCATCTCGATGCGCCGATATCCTGCCCCCGCCGTATGAGACTGACAGAGGCGCGACACCAGGTGGTCATGACATTGGCGTAGGTAGCCCCGACGACCGCGAAGAAGCGCATTCCGAGATAAACCAGCAACTGACGGCACTGATCCATGGCAACAGCTCCTTCCTGGCCGGCGCACTGCCTCTCTCCATGTCTCTCTCACAGTCGCAGCTACGGTTCATTGCCAGCATAGGCGTGGGAATACTCGTCGGCACATCACTGATCGTCATCATACCTGAAGGTATCGAGGCGATCGCCGAAGCGTCTTTTGCTACGCACCACCATCCAACGCCGAGAAGCTCGCATGCGCCTGGCGCCAGGGCAATGGTCCTATGGACCGAGCGGTCTCGCGTTACCCAGACCGAGCCAGACTGGAGCGTGGGGCCTATGCAGAAGTTCTCGGTCGAATCTTTGGCCGCCGAGTTGAACGCCAAACCCGCGGACGGAACTCTCCGAGCTCGAGGTCTAGCGGAGGAATCGGAGCCCCCAAAAGATGTACATTCCCCATCCGACGACAAGCCACTGGCCGAATCCGAGTTACCTACTTTCTATATAGGACTTTCCTTGATCCTTGGGTTCATTCTCATGTTCCTTGTTGATAGGTTACCGCGTCATGCCTCCGAGAATCTCCAGCCCCCTACACCCAGGCATATCAGTCTCAGCAATCTGGGGGGTTCCTCTCTGTCGGCAGATGAAGAAGAGGCAGAGGGCTTCTTGGGTTCGCTTACACCGACACCGAAGCAGTCTAGAAGTCTTGCAACAACAACCGGCTTGGTCATTCACGCTGCCGCGGACGGGATAGCAATGGGCGCATCTGTCACCTCTCCCGATAAGAAGCTGGGCCTCATTGTTTTCGTTGCGCTCATGGTGCACAAGGCCCCTGCAGCCTTCGGACTCACATCGATTCTCCTAAAACAAGGTCTGTCGAAGCGTGCGGCCAGAGGCCATCTCATAGTCTTCAGTCTGGCCTCTCCTCTCGGAGCATGGCTGACATTTATACTCGTGAGCTTCTTGAGCGGTAGCGGCTCTGGAGAGGTCAGCCAATGGTGGACCGGCATGCTCCTGCTGTTCTCAGCAGGTACTTTTCTGTAAGTTTCCCTCTTCGCCTCTCCCCAGCTTTGTACTGTGGCTGATCATGACAGCTATGTTGCTATGCATGCGATGCAGGAGGGGGAGTCACCAGGCCACGACATCGGGCCTGGCACGAATGGTTACGCCGACGGCGTCGTTGCTCCGAGAAAGCATGCTCATCCACAGATGAGGGAAACCCTTGCCACCATAGTCGGCATGTTGGTACCGGCACTAACACAATTAGGCCATCATCATTGACATCATTAACCATGCGATGGCTGATCCATTTCTCAAATCAGCGTCGGCGTAACTGTAGAATTGCAATGCCTCACGATCACACGATAAAACAAGTAGAGGGCCAGCAACGGTGCGAACAGTCGGAGCAATGTAAAAATCAAAAATGAATATATATCATATCAGTCTTAGTTATATGGAGCTTACAAATTTAATTCACTGCTACCTGGGCCATGGGAATAAGAGTATTGCATGGCTCATTTCTTTACATTACCTGCGAGGGGCACGAACTGCGCTGCATGAAGAGATGATGTAATGATAGCGATGCAAGAACACATCAGCGACGCGATTCCAGCTCGCGAAGTACGCGGCTGTCAAGATCGATGAATCGGATTCCTAAATTGCTGTGTATTGATTGGGCTCTGGGTGCCCACGTGGGGTTGACACATTCCCCGTCGGCAATCTCGTCCTCGGGACTGATATGTTCAGGCGTACCATATCGTATCCATTCTTTCAAACTCTAACAGGCAAGATTTCTCGAGGCAGCAAGGGAAGATGACACCTAGAGTCCTCGTGTTTGGCACAGGCAGTGTGGGCATCACATACGCCTACCTTCTCTCGCGCGCCATCCCGGAATCAAACATCACAGCCATCTGCCGCTCCAACTACGACGTAGCCACACAAAGGGGATTTACGATCAACTCGACAATATGGGGTTCGGATCTCCACGTGAGGCCGCAGGTAGTGCGTTCCGTACCCGAGGCCGTGACTCAATCGCAGGACCAGCCTTTTGACTACATCCTCGTGAGTTCCAAGGCGCTGCGCTCGCATCCCTCCACCGCCGACCTTATCCGGCCCGCCATTACCCCGGGGAAAACGGCCGTCGTGCTGATGCAGAACGGCATCGGCATCGAGCAGGAATATGCCAGTCTGTACGCTGGCGACGATGTTGCGATCCTCAGCAGCGTTGTCTACCTCCCGGTGACGCAAACGGCGCCCGCCATCGTGCAGCACAGGGAAGTCGAGCACCTCCACGTCGGCACGTATCCCGCGACAAAAGTCCCAGACAGCCACAAGAAAGCCGCGCGGGACTTCGTGGCGCTGCTGACGACGGCCGGGGCGACGGCCACGTTGCACGACGACGTGCAGGCGCAGCGGTGGGCGAAGCTGCTCGTCAACGGCTCATGGAACCCGATCTGTGCGCTCACGAAGCTGTGCGATGGGCAGTTCATGCATTCTGCTGGAAGCTATGGGGGAGTCGAGGAGAATCAGGAAAACGAGGCGGTGCAGCTTGTCCGAGACGTCATGCTCGAGATTGCGAGTGTTGCGCAGGCGTCTGGGTACAAGGACATCGACGAGAAGCAGGTCGATTTCCAGCTGGGGAGAGCGACCGCCCGAGCGCTCCCGGGGATACAGCCGTCCATGCTAGCTGATGTCCTGGGCGGGAAGAGCATCGAGGTCGATGCCATTGTTGGGAATACTGTTCGAATAGCGAGGGGGAAAGGGATACCAGTCCCAATGCTGCGGACTATCTACTTGCTCGCGCAGGGCCTAAATGCAAGCTTCGCCTCATAAGCTAGATACCGGATGGATGGGTCGACGCAAAGGAATCTAGGTAGATAGTCGACGCAATTCAGGACAGGCGAGCACAAGCCAAGTCGGAGGAGTCGTCATGGTCTTATTTTCTTTTTTCTCTTTGGCTTGATATTATACAAGGTAGGTTACATGTATACATGGTCTGCCTGCTCTCACCCCAGGTAGCCCTGTATGTCCTCGTGAGATGTCTTCTCGTTCAGGATCTTTCCATCGGCGGAGTTCTCTCCTCGAAGACGAGCTAGCCCGAATCCCACGTGTATCTATGTGCATGTGGGCGCGCGCGCATAGGTGTGTAGTTACATCGATTTCAAGATGATCCATCATTATAGCAGCACTTACTCCATGACCACGGTAGCGCCAAGCTCTTTCATCGTCGCTATGATCTTCTCGGCCTCTTCCTTGGGCACAGACTCCTTCATCATCTTGGGCGCGCTCTCGACGAACTTCTTGCTGTCCACCAAGCTGAGCCCCAACATGTTCTTGACCTCCTTGATGACCTTGGCCTTGGCAGCGGTGTCGAACGCCGTCAGCTTGATGGTGAACAGCGTCTTCTCCTGGGCAACCGGAGCGGGCTCGTCAGCCTCCTCGACGGCGGCGGGGGCGGCAGCAGCGGGGCCGGCAGCAAAGCCACCGACTGGCAGATCGGGGATGTTCAGTCGTGACTAAGCGAGGCATCGATGTTAGCACAGGCACAGGGTGGCTGAGATGCTAGCATCATCGACATGTGCCGCATCGGACCGATCGCAAGTCGAACCTTCAGGCTGGAGACCAGGTCGGCGGTCTCGAGGAGAGTCAATTGGCCGATCTGATCGACGATGCCGGCAATCTTGGGGCTTGTGGCCGCGGCCTCGGTCGAGTTGTGCCGCCTCGGGGCGGACGCTGTGCTCTGCTGGAGGAATGGGGTTGCGGCGGTTCGGAGAGAGGCACCGGATCGCAATGATCGCGCGCAGCTGCGGGCTGCGAACCTGCACGGGACGGACATTTTTATCTCGAGCTGAGGAATGTGGCGGTCTGGCAGTATGGCAATTGGGAACCGACTGCGCGTGAACTGGCGGGCAGAAGAATAGACTCGATGGCTCGAAGCTCGGGCGGGATGCACGCAGATCGGACCCCAAGATTTTTATTGGATCAAAGGCTGGCCTCTTCGGCTCTGGTGAGTCTGGCTTGCCCTCGCCGGTCCCCCCCCCCCCCCCCTGGTCGATTGCAAGCCTGCTGCCCATTAAAGTACCTAGGGGCCTAAGTACGTACCTACCTACCCAAGTAGCAAGTGGATCCCAACGACTGCCCGCAACAAGCACTGACAGTGGAAGAAGCACTTAACCCCGCCAGAAGGTGCTAACTGCCCACTAAGAGACCTGTGCCCACCGCCGGCACCTCACCGCCCAGGCCCTCGAGACGGCCCTGGAGAGGACCGTCTAAGGTTGAGGTCCTGTGTAGGTGAATTAGATAGATCCAACGGGGCGGCAGAAAAAGTTACGGGCGACAAGGATTAATGCGCCTTATCGCGAGCCAAAAACTTAGTTACGACCAGGCGGCCAGGGTCGGTTGAGCCAACAAATTCGCCCTTTCGGAGCACATATCCTGTGTTTTCTCGACCACCATGGCGGCTGTCGACGTGAGCATACCCAGGGCGCAGCTCCTCGACGACGAGCTTCTTTTGAGCCAACTACCGCCAGAGATACTGGAAGTCATCCGCAACCAAACCACCGCCAACTTCCTCGATGCCATCGCCGCTGCGGCGCTGATACCCCGGATCACGACCTCGATATTCGCCTACTTCGAGTCTGTCTTTGCCGACGTCTGCGCACGATGGCTGCTCAGATCCCGGAACACGGGACAGGAGGACCCCATTGTCGCCGCTTTTGCGAGAATCCTCCCCTTTGCGCCTCATCTATCTGTCTTCCTAGAGCAGTATATAAGTGAGACCTCAGCCGGGAATGCTGCTGGGATGCCGGCATTCACACTCAACTCACTGAACTCGCCCAACTCACCACACAATGGCAGCATCCCTGGGCCGGATCTTCTCCGAGCTCTTCTCGCATTTTGGAGACTCTTAAACTTCAACCAGCGAGATTACGGACCACTTGTTCGGCCTTCTCAAATCCAAGCCCTCTTCAAACATGAGTTGCCTACTGTGAGATATCTTGCGGTCAAGGTATTTTGCTGTCAGATGAGAGCTTCAGATCTGAAGCAAGAACAACTCATGCAAAGCTATGTTGACCTTGACAACACCGTTGCTGAGCACCTTACTTCTGATGTTGATGGGATAAATGTTGACTTTGCCTTCTTGTCATTGTTCGAGCACAAGCGGGCGGCTGAGATGGACAGTCTCCGTCTGGAAGTAAAGCGTGCCTATGCAGCTAGCTCGTCTGCCAGTAGAGTACCTGCTCAGCGATTGACAGATCAGGTCGTCCAGTATGGAGATATTGTATTGCCTCGGCCCAGCGGCCCTCCTTCTACGCATTCAAGTCTGGTGCGAACCCACACGACTCTAGCAAATATCGAAAGCCTTGCGAATAAGCTTCAGATGCCCGGGCCAATCTTGCTCCATGGCTTACCCGGGTCTGGAAAGACATCGGTTGTACATGAACTCGCTCGTGAGCTTGGCATGGAATCGAGCATGGTAACGCTGCACCTGAATGAACAGACCGATGCCAAGATGCTTATTGGCTTGTACTCGACCGACTCCAAACCTGGGTCTTTCTCGTGGCGTCCAGGCGTCTTGACTACCGCTGTCCGTGAAGGTCGTTGGGTCCTGATCGAGGACTTAGATAGAGCCCCTAATGAACTGATGAGCACACTACTCCCATTAGTTGAGCATGGAAAGCTTTTGATACCTAGCCGAGGCGAGACGGTTGAGGCGTCGAGCACCTTCCGACTGTTTGCTACAGTTAGGACTACCAAAGGAGCGCACGGTCAAGAGAACCTACCCAACTTTCTAGGTCAAAGATTTTGGCATCTGTCGAGTACGATGACGCCATCCTACGCAGAGCTAGAGCAGATTGCGCTTGGAAGCTACCCTCTATTGCACAAGTACAATTCTCTCGTCATGTCTGTCTACAAGCGGCTGTGCAATGCTCTTTCCACGAGCCTTGGCCGTAACACGGAGCGCCCCATCACCCCTCGGGACCTTCTTAAATGGTGTCGCCGCCTTCAAGAAATCCTTACTACCGTCGGCTGCAAAACGGGCGAGGAACCCATTAGCGAAAAAACGCGTGACTGGATGTTCATGGAGGCCATTGATTGCTTCTGCGGCAGTCTCGCCAAGCACGATACCAAACTTGTCCTTTTAAGTTGTATCGCGGAAGAGATGCATCTGCCTAAACAACTCATGGAACACTACCTTCACAATTATGTTCCACAGCTGGATGATAGCCCAAGCAGCTTTAAGGTCGGAAGGGCTATGCTACCCAAACGCCACCACAGCGGCAGAATAATGAAGTCAAGGAAACCTTTTGCAAACACTAGTCACGCCAGACGACTCCTCGAACAAATCACCGTGGCTGTCAAGTTACGAGAGCCTGTGCTTCTAGTCGGTGAAACCGGTATTGGGAAAACAACAGTGGTTCAGCAGCTGGCCGATACGCTTGGACATAAGCTTGTTGCTGTAAACCTATCACAACAGAGTGAAGTGAGTGATCTCATCGGAGGTTTCAAGCCCGTCAATGCTCGTAGTCTCGCCGTGCCCTTGAAAGAGGAATTTGAGGACTTATTTGCATCAACTGGCATATCAGCTAGCAAGAATCAGAAATATCTTGAGCAGATAGGCAAATATGCGGCCAAGGGGCAATGGAGCCGGGTGCTTAAGCTGTGGCGGGAAGCGCCCAAAATGTTCAACAAGATTTTGAAAGAGCTACAAACAAGGCCAGAAGCCAACGACGGAGACGCGGATGGGCGGCCAGCGGTCAAGCGACGCAAGACAGAATCAAAATTGCAGTCATTGCTCGATATTAAGCCACGATGGGAGTCGTTTTCGAAGAACTTGGACCAGTTCGATGTTCAGGTTTCTAGCGGCTCGGGCAATTTTGCATTCGCTTTTGTCGAGGGGAACATTGTGAAGGCTGCAAGGAATGGAGACTGGGTTTTATTAGACGAGGTCAATCTAGCGTCACCTGATACCCTCGAGAGCATCGCCGACTTATTCGCATCAGGCCCCGACAACGAACCGTCCATTTTATTGTCCGAAACTGGAGAAATCGAACGTGTCAAAGCCCATCCAAACTTCCGCATTTTCGGTGCCATGAATCCAGCAACGGATGTTGGCAAGAGAGACTTACCACTTGGCCTTAGATCTCGGTTTACAGAACTATACGTGGACAGTCCAGACAAAGACCTTAAAGACCTCTTGAGCATTATCAAGGCGTACCTAAGTGGAAAGAGCGCGAAAGATGATCAAGCTGCCGATGATATAGGGAGGTTATATCTGGATACCAAACGACGGGCAGACGAAAAACGGCTTGTAGATGGCGCCAACGAAGTCCCCCATTTCAGTCTTCGGACTCTTACCCGCGTATTGACCTACGTCAATGATGTCTCACCATTTTATGGCCTCAGAAGAGCACTCTTCGAAGGCTTTTCTATGGGCTTCTTGACACTTCTAGATAGGGCATCAGAGGAGACACTCGTACCCCTCATATACCATCACTTGTTGGATAGACATGGCAACGCTCGGTCATTGTTGTCCCAACCACCCAGGCATCCAAGTGATGGGAAGGAATACGTTAAGTTCCTGAACAAGAACAAGGATCGGCATTATTGGTTATTACAAGGTGCCGAAACACCCATCGAACGGTCAGATTACATCATTACCCCGTATATAGAGAGAAATCTCTTGAATTTGGTGCGTGCGACTTCGACGAGGCGCTTTCCAATCCTCATTCAGGGTCCCACCTCCGCGGGCAAGACCAGTATGATTGAGTATCTCGCCAATTATAGTGGGAACAAGTTCGTTCGCATCAACAATCACGAACACACAGACCTTCAAGAGTATTTGGGCACATATGTGTCAGATGCTAGTGGCAAGTTGACGTTCCAAGAGGGTCTGTTGGTGCAGGCTTTGAGGCAAGGGCACTGGATCGTGCTGGATGAGCTGAACCTTGCGCCAACTGACGTTTTGGAGGCGCTTAATCGTCTTCTAGATGACAACCGTGAACTTCTGATTCCTGAAACCCAAGAAGTTGTACGCCCCCACCAGAACTTCATGCTATTCGCTACACAAAACCCAGCTGGCTTGTATGGTGGAAGGAAAGCGTTATCGCGAGCTTTCCGCAACCGCTTTCTTGAGCTCCACTTCGATGATATTCCTGAAGATGAACTCGAGACAATTCTGCAGAAGCGCAGCATATACACTGCCCCGTCTGACTGTAAACGAATCGTCAATGTGTACAAGGAACTATCAAGGTTGCGACAGACCAGCCGCTTGTTTGAGAATAAGGACAGTTTCGCGACACTAAGAGATCTTTTCAGATGGGCCCTTAGAGGGGCGGAATCGCGAGAGGAGATTGCAGCCAATGGCTTCATGCTCTTGGCGGAAAGAGTAAGGAACGACGAAGAACGTCTAGCTGTCAAGAAAGTCATCGAAACCATCTTCAAGGTTCAAATCGACCCTGATCAGCTCTATGATCTGCAACGATCGCCGTATCTTCAAGTACAGCCTCCCAACAACAGTCAAGGCGTTGTCTGGACTCAGGCTATGCGAAGGCTGTACGTTTTGATTGCGAGCGCTCTTCGTCATAACGAACCGGTACTGCTAGTCGGAGAAACTGGCTGTGGCAAAACTACCGTGTGCCAGCTTCTTGCAGAGTCTGTGGGCAAGGAACTCCACATCGTCAATGCTCATCAGAACACAGAGACAGGCGATCTCATTGGATCACAGCGACCCATCCGCAACCGCGGAGCAATAATAGACACCTTGAACAAGGATGTCATACAAGCACTTCAAGCTTTGCAGCAAAATGCCACTGGTGATCACGATGAACTTCTATCGGTCTATCATACTCTCGATAGCTCGCTGTCCGCCAAACTTCCGGATGATTTGCGTCAACGGATCTCAGAAAACGAAGTCAGGAGTAAGGCGCTGTTCGAATGGGCGGATGGCAGTCTCGTTCAATCCATGTGCAGCGGCCAATACTTTTTACTTGACGAGATATCACTTGCCGATGACTCTGTTTTGGAGAGACTCAATTCCGTTCTCGAACCTAAGCGTACCATCTTACTAGCCGAGAAAGGCATCGATAATTCTTTCGTCGAAGCTGATGTAGGGTTCCAATTCCTTGCAACAATGAACCCTGGCGGTGACTTTGGCAAAAAAGAGCTATCACCCGCCTTGAGGAACAGATTCACGGAGATATGGGTGCCACCATTGTCGGGCACAGATGATATTCTTCACATTGTCATGTCGAAGCTCAAACAGGAGTACAGGTCATTCGCTACAGCTCTTGTCGAATTTGCCAACTGGTTCGGCCAAAGTTTCCGATCGACAGCTTCGACAGCCTTTTCAATCAGAGATATACTTGCTTGGGTGAATTTCGTTAACCAGAGCAAGAACCGAAGCGGGCCGTTCGCTGTGGTACAGGGGGCTGCCACCGTTTTCATCGATACGCTTGGCGCGAACCCATCAGCGCTGCTTGCTATCGACCCCAAAAGCCTGGATGAGGAACGCCAGAAGTGCCTTGACAAACTGAGTGAACTTGTTGGCTCCGATGCTACCTCGATCTATCGTGCCCCTCTGCAACTTACTATCGAGCCCACCAGGCTGCAGATCGGAGAATATGCCATGGAGCGAAAAGCCGACCAAAATTTCGAGATTGGTTTTGCTTTGAGTGCGCCGACGACTAAACTTAATGCCATGCGAGTTATAAGAGCTTTAGAAGTACAGAAACCTATTCTTCTAGAGGGCAGTCCTGGCGTGGGGAAGACAACATTGGTTAGCGCTCTTGCACGGGCATGCGGAGAGTCTCTGACGAGGATCAATCTTTCGGATCAGACTGACCTTATGGATCTCTTCGGCACCGATGTTCCGGTGGAAGGTGCCGAAGCTGGACATTTTGCTTGGAGAGATGCACCATTTCTACGAGCCATGCAGAATGGGGAGTGGGTGCTTTTGGACGAGATGAACCTGGCTTCTCAGTCAGTTCTCGAGGGCCTGAATGCCTGCCTTGATCACCGGGGGGAAGTTTATATCTCTGAATTGGATCAAGTTTTCAAGCGACATCCCAATTTTCGTCTCTTCGCAGCCCAGAACCCACACCACCAAGGAGGTGGCAGGAAAGGGCTACCCAGCTCTTTCGTTAACCGTTTCATTGTTGTGTATGCAGACGTTTTCAGCGACGATGATCTACTTTTGATCGCAAGTCACAATTTCCCCAGTGTATCTTCGGAAGTCGTCAGTCGGATGATCAGGTTCATTTCCAACCTCGAGACGCGTGTTCTGGTAGATCGAGCTTTCGGGTCTCAAGGAAGCCCATGGGAATTCAATCTTCGCGATACCCTTCGTTGGCTCCATCTACTGAATTCCCCTGATCCCCTTATCGCCACTGGAACAGTTGACGACTTCTTAAACATCATCATCAAACAGCGCTTCCGAAGCGACAGAGACCGATTAGAGGTTGACCAGTTGTATGCTGAAGCATTTGGAGCGAACCCCAAAGCCCACCAAATGTACCATGACATAAGCGCTTCTGGAATTCAGATCGGCTTGGCGTATATGTTGCGACATAAGCTACTGAAACCATTACGCCCTCCTGGAATCAACTCTGTGCTTAAATTGCAGGAGCTTGAATCTCTGTTAGTATGTGTTAAACAGAACCTCCCTTGTATTTTGGTTGGTCCTTCTGGCTCTGGCAAGTCGGCTCTTCTCAAGCAAATCGCCGCGCGAGTTGGGAAGTCGCTGGTAAATTTCCCACTCAATGCTGATATTGACACCATGGATCTCATCGGAGGGTTTGAGCAGTCCGATCCTTTAAGAGAGGCCAATGTTGCTCTGGACCAGTTGAAATTGGCACTAGAAATCTCAACACTCGACACATTGCCACATGACGTTCCAGATGCGGCTGTTGATCTTATTCACGCACTCGAGAACCGAACTCAGAAGGCCAATGACAGTCATACTAATCTGCTAAATCTGATCGTCCACCTGCGCGCCCAGATCTCTTCCGATTCAGACCTCGCAACAGCTCTTGAGGAAGCAGAGAAGCTTCTACAACGGTCCTCGCAAATTGCAAATCCAAGGTTCGAGTGGTTAGATGGAGTGATTGTCCACGCTCTCCAGAGAGGCGATTGGCTTGTACTCGATAATGCCAATCTTTGCAGCGCGTCTGTCCTAGACCGATTGAACTCGTTGTTGGAACCAGAAGGGTCATTGATCATCAACGAACATTGCGACGCCAATGGCGAGCCTCGAGTCGTTCAACCCCATCCAGAGTTCCGTATATTCCTGACCGTGGACCCACGATATGGTGAGCTTTCAAGAGCCATGAGGAATCGTGCGGTTGAAATTTATATTGAGCCACAAACCCATACCGAGACAATCTGGAGGGGGAAAATTGCCGATATTGAAGCAGGCCTAGAGAGGTACAAATCTTTGGTCGAGGCTATGGATAATGACAACCTCAATGGAACCAACTTGAGCGCGCTGGCTTTAGATAGCCTCTCTTTTGGCGATTTAAAACTTCGTTCAAGAATCTCCACCATTGCCCGTTGTTCTGTTATGGCAAGCTCTCTTTGCCGCACCCGTCGTATCTCTGAGCAGCTTATCAACTCGGCGTGTTCGATCATTCCATCCCAGTTCACATTCGACGTCTTGGACTCGACAAGAGCCCTCTGTAAAGTTTCGGCCGAGCACCCTTCGCACGACATAGTGGGCATTCTGGTTAGTACCTCGCCCACCCCCTTCCTTTTTCGTAGTCTAACCCCTCATAGGCCTTGCATCCTTTACAGAATTCCCCTATTGTCCCTTTGCTGCCTAGTTACTCTTCAAATCTACCGTTCTGCTTGGCAATTTGCTACGAACTATCGCGAAACCTGGCCAGTACCTGGAGTGCTCTCGAGCTTCAAAAGTTTCGGGCTGTCAATCTTCAAATCTCCGGTATGAATCGACTACAACGCTCCTACGTCGCCCACAAGGTACCCGCTGTGCAGAAGGACTCAACTGTCGGATCGGCCAAATTCCTTGAAGGCGTTCTACGAACAATTGAGACCCATATAAGAGGTCAATTGGAAACCCCTACCTATTCAGTGGTGGGTACACACTATAGTCCGTATTAATGCACGACTAACATTACCAGGAAAACACATACTTTCTGCGAGATCTGGTGCATTTCTGGAAGAGAACGTTTCACTACCTAGTTCAATCGCCATTCGACGAGGCAATCTTTCAGGCTCACCTAGGCCATATGTCAACCAACTTTAATAATCACTTGCTCAGTGTTGATAGAGGGATCGATCATCAGCTGATTACTGACACTGTTAGGGGTCTCAATGACTGTTTCCGCGCTGGCTTTAAGCTGTCAACTGGCTTGCAAATGGAAAGCCTATGGAAATTACTGAGGCCCATGCCAATTAGGAACGAGCAAGTGTTTCGACAACTTGTGCATTTGGAGACACTTGCTTCTCAGTTCGACCAGATAAAATGGAAGTCAATAGCTGCTCCGGCTGATCTCACGAAAATCATGGACTCCTTCATCCAAGTCTATCGAGTTGTGCGTCTCGGGGAAGCGAGCATAGATAGCCTCATCTACTCATTACAGACCGAGATCGAGAAGATGCACACGAGTTTCGCTGACGATAGTGTTTCTACCCCTCCATTCTTGGCTACCGAGTTCGAATCCATCAATCAACTTACCACCGTCGACTACATGTGCAGTCGAGGCGCATGTTTACCAAGAATCAATGAAATCGTCACTCTGTCCGATACACCATTGGTAACTCTCCTGCGTATCAATAGTGCAACCGGCACATCTCAAACGTTGCAAATGATAGAGATACTTGTCCAGAACGGCCAAGAGTCATCGCAATGGAGCGAGAGCTTGTCAGCCAAAATCCTACGGAAGATCAGCAGCGTTGACTCAGCGCCCCTGAGCCGTCTCATATCACTTCAAATTGAATTGCCATTATTAGCAGGACAGATTAGCCGACAATCCGATCTGCTGACGGCTAACAAGCATCAAAAGCTCAACGCGGTGCTGTGGCAGCTGCTGCAGGATATCATGAATGCTTGTGACCCTGCTGTAGCAGAGATATTTGCCAGCGCTTGGGGCACTCCGACCGACAGCTCATTACTTGAATTCATCAAGTTTTCTGACGAGGGCCTGTCATTCGAGCTCAGGAAATTCCTGCCCCAATCGATTGCTGACAATTTTGAAGACTGCCACTTTGTTTCTACGTTCGTCTCGCTCATTGCACACCGAGCCAGCAGATTCACGGAGACTACTTACTTGGCGAATGCCTGGATTCAATTTTCTATTGCCTTGGTCAAACTATACATTCCGGACAAATCCTTCGATCCGCAATTGCGTCCTTTGGTTGAGTTGAACAGTTTTGACGATCTATTTGAGGACCTCAATAATCAACTTCAATCTCTTGAAGGCTATGGGAAATTTCAGACTGGTCAGCCGACAACTCTACGCAGCGAAATTGTCAAGGGGAGCATTATATCTATTGGAACGCGACCGACCACAGTACCGATTGCGCACCGTCCAAAGGTCTCCGCAATCGCTAAAATTCAATCCGAATTCAACAACATACTCAATGTTCTGTTGGAAACTGATCTCAGTAGCGTATTGTTCCGGTATTTGCTTGGCTCTGACTCAGCCACCCAAGAGTTGCAGGTCATACAGGCGAACACCTCAAGAATTAATTCACGACTAGTGCACAACTTCCGTGAATACGAGGACATCACATTACCGGCAGCCAACATACTTCATTGCCTGAATATCGGTATATCTCTCGGCAAGGAGGCGAAAAGGCAGTCGACATCCCACAGTTCCCCGTCAACAAAGCTTCTAAAACTGGTACCCTTCATTGGTGGTGAACCGGAAGCGCCCATCCCACATCCTACCAACTCTCTAGGGCAGGAGTTCTTAGAGTATGCTGCGGTAATTCGAAGCATTGAGGGCCTACGTGGTATTGAACCCATTCAGCAATCCATCTTCGAAGCCATTCATGCATTCTACGCTCAATGGACGCAGAAGCTTGAAGAAGATAAGAAAGCAGAAGATGCCAAGAACAGTCTGTATCATTACCGTGGCGGATTTGACGATGAGGAGGCAGCAGAACAGGCCGCATTCGATGAGCTCTTTCCAGGCTCTAGTGACGACCAAGAGCAAGAAGAACCTAAACCTGTAAAAATCAACAATGCTCGGGATTTGGCCATTCAAGTAGGACGAGTACATAAGGCTATCTTCTCGACCCCCCAAGGCCCATCAGGCTCTCTTACGACTCTTATTAAACAGGTTGCAAACAAACTCTGTCGAACTACTGATCACGGTGCCACGGACCGCGACTTGATCTCTGCAACTCTTCTGGCTCTGGACGAAGAAGTGAAGGACCTTACAAGCAATACTCCGCCTGCCGACTACAACTTTTATACTGTCTCGAACTATGGCGAGGCTCGAAAGCTTGTTAGCTTGGTTGCGGAAATTCATGCACGTTTTCGTCAGCTTCAAGATGTTGATGAAATCGCTCATCTGCAACCTCTTTCTGATGTTGTCGTGGCCTGCAACGGGGTTCTCGAAATCGGTCACGCCGAACCACTTGCCAAGCATATAACCAAAGTTGAACACCTCCATGCATTCGTATATGAGTGGCAATTTGGTGGATGGGCCAGCAAGACATATGGTGTGCTGCCTCTCTATAACCGACTGACTGATATGCTTGTCTCTTGGCGTCGCCTAGAACTATCGACATGGAACAAGCTCTTCGAAATGGAAGTCGACAAGTGCAACGAGGACGCAAACTCGTGGTGGTTCATCGCCTACCAAGTGATCATCGCTGCAACAATGAGCCTACAAGCTACGGAACAAATCCGAGCCCACGCCTTGAGTTTGACAAAAGAACTAGAGAGTTATTTCTCATCCGCGCCAGTCGGTCAGTTTGCCGGTCGACTCAGCCTTCTGTGTCAATTGCACGACCAACTCAGACTCCTCGTCTCAGACTACCCGGCTTTGACTAGCATACGTGATAGCCTGGGCAACTTCATTGATTTCTATACTCGCTACGAAAAACCTGTCGAAGACTTGATACGCAGTGGTCGAACACCAATTGAGAAACAGATGAAAGACGTTGTACTTTTGGCTAGCTGGAAAGATACGAACATTGTCGCCCTGAGGGAGAGTGCCCGCAAATCCCATCAGAAGCTGTTCAGGATCGTCCGGAAATTTCGCGACGTGCTGAACCAACCTATGAAAATAGTCGTTGATCAAGGATTACCTGAGACTGATCAGGAGCAAATGATAGTCTCAAGTGCGACTCATGCTACTTTTACGATTGACACGGATGCCCTTGACACGTGCAACCGACACATCCCGGGATGGGCGGAGAATTACAGGCGTATAGCTAATGTGCAACGTACTGCTCAACTCATGAGGAAAATGAGCCAAATACCGGATTCCACCGTTGACACCGTGGCAATTGTTGATAACTTCCTATTGAGTCTGAGCGAACAAATGGTCGAACTACGAAAAGAAACACCTTCCATTCTCAACGACGAGACAAAGAATGTCATCAAACACCTCAAAACACGCAAGAGAAAACTCTTCGCTGAAACTTTGAAAGCGATCAGAGCAATGGGATTTCAATACAACCTTGGCACCGATGCACTTGCCAAGCAAAATTCACTTTCATCGGTCCTCTCTTCGACGACTTCTTTGATGGACACACATGTGGCTGGGCTAGATAGCACAAATTACTACTTTCACAAGATGCTGGATCTAGCGCCTCGATTCCGAAGCACAGCCCAAAGCCACTCAGAGGACCTGACTGCAGCGGAGGTTACCAGAAGTGTTGGTCTGCTTGAGGGAATCATGTACAACACTTTACGTCAGAGACATGAGCTTCAATCAGAAATCACCGACCTAGCAGCTCTAAGAGAATCCTCAGATATACTCCAGTCACTTGCAGCAACTAAAAAAGGCAACGAAATCCACGCGGGTAGAATTGCAACTAATTTCCAGAAGTCACCTGCCTGGCTTATTGAAATTCTGAAAGTTGGCCTGCAACTGGTCGACATACACGCCAAGTTTGGCCAAATTGAAAACCGCAAGATCGTTGACCTCTTGACTACTTGGAGAGATAGAATCATCACCGTTGCGGCCCAACTAGCATCTCTTTCAGTCCTTCCTTCTGATTTAATCACTGCAGAACATACGAGGGCTGCACAAACCATAGAGACTTGTTTGAATGACTTCTCTCAATGTCTACACGATGCTTGCCAAGAACGACCAGATTTAGCTTTCATTCTGGAGCAGATTCAGTACTGGGCTACCATTCCGAAGGAGCCAAGCCATGTGTTGGAAGCCGGGACTCGAAATGTTGACAGTCTGGCTCGAAGTGTGAAGACACTTTGCGACAGTATTCTTGTTGCTATGGAACATGTCAACAAGACAGCGGCCGCGCTGCTCACTTCACCTGAGGAGGCAGGTTGGTTGCTTAAACACAATGAGCAATTAACAGCAGCAATTCGGGCGCTACATATGGCTCGAATCAATAGAAGTATTTGCGAAACCCTCGATATCTCTAAGCATATCGACTGGAGTAATCCAAATGTCCAGATTCTGGCGCCGTCTCTAATAGGCGTCATTACTCCCATCACGCAGGAGTATGTGAGCATCTGCAATCACTACGTCCATACACTTGCCAATGGTCACCAGGTGGTATGCAAGCTAGGCTTCACTTTGGGCAAGTATTTCACCCAGCTTGCATCTCAAGGTTTCTGCACGCCACAGGAGAAGTCTGAGGAGAAGACTGGGCAGAGCGATGATCTTGAGGCTGGCACCGGACTGGGAGAAGGCGAGGGTGCAGAAGATATTAGCAAGGACGTAGACCCTGATGAAGATCTATCTGAACTAGCTCAAGAAAAGAATGCCGACTCGAATCGGGATATGGAAGACGAGAAAGATGCCGTCGACATGGCCGACGAGGAATTGGAAGGCGATGACAACAGCGTTGATGGCGAGGAGGAAGATGAAAAGGGGTCCCACTCTGGTGATGACGAAGCCGAAGATGACATGGATGAAGAGCGCGGTGATGTTGATGATCTAGATCCAACAGCCGTGGACGAGAAAATGTGGGATGGGGCAAATGAGGACGAGGCAGAAAAAGATCAAAAGGGCGAAAAGCCGAAAGGTCAGAAAAAGAATGATGAAGACGCCGCTGCTGGTGAGCAACCTGAAGCGCAAGACCTACAAGCAGAGGACGGCGAACAAGGCAACGAAGAGGAAGAGGAAGAGGCCGGTGTAGATATGGAGGAGGATGTCCAGCATCAAGAGGAGCCTAATCAACAGGACCAGAACGTTCAGGATCAGGAGACACTTGCACTTCCAGACGATATGGACATCGATGGAAAAGACGATGAATCTCTTTCGTCAGTCAGCGACGACGATGAGTTCGACGAGTTATCTGACGTTGATCCAAAGGAAAAGGAAGAGGCAGTAATGAGCGATCAGGAAGATGAGAACGAACTAAAAACGGAAATGGAATTGGGACCTACGGAGGATGACAAAGATGCTAACGAATCGGAACAAGGACTTGGGGATGATAATACCCAGACACAAGACGACGACCAAGCACAAGAAAGCGACGAAGAAGATCCGGGGGAACAAGATAAGACAGAATATGACACCAAGGAGGAATCCAATGCAAACATTGAGCACGTTGCCCCAAGCGATGCAAGAGGCGGGGGCCAAGATCAGGACGCTGATCAAAGTGAGAAACTCGATGCCGCCCAGGACTCCACCGCTGAGAGAGAAGTCGGCCAGACGGGCGAGGACACAGCTGATGATGACAAACCCCAAGGTCAAAAGGGAAGCGTCTCACAGTCACAGGATGTTCCAATGGAAACTTCACCGGATGACAATACTGAATCACCTGAAACGAACCCTTTCAAGGCACTTGGGGATACTCTAGAAAAGTGGCACAAACAGCGACGAGAGATCAAAGCAGCTCAAGAGAATCAATCCCAGCAGCCCAATGCCGAGAAAGAGATGAAAATTCAAGAGTTTCAGCATTTGGAGGACGACGAAACCGCTGTAGACATACAAGCGATGGGCACAGGCACAGAAGACCAAACAAAACCGGTTGACGATGCCATGGCAATCGACGATGATGAAGATCAGCCTCCCAAAAGCCAAGTCTTGCCTGAGGATCACGATATGCAGGACGAGAATGACGTTGATGAGATGGACACATCTAATGCCGAGGAACAACCGACCGAGAGGGATGACAGCCGGGAAGAACGAGAAGCTGGCGTGACTACGCATCAAGGTGCTTACAAACGTGATGTGGCACCGCCTTTAGATGGAGCGCCGATACGAGAAGAGATAGAAGACACGATTCAGGAGACTTCCACGCAACTATCTACTACCCATCTGGAGCCTTCGTTACAGCTGAGAGACTACGAAGAGTCAATGCAACAGTGGACAAGTTTCCAGGCCAAGACACAGCCGCTTTCACTGTCCTTAACTTCACAACTTCGACTCATCTTGACGCCATCGCAATCGACAAAGCTTTCTGGTTCCTATAGAACTGGTAAGCGTCTCAACATCAAGCGAATTATTCCATACATTGCCTCTAGTTACAAGAGAGACAAGATTTGGATGCGGAGGGCAATCCCAACCAAACGTTCGTACCAAATCTTACTTTGCGTTGATGATAGCAAGAGCATGGGCGAATCCAGCTCCGGTCAACTTGCACTTGAGTCCCTCGTTATGGTGTCACGCGCTCTGACAATGCTCGAAGTTGGCCAGGTGGGCGTTCTGGGCTTCGGTGCAAATACATTCATGGCCCACGAATTCTCGGAGCCGTTTGCATCACACGACGCCGGTGCCAAAGTATTACAGCGGTTCACCTTTCAGCAAGATTACACGAACATCCAATTCCTTGTCCGTCAGACCATCGAGCGCTTCAGGACGGCCCGGCAGCAAAGTGCCAATCGAAGTTCAGAAGACCTTTGGCAACTAGCACTTATCCTTTCCGACGGTCTCACCCCTTCGTCGGAGCATGAGGATATTCAGGTACTCCTCCGTCAGGCAATTGAAGAGCGCATCATGATCGTGTTCATCATTATGGATGACACGACACAAAAGAAGGAGCAGAGCGTGTTGAAGCTCAAGAAAGTCAAATTTTTGGGCAACGACGAAATCAAGACAGAGTACTATCTCGACTCATTCCCCTTCCAGTACTACCTTGTTGTACATAATCTGGAGGATCTTCCCGGAGCCCTGGCGGGATTGCTGAGAACATGGTTTGCGGAGGTCAATAGCTAGATCTTGGGGGGTGAAGTTGTTGCATGCATGTACATATTGCTTTCAATGTTTTAGTGTACATATTTGCGTCGATACCATATCGTGCATGCGCAGACTCAATAGAGTTTAAAGTTTCAAGTTGATTTTCTTGTTTCGGTACTTGAGACCAAGCTTCTGCCGAGATCAATCACACAGTAAACTGACCAGTCACCCAGTTCGACGGAGGAATGCACCGAAGAAAGAAATGACGCCTTGCACCTCATTCAGAGGGCCGATTCGAGCAATGTCTAGGTAGTTGAACAGTCAGCACCAACAATCGCGCACCATCAAGATGGCCTACGAACGAACATTGATCAGGTCGCACAATAACCAGGGCTCCCTCGCCGGGGTGTATGCCGTATGTCTCGTACGCGTGTCCATGCGTGTTATCATGAGCTTCATCGTCGACGAAAACGTTTAACAAATCTTAAGAGTATTCATTTTTTAGCAAAATTTCCTCGGAGGTACAAAGCAATCTTACTTTTCAGCCTCCATTCGCCCGTGACAGGCGTAAATATTTCCGGAATTGTTTCAAGCTTCACGTGAACACGTTTGGTAGAGAGGACGAGTACGATGTTAAAGATGCTATCTCCGTCGGCTTCGAGAGGCGTGTAATAAGCATGCACAAGGCCTTCCAAATCCGATGCGAGCTGTTATGGGTAAGCTGACGGAGTCCTCAGTGTCATTCGTTGAGGAGGGTGGGGGGGCATCGCGAACCTTGCGCAGTCGCTCGGCTGCGTCACCATCATGTATGTCGCCGGCAAAGACCACAATGTGCCATCGCGAATCCGCAGGCAGCGCTCTTGTCAGCCAAATACTTCTCGCGTCACCCACCCTCACGACCTGGGCGCTAGGAAAGCGCATACCGACAGTCAAATTCGCGGCTAATGCGCTTCGGCCAGTCGCCGCGTCTGTGATTATGGAGCTGTCGTACTGGGTTGCTAACCCAGCCATATACCGACCCGCCTTGAGAAAAAGTTGGGGCGTGATGCCACTGCGGCCTTGCGTGCCAGCAACGGAGAACAACTTGGACCAGTAGCGGTCGAATTCAATAAGGTCTGTGGCTGTCTTCTGGCGCTCAAGCACATACGTCTTGAGGAGCTCGAGTGTGGCTTGCCTTCGTAAGACGGCCGCTAGCTTCCACCCGATATTATAGCCATCTTGTAGAGATACGTTCATGCCTTGGCCGGCCTTGGGCGAGTGTGTGTGGCAGGCATCGCCGCTGAGAAACACGCGGTGGTGTGCATGGAACTCGTTGGCGACTGCAATGTTCTACATCAGTCCTTCATTCTTCGACTAACCCATGTATTGCGAACCTAGGAAGGATCCAACAAGAATCCCTATTTTTCCCGTGTGCTAAAAAGGGATTGTAAATGAGATCTACTGACGGCGTTGCCCTATCACGTATGCGGACCACCAGACGGTCTTCGGGAACTCTAAAGTATAGGGTCGAAGTATCTGCTTCGCTTTGTCGTGTAGTAGTTCTAGTGTCACATCCTTGGCTGCCATGGCGCTGCTAGATAGATTGATATACATGCGTACGAGTGAGTCCCCTTCACGCGGAATGATGAGGAGGTTTCCTGCTTTCGATTTAACGATTGATTTTTTCCTGATGTCGGGGAAGCCCGTTCTTGGATACACATCCATCACCCCCCAAACTTTGATGTGAATGTATAGTTAATAAGTGAAGCATGTAAGTCCAAGGGTGATATTATGCCGATCTCCATAAAAAGCAACAACACAGCGTAGGTAGCATGTGCTTCGCTTCATACTAGAAAGGATGGGATAAACTTACCCTCATCGCTACTATCGCCAACCATCTTAAAGCCAAGGGACTTGCGGACTTGGCTGTGTGCTCCGTCGCTACCCTATCCAGTGTTAAACATTCCGAAAGTGCCATAGGAGAGAAGTACAGCTCCCGGAGCATTCAATGGAGAAGATGACGAATGGAGAAAGATAAAGGCAAGGAAGGTCATCTCTTACCAGTGCATATCTGGCTTTATATACTTTCTCCGCGCCATCCTTCAGTGCTGTAACAGTAATGCAGTGCGCGTCCGGATTCTCTGTCAAATGACGGTCAATAACAACGTTCTGGACATCACATCCATATTCAATATTGTGCGCCCCTGATGCGCGCACCATCTCGTCCGTCAGCAATGCATTGACGCGTGCCTGGTTGAGGATGCCGTGCGGTAGATGGCTCAAGCCGACCTGCGTGTCCGGGGTACAGCCATTCCGTCGAATTCCCTTGTTCGTTGCTACCTCGTCAACTCCCCCGTGTCGTGCTCCGTTGTCGTCGTCGTTTTCGCTGTCGTCGAGGTCGCCATGCCCATCGGACCAAAACGCGGCTTCGAGTACATGGTACGCTTCCTTGAGGAGCGCTTCCGAGATGCCAAAACTCTCGAATAATTCGACAGTGCGGATTTGAACGCCGTCGGCTTGCCCGTTGATCAATTTCCCGGGCCGTCGCTCTAGGATTCGGTACGAGATGCCGGCGCGGGCCAGCCAGACGCCAGCACAAATCCCGGCCGACCCGCCGCCGATGATGACGACGTCTACTTCGGTGGCGGTCATTGGCATGGCTAGCTTCTGTATCTTCAGATTCGTGGTCGTTTGTATTTTGAACCGGGCGGTGATCCGTTGGCGTCGGATGTAACCATGCCCAAATGAGCGATGCGGGGGAGAGCGAGGTCTGCGTCACTCTTTTCCTTACTGTATGTATGTATGTCGTCTAACTTGCAGGAGCTGAGGTCACATCTATGTGGTAGCTACCCGACATTCACATCGAAAGCTCGTCATTGTTGTTAAGACTCGCTAGAAGCATAATGAATGGCTAAAGGCTTGTTTTATTTTCTGTTGCACGTAGGCAGATTGGGGTCGTACCGTTAGGTAGATAGATGCAGGTGCTGACCGTTTCTCTGTATCCGTTACGGTACCTATTACTCCCTAGCACTCGCTTGCTTAATTGTAAGGATATTTACCTAGGTATGCGCTTTAATGGTTTTCCCTCGATATACTGACTGGATCAGTGGGCAGGTGGGCCCTCACTTTGATTTTGGCGCAAGATTGCAACTCCCTGGCCTGTAACGAGTTATAACTCTATGGGATTGATATAAAATGCGAAAATATGTATCACCATTCAAATTCAACACTGCGTGTTTAGGTTAATCTCTATCTATCTATATAATTCAAAGTAGTTAGCTTTGCTAGAGTAGTAGCAACAATACTGACTCATTGTCTTGTCTCATGGGTATGCGTAAGCTTTCTTGCTCCCTGTTGAAAGGAGGTGTCGCAAGCTGGAGCGGTACATCTTGGGTGGAATCTGAAAGATTGTCGTTCCTTCTCGAGACCGGATATCGACATGATGTGAGAAAGCAAGCCCCGTACGTTCGAACGTCGGATCCATCCGTCCACCGATCCTCAATCCACACGGCCGGAAGGCTCGGGCCAATGGAGTTGATCTCAGCAATCAGTGTCCTCTATTGTTCAGGTTCTACTATGTATGCCCAGTCCTTGATCATGCCCAGCCAGCAAGCTTCAGGTCTTTGCATTGGTAGGCGGTAGGCAATACGACAAGATAGAAATGTAGGCAGTGATCAGGGCCCCCTAAAGGAACTGCTCATTTCAGCCTCCGAAGCCCCGGCTCGCTGACATAATACGACGATTGATCCGAGGATCCCGAATGCTCCGAGTCACGTAGTGGACATCACGGCCATGGTGGATTCGATTCCAAGGCAATACCCGCCGCACCCGTGTAAGTGGAAGAAAGAGGCCAAGAGGCAGGCGAGACAGGAAGGGTACGAATGCGTTGTATGGCCAATCTTTGGAAATTGGTATTGGTATCTTACCCGAATGGGAACACCATGAGGCTAATCTCGGCATATCCATCGCTGCTGCTATTATCAAGTATCTATTCTGACAATTTGTAGCTACCTAGGCATTAGGTAGCTAATGCTTCAGCCCCTGCGCCGCTAGCATAGCGCGCGCCAACTGAAGTCTGACTGGAGCAAAAGCCCGAATTGTTTTCGCTCATTTGACGTCATGTTGACAGGTGTGCTCTATATCTATATATTATTAGAGTATGTAAGCAGCCAGCCAATCTGGCCGCCGGCCCATCGCCATCTAGGTTGAGAGTGAAAGTCGTCGTTTCCAATAAAAGCGGTTGTGATAACCTCTCTAGACCAGAACAGCCACAGTCTCCCATCAGAGCATTGCCCGACCCCACACAAGGGCAGTGACCACTTGACCACGCCCTGTAAGACATCATGGGAGTGGTATTTCTTGTGCATAGGGGGACACTCATCACGCAAGCGCCTCGACAGGCTTTCATGAGCCATGCTCTCCATAGACCATGGAGTAACATGGCCAGTGGCCGGCGTATGGCTAGCACGGTAGTCCAACCATCAGGTACGAGAGTCCCGGTCGATACGGCGAATAAAATACCCAGACGTGCTCTCTGACCACTCACTAGGCGGAAAGGAACGCGTCGTGATTCTAGGTTCAGGCTGGGCCGGGTATGCACTGGCTCGGACTCTGGACCCGATGAAATTCGAGAGAATTATAGGTCAGTTTTTCACGGGCATTTTCTTTACTGTGAAAAAGCAATTATTGACTTCAGCGTGATCAATGAAAGTGTCTCCTCGCTCTTACTTTGTTTTCACGCCGCTCGTTGCTAGCACTGCCGTAGGAACGCTCGAGTTCCGTGCCGTTACCGAGTCCGTCCGGAGATTGAACCTCGACCACTACTATCAGGGCTGGGCCGACGATGTCGACTTTTCACGCAAGGTCGTCCGTGTCGAGGCCTACACATCCGGCGATATCATCTCGCGGACGACGCCGCAGTTACTCCCGCTCCCGGCCAAGAGCGACATCGAGAAGGGGCCTATGTTCGATCTGCCGTACGACAAGCTCGTCGTCGCCGTGGGCGCATAGTATGTATCAAGTCCTGCGGTGCCGGATACCTTGGTCCCATTGTGTCGCTTGATCTGGCACTTGCTACCTACCATATGGAGGTTTGGCGTTCTCGGCTGACATGTTTTTATGCACGCAGCGCGCAGACCTTCGGCATCGAGGGCGTCAAGCAGCACGCCAACTTCCTCCGCAACGTCGGCGACGCCCGGCGCATAAGAATGAAGATCTTGCAGCGTTTCGAAACGGCGTCGCTGCCCATCACGTCGGACGAGGACCGGCGGAAGATGCTGCACTTCGCCATCGTCGGCGGCGGACCCACCGGGATCGAATTCGCGGCAGAGCTGCACGATCTCGTCCGCGATGACCTCAGCAAGACGTACCCGGACATGATCGACTTCGTCAACATCACCGTCTACGACGTCGCGCCCAAGGTGCTGCCCATGTTCGACCAGAAGCTGGCGCAATATGCCATGGACACGTTCCACCGCGAGCGCATCGCCGTCAAGACGGAGCACCACCTCACGCGCATCCGGCCCGATGAGAACTGCCCCGGATGCTTTAAGCTGAGGTTCAAGGAATACGGCGAGGATGAGGAGGTCGGTGCCGGCATCGTGGTCTGGAGCACGGGGCTCATGCAAAACCCCCTAATCCGCAAACTCGGGGAGAAAGCCCAGGCTGAGGGCCAGGCTCGAGTGGCAGGCGGGACGGCCGTGCAGCTGCACATGGACAAGAAGTCCGGTGGGATTGTCACCGACTCCCGTCTTCGCGCCACTACTGTGCTGCAGACACCGGCGGGGCACGGGGACAAACAGGATGCGAGCAGCGTCCTGCCCGACGTCTTCAGCATCGGCGACTGTGCCGTCGTCGCGGGGGAGCGGTATCCCGCAACAGCACAGGTGGCGAGTCAGCAGGCCACGTATCTTGCGAAGCGACTGAATAAAGGAGATCTTGAGACGCACCCATTCCGGTTCCGCAACTGGGGCGTGATGACCTACGTTGGCAGATGGAAGGCGATTCACCAGAGCAGCGCGGATGAGATCAGCGGGAGAGCAGCTTGGATTTTATGGCGCACGGCGTACCTCACCAAGAGTATGAGCATTCGGAACAAATTCATGGTGCCGCTGTATTGGTTGGTTTCATGGTTATTTGGAAGAGACATTACTAGGTTTTAGGGAGCCCCACGGAGTATTGGATTTTGATCAAGCGTTGTGTACTACTAGTTGAGCCTACTATTTTGTACCAGATGTTTCTAACGGGTGTTTATGCCCGGGCATGAAAGAGCAAGTGGGAGAGTTGCGGTAATGTGATGGTTCAGTCGACATCTACTAGCCAAAGCCGGAGGAGCCCGTGTGCTTCTATCTCAGCAATTAGACCAAGATTAAAGAAATAGAAGGATGTCATTCGCAAGATAAGAATTCGTCCAGATGCAAACCGGAGATGGATTGTTCATGTATAATGTACATCAAGTGATATTTCTACACGTGTGGCACCGCTTAGGGTTGGGGGAAGGGGGGCTGGCTTTGAGTCACAACCTCATCTGCATGACGCCAATCCTACTAGACTTCGGACCAGTCTCATAGTTTCCTCAGCGCTCCGCCTTGCAACCTCGGCGCCCTCGGCCTCGATTTCATCCATATACCTACCGCCCTGGCGCTGGAGCAGCTCGTTGTAACGCTCGCGGATGCCGCTCAGCTCGGCCGTGACAACTTCCGCACAGCGCTCCTTGAGATCGCGGAGGCTAGCGCCCCTGAGCGAATCGGACACGTCTTCAGGCGTCGTCCTCTCGGGGCTGCATTGCGCGATGAGCTCCAAAAGATTCGCGACGCCGGGCCGTTCCTCCGGCTCATACGTCACATGGTTCTTACTGTCTGTCATGGCGCCCCTGATGCACTTCTGGATCTCCTGGGGCGTGGAGGTGATGAGAATCCGGGATTTCTCGTTGGGTGATGACTTGGACATCTTTTGGCGAGGGTCTTGCAGCGACATGACGCGTGGTGATGGAGCTGAGAGTCATATGGTCAGGCAGGAACAGATGTATTATATCCCGGGAAAAGAATGGCGAGGGCAGAAGGAGGAGGAGCCGGCAAGGGAGCAGAGGAGAGTCGTAACGTTGGCAATCAAGAAACCGGAAAATAAGAGAGAAGCAGAGCACGTACTCATCATGGTCACCGGTGGTTTCAAAAGCTGTGTGTTGTATGTGTGGTTGAAGTTGGCGACACATTCCCTCGCGAATTCGAGGTGTTGCTTCTGATCTTCGCCGACGGGAACGTGTGTGGCACGATGGATTAGGATATCGGCGGCTTGGAGGACTGGGTAGGAGAACAGGCCAAGCTTGAGGCGCGAAGCTATCGCCTCGTCCAGATCGCCTGCTTTGTTTTCGGCAAGGAGCTTGCTCTGTCGCCCGAGTCAGCACGGCACGCGGATGTCCCAAGAAGCTGGCGCCGCCCCGCCTGGTTCGTAACCGACCTTGTACTGCGTCATGCGGCTCAGGTACCCCATCGATGCCGTGCAGCTCAATATCCACATGAGCTCGCTGTGTTGCTTGACCTGCCGATGCCGCGCTGGTTAGACACAAGAAGCGTTGCATGGGGGTCACAAGACTACTCGACCACGCACCGACGACTGGTAAAAGAGGGTCGATAACTTGGGATCCAGGCCGATGGCCAGCAAGGCAGCCAGCATCTCCCTCGTGCGGTACCTCAGCGTCTCAGCATCCTGTGGCACCGTGATGGCGTGGAGATCCACGATGGAGAAGAACAGCTTGTCGTTGTGGCCTGCCATGTCCTGCAGGCGCTTCCACTGCCGCATGGCGCCTAGATAGTTCCCCAGATGCGGGACGCCCGTGGGCTGGATGCCCGAGAAGACGACGGCATGGTCGGGCTGGCTGTCCTCGCCGTCGCCGGAATATGCCCGGCGGTGTACCGGCGGCAGCAACCGTCGCGTTGCCGAGACTGGGAGCCGTCTGCAGCAGGTGCGCGCTATTGGCAGCATCTATAAGACGGAAAATTGTGAAGTCGCTAGCTCCGAATTCGAAGGATGTTTGGTCCGCCTAAAGCTGTAGAAGACATCGTGGATGGAGGGTCAGCTCACAGGAACACGGCATTAATCAGAATCCTTATGCTCGGGTAGGTACAGGTCCAACTTACTAAGTATAAGTATAAAGTGCCCCACAGTCCTCGCCATCAATTGAATGCGGTTCCGACCGTCTACTATGTACTAGAAGTTGATATGTTTGAACGGTTCTGGTACGGTTCTGGTGATGAGAATGAGCTAAGTGCTACCTAGGTCTAGGTAGAGAGAGCTTGGGACCACTTATTCCAACCGCGAGAACTGCCCATACCTAAGCGTCACGGTTGAGTGTGTCTACCTACACTCCATGTAACCGTAACCCCTGAATCATGGGATACATACTTTATATTGGTATTTTCTCCCCATTCCCAATCGAAGCGTTTGCATACAGGTAAGATACATGTTTGATTTTGTCAATGTACAATCATGGTTCTACAGCCAGGTTCCCATGTGATTCCGAGGCCCAATGCCCCCGCCGTCTTGTGTCGTTACGTTGCTGGGCACTACGCCCCGTCCCGTCCCGTCCCCTACGCTGTATGCTTAAATCGTTCGCTCTCCAATAGCTCTTTGACCTTCTCAACTGTTCCCAACACCTTGCTCTGTCCCAGAAGTTCCATCTTCTCGTCGATCGACTTCTGCATCGAAGGCAGCTCCGAATCCATCTGCTTGCCAGTGTCTGAGACATAGTTAGACCGTCTGCCGTCCGACCAACGGGAGGATCCTTGTCGCGTAGCCACTTACCGAGCGAAGCATACTCCCACATGTTGGCCTTCATGCCAATGCCGTAGTATGCGTGCTTCTGCAGGAACGCCAGCCAAACCTGTACTGTCTCTGGGTGCCCATCCCGGATCTGGATCAGCCTTCTCCTCGTGATGCGCTCGAAGTTTTCCTGCGACTTCTTGAAGATGAAATGCGATCTGGGCACGGTCCACCGCTCTGTGATCTTGGGGAGCGGTACGGGCCCGAAGGCGGGCAGGCCGAGGAAGTAGGCGGCGCGCAGGGCGAAGTCGCAGAAGAACTCGAGATTGGGGATGCTGTAGGACCGCAATTGAAGATCGCACGAGGGCACGCCGTATTCAACTTCTCGTCGGAGAGGCTGCAGGTACAGAGCTTGGACGGCTCGGGGAAGTCGGACCTCGTCCGCATCCTTGGGATCGGGCAGCTCGTTTCTGTGCTGGCATCAGCATCTGCCGTGAGGAGCGGGACACATGCACAGGCACGGTCGGGTGTGCGGGGGTGGCTACGTACGTGTACTGGGTGGATGTAGCCACGGGCTTCGCGTCGGCCCTATGGAGATGGCATGTCAATGTTTGATGGCGCGCAGAAACGAGACGGCCGGCGTGGCTCACAGTGACGCCTGCGAGCGGGTGCTCGCGAGGCCCGGAAGAAGATATCGAGACTGTGCGGCCTGCAAGATGGACATCAGCTGCCGCGCGAACACACAAGACGCCGAGCACACATCAAGTGAGGGAGCCATACAACAACCGGCCTTGATAAGACTTGCCGCATCGGTCTTAAGAGATTTGGCTTGGACATGGTGCTGCGGTTGCTGGTCGCATTCGACAGCACGACCGAATTCGTGATGCAAGATTGACGGTGCCGAGCATGGGGGCCACTTGCGTCGATGGCACACCTTGTAACCTTCTCATGGCCATACCTGGGGGGTCTGGGTAGGTACTGCCACAGGCGTCTGCATTATCGATAAGATAAGATCATAGCGGATCGGTACCTTGTATCTACTGTCGGTACCCCAGTGAGCGGGAGGTGCCAAGGTGGTACTAGTAGTATGGTTGGAGGGGCGAGGGGCAGTCTGGCAGACCCCCCCCCCATGATGCAACCTTGAAGGCTCGAGCTTGTCGTGGTACGCACCAAGCATCCAAGGGTACCTAGTACCTAGTACCTCCTCATATCTGGGCACCTACCTGCCTTCAATCGCTCCATCCGAACAGCAACAACTTCTCGACAGCCAAGATGGAGGTGGCCATGAAATCGTGGGGTACGTTTGATGCCGTTCACAATTTACACATCCCATAGCCCGAGACCCTCAAGTCTTTGGTGGATTTCCACACGTTCACAGCAAGTATCTGCTCACTAACACGCCTCGTGCCCGTTCCGTAGAGCTCGACAACGAGGTCAAGCTCGTCGACCCCACGCGCGATGCCCTCTACAACTACTCCCCAGCACGCCAGGCCGAAGCCAACGAGCTGCGCCCGTGGAGATCCGATCCCCACCACTTCAAGCATGTGCGCATCAGCGCCGTCGCCCTGATCAAGATGGTCATGCACGCCCGCGCCGGCGGCTCCATCGAGGTCATGGGCCTGATGCAAGGCTACACCGACGGCGACACCATCATCGTAACCGATGCCTTCGGCCTGCCCGTCGAAGGCACCGAGACCCGCGTCAACGCCCAGGACGATGCCAACGAGTACATGATCCAGTACCTGCAGCTGTCGCGCGACCAGGGCAGCCGCGAGGAGAACGCCATCGGCTGGTACCACAGCCACCCGGGCTACGGCTGCTGGCTCAGCGGCATCGACGTCGGCACCGAGCAGATGCAGCAGCAGTTCAACGACCCCTTCGTCGCCGTCGTCATCGACCCAGACCGCACCATCAGCGCCGGCCGCGTCGAGATCGGCGCCTTCCGCACCTTTCCCGACGGCCACGAGGTCGCCCCCTCCAGGACGGCCAACACCGCCACTGACGGCAGCGCTGGCGACACCTCCGTGCCGCTGGCCAAGGCCGAGGACTTCGGCGCCCATGCGAGCAAGTACTACGCCCTGGAAGTCTCGCACTTCAAGTCCACCCTCGACAACCACCTGCTGCAGCTGCTGTGGAGCAAGTACTGGGTGCAGACTCTGTCGCAGAGCCCCTTGCTCACCAACCGCGACTACGGTAACAAACAGATGCTGGATCTAGGCTCCAAAGTCCGTCAGGCGACCCAGATGATCACGAACACCGGTCGGGGAAATGGTGTCTTCCAAGGCTCCAAGAAGAATGATTACGAGATGGAGAAGCTCGCACAGACGAGCCACTCCGTTGCCATGAAGGAGAGGCAGGGCCTCATGGCCAGTGAGGTCAAGGCTAAGATATTCAACGGCTTGGGTTCCAACGACCTGGACTCCGCCATGGTAACATAGGCCCGAAAATGGTCGGAGGGGAATCCACTGCCATCAAAATAAGGGTAAATGATACACCGTGCTCTGGGTATCAGAACAATCTCACGTGACACGAAGCATGGGCGGCGTTATCGGATTGCGGCTCTGCCAGCCGGTTGATGAGATATCAATCGTCAGTCATTTAGATATTTGTACAGGAGTTCTTCTTTATGGTCTGCACAGGAATGATACAGGCTTTTTCAGTACGCTCTATTCAAGCGCCGCTGCCTCCATGCGTTGGGCAACCTGCATAGCTCGATTCACGCGCTCCAGGGTTTCGTCTTTGCCTAGTAGTACCATGCTCGGTATTAGCGCGGGTCCGTTCGCGGACGCGTTCACCACCCAACGTAGGAACTTCCAGCCCCAGACTTTGAACTGGTTATCGTCTTTAATGTAGCCTATTGACCGGATGAACGGCCCGATAGCTGTCTTGACGTTCTCCTCCGACCAGTCGGACAACGAGATGCCCTCGAGCGAGTCCAAGAGCGCAGCAGCCAGCTCGGAGACTTGGCGTGGATTGCATTGGCTCTCTTCCCCAATTTTCTCGTTCACAGAAATCTTACCCAAGAGAGCTCGGTCATCCTGCAGGCGCTCTTTGTACTCCTGTTCGGGTATCTGCCAGACGAGATACGCATTTCTCTTCAGGTACTCCATGGGATTCGTGTATCTACTGCCGTCCAGGTCGAAAAGCCTTCTGACATAGCTTGGTGACACGACCAGATCTGACTCATTTGAGCGCGCAAGAAGGACCAATGATCCGACTGGCATAGCTAAATCCTTATGCGACGTTGCATCGCCCTCACCCGATTCCCGAATTTCCTCACATTGTCTTATTGTGGTTGACAGATCTAGCAGGATCGAAGCAAGCATGGCCTCCTTTCCATCGCCGCTAAGGGATTTGTTCATGTGAGCCTTTTGGAAAAACTCATTCTTGTTGTTTACCGTGACGTCGCCTTTGGTAAACCTGAGGTGGAACTGGAGTATGCCCGTTAGCGGCAGTCTGCTCACTAGAGTTTCGTGTGCCAGCTCAGAGATTACCTTTTGGACCATGTCATTCAAGTCCATGATTTCCGACTTTTCCCCGCCATCTCGGCTCGGGGACCAGCCGAGTAGTAGGACGTAGTTCAGCAGAGCCACAGGCAAGATACCCTTCTCCTTCCAGGAAGACAGATTGAAACTTCCGAAGCGTTTGCTCAATTTCTGCTTTTTCTGATCGACCAGTAAACCGACGTGGGCGAATTCGGGAGGTTGCCACCCGAAGGCATCATACAAAGCTACGTGGCGTGGTGTTGATATGAGCCATTCCTTTGAGGCACTGGTCAGTTCTGGTGTATGCACTTTTTCGAACCAAGGCGCACCTACAGCTCCGCGAATGACATGAGTGATCTTCATTAGGTGGTCGTCGACGACGTTGGCGAAGTGGTACGTTGGAAACTCATCCCTCTTGATGATGATGAAGTCGTCTAGGGGCACAGGGCTCTTATACGTACCGTACACGAGATCCCGTACCGGAGGTGCCTTGCCATCGGACTTGAAGCGGATGCAATGTGGCTCTCCATCTGATGCGCGTCGAGCAGACTCTTCGACCGATAGATGGGAGCAGGCTTTGTTGTAGACTGGGTCTCGCGACTCGTCCAGGGCCAGTTGCTTCATGGCGTCAAGCTCTTCAGGGGTACAGAAACAACGATAAGCCTGGCCATTTCCCAGTAATTGATCGGCATGCGCTTTGTATGTTTGCAATCTCGAAGACTAATACCATTTGTCAGCCTGCTGAGGCTGTTGTATGAACGTAGAGCCGACACATACCTGCTTATATGGCCCATAGGGCCCCCCGATATCAGGGCCTGCTACCGACTTAGAAGGGGGAATGGAGGGAGATGTTGGTTGGAAAAACTCGCACCTTCATCCCAATTGAGCCCAGCCCATTTCAAATCCTGGTACAACTTCCCCTCAGAATCGGGGACAAGACGTTTCTACACAGGAGTCAGAGTACTGCTCAATCATGTCTCGATCACTGATCAGTGTATACTTAGTTGGCTCGTACCTGATCTGTGTCTTCAAGTCTAACTAAGAATTGACCGCCTGTTGCCTTAGCAAGTAGATAGTTGTATAGAGCAGTACGCAATGAGCCTATGTGGACATATCCAGTAGGCGACGGTGCAAATCGGGTCCTGGCTGGGGTGGGCGGCAACAGAGACGTCGGCCCAGTGCGCGCTGGGCGGCCGGAAAGGATGTTGCGGCTGAAAATGCGACAAGACCGTGGCGACACCTGACGGCGAAGAGCGCCGTGGATGATGTACAGACCACTCATAACTATACAGAAATCATGATATACAATGTGAACTGATATCTCTCCATCGACTGGGTTTCAACAACTCACCTTAGGTACATGTAGTAAGTAGGTAGTGGTACCTATAAAAGCATATCGATAGTGCACTTCAACCCTGTTGCCTGCTCGCCTGGCATGCCTGGACGCAAGACGGGATCGGGATCCAGCATGCCAGCTCGCCAGTCTCCAGTCTGCCTAGTGGCGCTAGCTACCTACATAAGGTAAGCTTGAAGATTTATTTGTAGGCTACATGTAGGTACCTAAACTTAGTACATAACCTAGGTATCTAGATACCCCTACTGGCTACTGGAGGGAGGACCCCGCGGCCCGCCTCCTGCCCCTCGCTCGCCAACCCGTCAACAGAGTTTGACGCCGTCAGCTTTATCGATATCCCGGACCGAGTTGTACACGGATGTTACCAGTTGCGCCTAGTGCTATATGAGGGCGAACAACGGGGCATCAATGCAAGACCCGGTGGCCACGATGGATGAGTTCGGACACCATATAGGTATAGTACAGTCGGTAGGTACGTGCAAACGAAGATTATAAACGGAGACACGCATAACCCAGATGCCCTAAGGCGATTTGGGTACAACCTTGGAAGACACGGATGGCTTTGCAGCACCACATGCAGTTGAGTACACACCACCTGCACCCTTTGCAGGTGATTAGGTAGGTAGGTAGGTAGGTAGTTCCCAGTTATCTGGCGCGGGCTTTTGGGCTGGAGTGTTTTGCCCCACCAAAATTTTCTCTCAGTTGCTCCGGCCTGGCAGGTTCCTAGTATCTCAAACCTACCTATATACAATACAATCAATACAAGCTACAGGCCACAAACTCCCAGATCCACCGTACTCCTTCTGAAGAGTCCGTTAAAATCGTCCTCTACAGCTCTTCAGCGCCATTCCGCGATAGCCAACATGGCGGAACCCGGGCCTGATACCGACCAGGATTTGTATGGTACGAGAGTCTTTGCCGCCGCCCTTCCCGGCCTGACCAGTCGATGTATCGCATGCTCGCGAGAGTAAACGTAAACGGTGGCTGACCTATATACTTTTCACAGAACTCCTAGGCGTCGACAGGTCGGCAGATTCCAACGACATCAAGAAGGCGTATCGCAAGGTTTGTTCTCCTCACAGTCTCCCAACATGCCTATCCCTCGACTTGTATCCATCGCTACCTTCATCATCAATGCATGCTGATGCTTCAACTAGCTTGCTCTGAAACATCACCCTGACAAGGTGCCCGAGGACCAGCGAGAGGAGTCCGAGCACATGTTCAAACTCGTATCCCAAGCCTACGAGATCCTGCGAGACGACCAGAAGCGCGAGATGTACGACCGACATGGCATGGCTGCATTCGACGGTAGGGGGGGTGGCGGGGAGGGACCTGACATCAACGACATCCTAGAGCAGATGTTCGGCATGGGCATGGGCGGTATGGGTGGTATGGGCGGTATGGGAGGCATGCCTGGTATGGGTGGCGGCGGTGGACCCCGACGGCCCAGGCGCGGTCCCGACGAGGAGTCAAAGTACACCGTGAGCCTAGAGGACCTCTACAAAGGCAAGACTGTCAAGTTTGCCGCTGAGAAGTCGGTACACTGTGGTACCTGCAAAGGCACCGGCGGCAAGGACAAGGTGAAGCCACAGCAGTGCGAGCGCTGCAAGGGGAACGGTCTCGTCGAGGTACTTCGCCAGATGGGTCCTGGCTTGGTAGCCAGGGACACGGCCGCATGCGACAGGTGCTCCGGCTCCGGTAACTACTTCAAGGAGAAGGATCGTTGCAAGAAGTGCAAGGGCAAGCGGACGGTGCAGGAGACGAAGCCATTGGAGATCTACATTCCCCGTGGGGCCATGCCGCGCGAGCTCATCGTTCTGGAAGGTGAGGCTGATCAGCACCCCGACCAGACGCCAGGCAATCTCGTCTTTGTCCTCCACGAGGAACCGCACGAGGTCTTCCACCGGGTCGGCAATGATCTCTCGGCAGATCTAGATATCACATTGGCGGAAGCTCTCTGTGGCTTCTCACGCGTCGTCTTAACACATCTTGATGGCCGAGGCATCCACATCTCCCATCCCAGGGGCAAGGTCCTACAGCCAGGCCAAGTCCTGAAAGTGCCAGGAGAAGGTATGCCGCATAAGCGCGGAGAAGACAAGGGCGATCTATACCTGATCGTGAAGATTGAATTTCCCGAGGACGGTTGGCTGGAAGGTGACGCTCCCTACGAATCACTCGCGAAGATACTGCCAGCAGGCACCCATGACATCAAAACCGAGGAAATAGATGAGGTTGAGTACGAAGATGATGCCGACATTGATGAGGTATGTTCAACGCGAAGCCGACGTGCCAGCATCCGTATGATTAACGTGATACAGATGGGAGCCAACTCGGGCGATCCTCGATACGGCGAGGGCTGGGAAGACGACGATGAAGAAGGTGGAGCGCAAGCTCAGTGTGCACAGCAGTAACGAATTATGAGATACG